>CAUYUJ010016320.1:0-32500 GCA_963575745.1 Prorocentrum cordatum | reverse complement strand
GGGGAGGTCGGCGGTTTCCCGCGCTTTCGTAGGCTCCTGGGAGCCTTCCAGCCTCGTGGTGCTCTCCAGCGGCTGCCTCCCGCCGAGCGCGTTCCGGGGGGTGCCCAGAGCGTCCCGAACGGCCGCCAGAGGCCCGAGCTGTGACCCGAAGACCAAACTCGGCGGCGGCCATCCCATGCCGGCCCTGGTATCTCAGTCCCACCACCACAGCCCCCCAGTTGGGGATCGGCCCATCGCAACCCCAAGGGAACACCATACATCCTCACCTGGGGGTGTGAATCGGCCAGTGGGGCCAAGGCCACGCCAGTGGGGATAGGGGTCGGTTAAAAGGTGCTCGGTGTTGGCAGAAGTGGGCCTGGATGGCCTGAGTGCACCGCCTCGCTCCCCTCCCCCTCTGCGGTCGCCCCCGATCGAAGAACAGAGAAAGCCGCACAAACATAGGCTCTCGGAGTTCCTCGCGGATTTCTAAGATCGGCGCTGGAGCCCCCTGGCGGAGCCTCAGGCGCCGCCCCTTGCGCGCGGAGCTGCAAGAAATCCGCGCGGACCTCCAAGAGTTTATGGTGATTCCGTTGTCTGCTTCTCCTACTCTTCTGCCCCCCGCTCGCTTGTGTACAATCGGTCGTGCAGCGTCCGTCCTCGTGCTGCAGTCCAGCCCTCTCGCCGGAGCATCAGGCGCGGGGGAGAGAGCTCGCAAGAGCTGGCTGCAGCCTCGAGCCCACGCGGCTTGAGGAGGAGTGGGTGGAGGGAGCGGAGGAGGAGAGGGACGACCAGTTTCTTTCACAGGAGCGAGACTCAGAGTGAGCAGGTGGTCCCGCATCCTGGCTCGAGTCGGCCGACGGGCACCCCCGCGTGACCGCGTGGCCGCGCGACCCCGCGCCACGCCACAGCGTTCGGGCCTGCGGCCTCGGGGCGGGAGCCGTGGTGTCGCATGCTCGCCGGAGCGGTGCCGAGCGCCCAGCGCATCGCGCAGATCGTCCGCTCCCAGGAGCAGGACCTCGCCCTGCGGGCCCAGCAGCGCCGCCTGGCGGACGCCGCCGCGTGCCTGCCCGGCGTGACGACCCTCTTGGCGGGCTCGGCGGGGGGCGCCGTGTCCCTGGTGGTGGACTCCAAGGTTGAAGGGGCCCCGGGACACACAGATAGATACACACAAATCAGAGGATTCCCCATATTTCCCAACATTTTCTGGGTTTTTCGTCTTCCCCCCCACTTCCCATATGTTCTTATATTTTCGGGGGAATCGACGATTAATTGTGTTTTTTTTTCTCCCTCAGGTGGCCCAGCTGGCCGAGCGCCTCGCGGTGCTGGTGGCGGGGGTGCAGCAGCGGTGCGAGGCGGAGCGGCAGGGCGTCGAGCGGCGCCTGGAGGACGTCGAGCGGCGCCTCGAGGCGCGCCTCGCGGCCTGCGAGCGCACGGGCCTCGCCGAGGGGGCAGGCCCCGGGCCGCTGGGCCTGCGCGAGGTGCAAGCCGCCGTGGACGCCGCGCTGCTGGGCGCCGAGGGCAGGCGAGCGGCGCAGAGAAACGGGCTCGACTGCGCGGACATTCGCGCATCAGCTGCGCAGTGTCGCGCGTAGGCGCCCTCGTTTCCCGTGCAGCGCGCCGCACCGACTGCCGCCGCGTCAGGTCGCCGCGTCCTCGTGCGCAGGGCCCGTTTGCTTCGTCGCTCAGGTGGTCGGAGCTGCTGGCGGAGCTGCGCGGCGAGCTGCGGGCGGAGCTGGGCGGCAGGGCGGACGAGTTGGCCGAGGGGGCGCGGCTCCAGGCCGCGAGGCTCGCGCAGGCGGAGGCCGCGCTCGACTCCACCGCGGCCGCGGTGAAGGGCCACGGGCACTCGCTGGAGCAATCCGCGGGGCTGCTGCGGGAGCACGAGGAGCGCCTGCAGGACCTGCTGGCCGGGCTGGAGCACGAGCGCGCCCTCGGCCTCGACCAGCTCGGGGGCGCCGTGGCGAACCTGGAGCGCTGCCTCGACGAGCTCTGGGGCGCCTCGGAGGCGGAGCTGCAGCGCCTGCGCCTCGACCTGGAGGCGCTGCGCCGCCGCTCCGCGGACGGCCTGCTGGGGCTGCGCGACGACGTGCTGCGCCTGGTGGAGGCCCGGCTGGAGGCGGAGCTGGCGCACCTCCGCGCGGAGCTCCGCGGCGCGCGGCGGCCCGCCGCCGCCGCCGCGCCGCCGCCGCCGCCGCCAGAGCGGCGCCGCTGCGACGACGACGGCGGGGCGGCGGGCGCGCTGGCGCGCGAGCTGGGGCGGCGCCTCGAGGACGCGGAGGCGCGGCTGAGCGCGCTGCGCGTGCGCGTGGACGGGCAGGACGGGCGCCTGGCCGGCCTGCTGGAGCGCGCGGAGGCGGCGGGGCAGCAGGCCCAGGACGCGGCACGGCAGGCCTCGCTGCAGCAGCGGGAGGACATCCTGGCCGAGACGGACTGCCAGCTCCGCATCGTGCGGCAGCGGGTGGACACGCTCGGCGAGCTGTGCGAGGAGCTGCTGCGGCTCGGCCCCGAGGAGGAGCTGGCTCCCGTGCACCGCCGCGCCGCGCGGTCGTCGCTGCTGCTGCGCTGAGCAGGCAGGGCGGCGCCTGCAGCCCAGCAGTCCCAGAGCATGTCTTCCGCAGGAGGCATCTGCACGGTCAGGACGCTGAAACAAGGACCGCTTTGGGTTCGGAAGGGGCTCGCTGTTTCTCAGGCCCTTCCGTGGCTGTCCTTCTAGCCCTCCTCGTGCACGCAGGCGGCCTTCTGGGGGGCCAGAAGGGGCTCCGTTCCTTCTGTTCAGCGCTCCTTCCTGCGGCAGCCCGGCTGTGCACCACCACCGTGCCTGGCCCGGGCCATCCCGGGACCCCGGATGGTGTGTGGACCTTCCCGGCCTGGGCCGCGAGGGCGTGTGCGCCGTGCCCGGGGCCCCGGGTGGACCTGGCCAGGCCCGGCGTCGGTGCACGGATGCCTTCTGCGCACCTCTGCACGCGAGGGGCGGCCCGCGCAAGCCGCCGCACGACGTTTTTTGCGTGCCCGCCGCTCGACGGCCAGGGGCCCCGCCGTGCTCGCCCGCTGCGAGCGGGCAGGGCACGCCCGCACCAGCCGCGCGGGCCTGGCCGCGGCAGCCACGGCCGCGGCAGAGGGCAGCTGCGGTCCTCAGCGTGAGCCTCACAGTGGGCACGCGCGTCAGGAAGCCAGCTTCGGAGTCGGCGGGGGGTCTGAGGTGGGCCAGCACCTGGCCCTGGCCAGCAGGGGGGGGGGTAGCAGGAGGGGGGGGGGGGGCTGGGGGCGAGGTTCGAGGCGCTGTGTTCGACCAGGTCTGTTGCCTGTCTCGGCCCTGGGACCGTCAAAAACGAGCCCGGGCGAAGAACTACACCAGGGGGGCCCAGGGAGGGGTCCAGGGCCAGGGATCGATTTTGATCGGATTTGCCCTGATCCCCCCTTCTTGCAGACTTTTCCGAGGTCAATCCTGTTCAGACCCCTTGGCCGTCTCCCAAACCAGATGATTTTCGTCAGGGTTCCTTGGGTTTCTTCGCTGCGTGGTGACTCCCCGCGGGCGCTGAGGAGCTGCTGCGTTGAGGGTGCCTTATGGGGATTTTGTCCCGAACGTCACCTCGCGGGCAGATCTTCAGGGTTGGGTGTCTTGCGAGTGTTTCTTGCAGCCGCTTCCGCACTGTACTCAAGCGGCTGGATAGGGCGACGGGATGTATTTGTAGTATATAAATATGTATATATACATATCCACCTCCCAAGACCTGGTCCATGCTGGTCCCAGGAGCGGTGTACCACGCACTCCTGGCATTGTCCAAAGGTCAGGGAGGGAGCCGAACGGTCAGTCTTGTCCCTGGACGCGTGGCTCAAGTGGGGTTTCGCGGCGCGGATTGTTGTTGTTGCGTTGATGTTGATGTTGATGATGTTGTTGCTGTTGCTGCTGAATTCTCACGCCTAAATATGGTTGATCCCCCTGCCCAGTGACCTGCTCTTTTTCAGTTAAAGCGCTCCGCTGGGGGTTCGCACTTGTTTTTTGTCCGACCATCCTGTGGTGTTGGGTCCTCGTTTTGAAGAGACGGTCCCTGCGTCCCTCCTCTCCTCTCCTCTTCTCTCCTCTCCTCTCCTCCCAAGAGTGCGCGCAGCTACAGCCCGAGGAGGAGACGTGGATGGAGGCGTGAGCAAGGCGGACCGTGAACTTCAGAGCCTGCTCCAGGGAGCGTGCGAGACGACGAATGATGGTGTCTTCAAGACGACGCGAGGGCAGCAGCAGGCGCGGCCCAAGGCCAAGGTGGAGCAGCAGCTGTACCCCAGTGAAGCAGAAGCAGCTCGTACTGCCGATGAGGCTTGGCGTGTAACTTGGCACAGATATGAACAATGCTTTTCATTAGTGCTTCGCTTAAGGAGGCAGTTACGAACAGTGGAGACAAAGGAGCAGAAGGCTGCAGAGGTCCTTGCACGAGCGGAGATCGACAAGCGCAGGGCAGCAGCAGCGCTGGCAGCAACCGAAGGAGTCACAGCTACAGTGGCTTAAGAGGCTGAGGCAGTGAGGTGAACGCCCAGCGCTCGCCCTACACATCGACAGTCAGACATTCGACAGCTTCGAGAGCTGGGACTGGGACGAGAGCGACAAGATAGCGCGGGGAGAGTTGCAGCAAGACTTGGAATCATGCACAGCGGCATTCGAGACCAGGTGTGAGCAGCGGCGCGCCTTCTTCCGCAAGCTGGACCAGCTCGGGAGGGAGGTCACGGAACGCATGGCCGAGAAGAGGAATGGGTCAGGACGAGCAGGCGCTCGACGGCGAAAACGGCCAGGCCCCGGCGTCCGCTGTCAGTGCGGGTGGGCTCTTCCGAGGGCATGCTTCAGGCCTCCAGCGCGGGTGCCTCGCCAGCGGGAGGGGCCGCGGGCGCGGGCTCGGCTCCCGTCGCACCAGGGGCCCAGGAGGCGAGCGGCCCGCCAGAGGAGGACATGAAGCGTACGGCGGCGAAACCGTCCAAGGCGAGGTTCGACGCCGCAGGTGTCGTGGCCGAGGCGGTTAAGGGAAAGGGGAAGCGTTCAGGAGAAGGGGCGTCGACGCCCCATGGTGACAAGGATGATGAGGACAATCTGCGTCTAGGGACTTCAGCAGTCTCTAGCGGGGCGGTCCTCCAGGTGTCGCACGAGCGCAGCTGCAGTCTTTCCGGTACAACGGCACCGGCATCTACAAGTTCAATTTCTTCAGTTTCTTTTTCAGCTTCCATTTTTTCAGCATCAGAATCAGCATCCTCCGCAGCCTCGGTTTCGGCAGCGCTTTCGGTCAAGTCGTGGAAGCTATTTTTGGGGAGCGTTACTTGCTTTGGAGACGTGTCGCGGGAGTCGAGTCATGATCGTGGTTAAATTATTTTCTGCGAATCACATGTGCGCCCGAGAGGACTTTGGCAAATGGACGTCCAAGGCGCGGGGTGGAGGTTTCAAGCTCGCGTCCAACAGCGCACGTCTCAAGAGTAGATGGAAGAAGGCTCACCCTGACCAGCAGGAGAGGGCCAGTGAGGACAGGGCGGATAGGTCATGTTGACAAAGAACAACCGCCCAGCTCACATATTATATGCAGCTCGTAATTTACCAGCACTTTAGTCTGAACAGAGCGCGGCCTTCGATGGTTTCATCCCATGCTTGCTGCACATGTAAGGACTCTCGGTTGTGTTTTGCGCAGCGCACGGTCACTCAGGAACAGGATGTTCGGCTGAAAATGTTCGTTGCCTGCGTACGTTAGGCATCTTGATTGCATCGCTCCAGTCGCCGTGGATTGTGATAGGTGATTGGAGCTTGTCGCCAGAGCACTCGTGTGCATCTGGCTGGGTGGAACCACTAGCAGGCGCTGTCTTGACGTGCGAGGCTGAGTTCACGTGCGCACCAGGTGACAACAAATCTTATCATATGGGTTTTGCGTTGTGTTCTGAGGTTGCGAGGCCTTGCTCCTCGGGGCCCGGGGTTGCCGCGAACGCCCCATGGAAGCCCCGCGTAGGTCTCGGCCTCGAACTCGTTTCAGAGGGAAGCCAGAAGTGCACTTGGCGTCTTGATTTGGCTCCCCAGCTCCCCACGATGACCCGTCCAGCTCGGCGACCGACGGGGGGCTCGACGTCGAGCCGCGCAGCGCAAGGGGGCAGGGTGGCACGGCACGGCAGTTGGCGAGGAAGCGCAGACATGAACAAATTCGCGCATGGTTTCCAGCGGAGCAGCACGCGCAGGAAGGGGGGGGGGGGCAGGGCCCGAATGGGCCCCTGCATCGCCGATGCAGGTGCCGGCGACGAATTGGGCGACGTCGAGTCGGATTTCGACGAGGACCTCTGGGCCTTCGAGGCCAATTTCGGACCTGCGCCCGCCGTGCCTGCGGCCCCCCCTTGGCGACGCTAGTTTTGCGATGAGTACTTCGGCCCAGCGCGGGGCCCTCCAGATGGATAGTAGCCCCGAGAATATGTCTCGCGAGCCATCGCCCCAGGCGAGCACGGGGCGTTTAAAATCCGACGCGGGTTTCTATATGGATGATAAATCTTGGGCCATGGAGAGGAAAAAGGTTGACTTCCTGCCTGCAGGGTCTTGCCATCTAATGCTGTTGCTGGCCCTGTTGCCCTCGCTCTTGGCTCAATCTCTTGCGATGGTCGCGGCAGCTTGTGCGGGGCGCGGATGCGCGCCGTCGAATCTATCGCGGCCTCGCGCCACGGCCGGGCCCACTTTGGCCGTTCTCGCGCGGGCGGACCCAAGTTTCGCGCTGGCGCAGTCTTGGAGGCCACGCCTGCATGCGTCTCGCCGCATAGGAATCGCATCAGAGGGTGGCGGGCGCGCGCGCGCCAAGCATCGCGCTCGACTGAGAGGGGCGAAGCAACGGGAGTTACTGGCCGCAGCTCGTCAGCCTTCCTGGAGGCGGAGTTTCAGTGCAGGGGCGTCAATGTTTGAGACAACGTGGCAACATCAATCGGACAGCTTGGCTGGCCTTGCTCGTAGTGATGAGGTTCCAGCTCGGCGAGCCATCAATGAATTAGTAGCTGGGTGTCGCCAAGGGGCGGAATCTCAGAATGCAGCGTCGGTTCATCATCGCGCGCTGCGCGATCCTCCACGGGTTCCCAACGTTCTGATCGGCGGAGAGCCAGCGTTGCAGCATCTTCGAGATATCATGGACAAGAAGCAGGAGAGTTTCCGACACCTTTGGGCACCGCAGGGTCAGGAATTTGATAGACTATCAGATTTGCCTACCATCGTACGGCAGCGCGTGCAGGGCGAGAGCTTACCTCCGCTGGCTGGTGAACATGTTCGAGTAGCAGGGCGGCGCGCGAAACGGACTGCTGCCGCGGGGATCGATCGCTTCACGGCGCCCGACGCAGATCGACTTCGACGATGCGTTGGAGGAGTTGGCAGTCCCCTTTGGCGCCTGCGAGTGGCGGTGGGCCTGGCCGCGCCAGTTCGCACTGGCCATCGGCGCCCGGTTTCCGACGAAGGTCACGGGCGACAGGGTCACCTGCCTGCTGCCGCACGTCGCCAGGCTATGGTCGCGGGCGCGAGAATCCCGGGCGCGGACGCGGTCGAAAGGCTGCGAGGCACCCTGAGGCGCCGCGATCCATGGCATCGCAGCGCTGCAGGAGGCTTTCCGCATGCGTGGTGGACGAGGTGATGGCGGCGGGACTGAGCGTGTCTCGCGGCCGCGGACTACTGGGCATCGCCAGTTTCTGCGACGCGTCGGGTGGCCATTGGGCCCGAGTTCCCCCCCGACCCCCGAAGTGTGCGCGCTCGAGTTGGCGCAGTGCGCGTCAGCACGTCAGCCGCTGTCGACCCCGGGGGGTCGATGCTGCTGCAGGGCCCCCGCGCTGGCGCTCGTTTCGCCGAGGTGGTCGCATATCATAGAGTGCAGCGAATCATTCGCGTGCATATTCGCGCGTCGCATAGCGCGTGGTTCGACCCGAGGCAGACGGCCAAGGGGCCGGTTCGCGAGCGGCTTGTGGCACGCCTTCGGGGCGCGCGCTACCGGGTGGAGCAGGCGGGCCTCGATGTGCCGCCGAAGAACGCAGTGGTCTGCGCCGAGCTGGCCGACGCTCGCGACGCGGTCAGGAGGCCCGAGGCGACGGGCATCGTGGCGAAGGCAGCGCCGCAGGCCTCAGACTTGACAGTTGACCCCTGGGGTGGAGGGAAGCACGCTCGTAAGGGTAAGGACGCGCGTGTCGAGAAGTACTGTCGCGCGCGCGCGAAGGTGGCTCGCTGCGCGCGGACGGCCAGACGCTGCAAGCTGACCGCGAGACTGGAGCAACAGGGGACAGCAGCCGCAGGGGCATATGTTCATCGTGCACATGGAGCCTTCGGTCAACCATGCCACGGATGCGAGCCTCCCTGCGCGATGCTACCAGTCCTCGTCTGCCGGGCAGAGGCGCGACATCATTGATGGACTCGCGCACGCCAGGGCGTGACCCAGCCTACCGCTTGCCGCGGAAATGTCTGCAGTTATGGATTCGGTCTGGCTTATCTCAACCCGCTTTGCGCAGTGGGGATTCTCTGGCTCGGAAGAGCGCCGCGCTGAAATTTCGCGGCGTATTTCCACGGCAGCGAAGCCGTCGCGCTCGAGGGCCACAAGCCGCAATAACATCGCACCCCATGCGGAATGGGGCCCATCGGGGCCAGCGGATTGACAAATCCCTGGCGATGACACTGGACTTCAGCACAGTCAGCAGTTCAACTCAGAGGCTCTCGCGGGCTCCGAGGCTGCGGACACCCCCGCCGTTTTCTCGCACGAGTACGAGGGCACGGTCATGGGGAGTTTGCGGCGTCAAGCCTCAGAGCACTTCGGCGGCGGCGTCGGCGTGGTCGACGGAGCCCGCAACTTGTCGCATCAAGCTCTTCTACGCCAGTTGGACGAGGGCCCCTGCAGTAAGAGACTTGCGGGCGTGCTCTTGGCCGCGTGAGAGACGTCTGAAGAAAACCAACAAGTTTCAGTTGCGCGCGCCAGATGTCGGGGTGGCCCGGGAGCTCTTGTCATGGAGCGTAGACTTGTAGTACATGCGAGTCGCATGATATATCTATATCTATGTACGTGTGTACACCTCTGCAGTCTGACGACTACACGCCACGTGCACGTAGTCAGAACCAGGTTGAGCCGCGCTTCTGGATGCGAGGCTGCTGCCGCACTCGCGGGCAGCAGTCCCGCCGCCCCAGCAGGAAGCAAAGTGGGGAAGCATCGGCGCGGAGGTCTTTGCAGATAAGTGCTTCGGGGCGGGCTCCGGGTTGGCCCCCGTCTTCCTGCTCGAGGACGCAAGCGGGGGCGAAGATGGCAGTGATCCGAGGCTTCGACGTGCAGGATGTGGTTTAGCGAGGTGTGATGAGTTGTCATTGAAGATTCGAGATGTGTGTCTGGGGGGGCCTCCCGGGGCCCCATCAGAGCGTGCCTCCAGGGGAATGAGACGCCTTCGTCACCGTTCTGGTAGGCTCGGACGGGGTGATTGTTTACACCGCCGACAATTTCAGCGTTTATTCAGGGTGGTACTGTGGCCGAGTTGTCTCCCCTCAAGATGAGAATACTGATGTGTGGTTTCAGACTGGTCAAATCTTGCGGATGAAGCCGACCTTGCGTTGCACCGTGCTGTTTGTTCATTCCCACCAGGAGGCAGCAGACATCCTCCAAGGGAGGTCGCCTTTGTGCTTGGCCATTGGCAACGCAACCGCCGATCGATTATCAGAGGCTGCCGCCTGAGCCGCCCGCGTGCCCGCTGCCGATCGCGCCAGAGTTATCCAGCATAAAAGAGAAGGCCTGCCACGTCCGTCTTAGGGCGTCACTCGGCACCCTGGAATGGTTGAAAGGCAGAGCAAGAGCCAGCTGCCGAGGAGCCCCGAGGAGCCCGTGTTACGCACCCGTTCCGTCGGCTGGTACAGTTTCCACCACCCAACACAGCCTGTCTGAACACGGTATGTCCTGTACCAGGCGTAAGAACACCGCGTCCAAAGCATCTCGCGCTGAGTGGTTGGATCCCCCGTGCTTCGACCTGAGGACAGCAGCTGGCACACGAGTCAGGCAGCCCTCAAGTTGCAGGGTGCACATCCCAGGGGGCTGGGCGGACCACCCCCATGATGTACAGTTTCACGTTGGGCTGGGAGTGTGGTTCTGTGGGGCATGTGGGAGTTTTGCGGCTCAACAACTGTCGCAACTAGGGAATACATAGCCAGTCGAAGCCGACGGTAAGCGTGAAGATTCTCTCCAGAACCTTGAACGGGGGATTTGGCCTAAAACGTACAGCAAAGCTGAGAAGGCCAGAACAGCTGCCCTTTTCTGGTTAAGCCCGTACGTAACCGACACAGCCGCAACATCCGTAACTCCGTAGGTCCTCCTCCCCCCCTCTTCCTCCTCCTCTTCCTCCGCCTCCTCTCACTCCTGCTTTGTTCCTCCTCCATCACCCCTGTTTCCTCCGACTGCTACTGCTGATGGCCTCTGAGTCATCCTGACGTGGCCTTCCCCTTCTCCTCCTCGTTTTCCTCCTCGTTCTCATCCCATCCCCCTCTCCCTCCCCCAGCCCCACTGCTTCTGACACTCTGAGTCCTCCCAATTTCCAATCTCACCCTGTCTGCCCCCATCCCTGTCCTCGCACGCTGGGCTACCCCGTTCTCTTGTGCTCCGTCCTTTCCCTCAGCTTGCAGGCAGATCCATCTTCAGCGTCGTTGTCTACGGCGACAAGTCGCTCAGGACCGGCTGGCGGGCTGCCACGTGACCGTTCTTCTGGCTATCCTGGCCCCGATTTCCGCGAGACTGACAGCACTCCCCTTTGTCCTCTCCTCGTTCTCCCCCCATGATAGCCTGGCAGGTTGCTGTGAGCACGTCTGTTACACTGGGTGGGAGCCCTACTTCTCCCCCCGTTTTGGTTCCTCCCTTCATCATCTCCCCTCCTCCTCCTCCTCCTCCTCCTCCCTCCTCCTCCTCCTCCTCCTCCTCCTTTTTCCTCCTCCTCCTCCTCCTCCTCCTCCTTTTTCCTCCTCCTCCTCCTCTTTCCTCCTCCTCCTCCTCCTTCTTCCTCCTCCGCCTTCCCCCTCTCCCTCCCTCTTCCTGCTCGGTATGAGAGTTTCCTTGGTTCTCCGTGGCGCGCCAGCCTTTCAGTGCTCTCCGGCAGCTGTGCCTCGCCAAGAGCGGCCACAGACCGGCCCCGCTGGCGGCCCGAGCTCTGACGAGAAATCCGGACGACTGGGCAGCCGGACGACGGCCTCTCTCCTTCCAGGGCACGCTCCGATTCGACCCGTCCCGCTCCGGTGTCGAGTGCGCCGGGCCTGATCTTGTCGGGAGCGGAAAAGAGGGGGGTGATGACTAGGGGGGGGTGGATTTCATGGCGTGGGCCATGATTTTTCCTGAGATTTCATGGCGCCTTTTCTTATTTCATTACGTCCCAGGCCCCCCCGCTGGGCCGCGCACATGCCGCCGGTCATGATTTGCACCCCCCCCCCTCTTGGACACCCCCCTCTTGGCCGCTCCCGATCTTGGCTTCCCAGCGATCCGAGACGGCCCGCTGCCCGCATGGCGCTGCGGTGCATCCTGGCGCAGCCGATCCCATTCCATCTCGACCCCGTTCCGATGCGTCCCGATCCGACGCGCGCTTCGGCTCGATCCGATTGCTCGATTCGATGCTGACTAATCCTGCCCTCCCCGCAAGCCGCCATCGTGTCCTTCGAGTGGAACGCTGGCCTTCCGGACTTCGAAAGCATGTGTGTGTGTGTGTGTTCGTGTGTGTGTGTGTGTGCCATGGCTTCTTCTTGGCTCCTCCCTCGGCTGGTCTTCTTCGAGCAGGAGTTGTCTTCGCCCTCCCCGAGCGCACACGCGCCGTCTTGGCAGGAAGAAGGAGAGGACGAGGAGGACGAGGGAGAGGAGAAAGAGGATGATGAGGAGGAGGAGGAGGAGGAGGTTGAGGAGTAGGAGGAAGAGGAGGAGGAGGAGGAGGAGGAGGAGGAGGAGAAGGAGGGGGAGGGGGAGGAGGAAGAGGAGGAGGAGGAGGAGAGGAGAGAGGAGGAGGAGGAGGAGGAGGAGGAGGAGGAGGAGAGGGAGGAGGGAGGAGGAGGAGAGGGGGAGGAGGAGAAGGAGAAGAATGAGGAGGCGAAGGCGGAGGAGGAGGAGGAGCAGGAGGAGGAGCAGGAAGAGGAGAAGGAGGATGAGGAGGAGAAGGCAGGAGCGGGAGCGATAAGGACGGCCAGAGGAGGAGTAGGAGCAGGAGGAGGAAGAGGATGAGGAGGACTAGGAGAAGGAAGAAGGGGAGGAGGAGGCAGGAGGCCGGATCATTATCGATAAGGACCGTTAGAGGAGGAGGAGGAGGAGGAGGAGGAGGAGGAGGAGGAGGAGGAGGACGACGAGGGGGAGGATGAGGAGGATGAAGAGGTGGCAGATGATGATGATGCTGATGCTGATGCTGATGATGATGATGATGATGCTGATGATGCTGATGATGATGATGATGACGATGACGATGACGATGATGATGATGATGATGATGATGATGATGATGATGATGATGATGATGATGATGATGATGATGATGATGATGATGATGATGATGATGATGATGATGATGATGATGATGATGATGATGATGATGATGATGATGATGATGATGATGAGATGATGATGATGATGATGATGATGATGATGATGATGATGATGATGATGATGATGATGATGATGGTGGTGGTGATGCTGATGCTGATGCTGATGATGCTGATGCTTATGCTGATGCTGATGCTGATGCTGATGATGATGATGATGATGATGATGAGGAGGAGGAGGAGGAGGAGGAGGGATTCGCGTTGGGATCGCCGCGCGGCGCTGCGTCAAGTAGGAGGATGAGGAGGAGGAGGAGGAGGAGAAAGAACACGACGACGACGAAGACGAGGGAACGGAAGAGGAGGAGGAGGAGGAGGAGGAGGAGGAGGAGGAGCAGGCGCTGGAGGGAAAGAACGACGATGACGATGGAAAGGGAGAGGTCGAGGAGGACAAGCTAAGAGCGTACGCGCATCATCTGACATCCTATCCCTCCCTGCCATCCCTTCCCATTGCGCGAATTAATCCTTTGTCCGCGGACGCGTGTCATGGCCGACCTGCAACTCCAACAACAAGACCACATCGTGTTATGCGCCGTTGGAACAGGGGAGCTGCGTGCACGGGAGGATGCGGAGGTGACGGGTGAGCAGGAGGATGAGCGGGAGTAAAACGACGAGGACCAGCAGCAGCAGCAGCAGGAGCTGGAGTGGAGGGAGCGGGACGGACAGGAGGAACAGGGGAAGGCGGAGGACGGCAAATAAGGGGATCCACGAAAGTGGCTCTCGCTGGGCGAGAGCGATATTCTGAACGACGGGAGCAAAGCGCCGATCCGAAAAAATGAGGCCCACGCTGCAGCGGGAACACCATTTGAACTACCGAAATCAATCGGATTGCAAGTTACGATGACACATGATGTGTTGACTTCCTGTGTAAAAACAATATGCGGAGGGGCGGGACATCTTCGGGATAACTTCAGGAGAAAGAGGAGAGCAGAATTTCTCGGATGGGGCTGGGACGAGGATCAATCCGTTCCAGAGCGTTCGGGGACGCTCTCTCAAAGCGTCCCGGAACGCTCTGAAGAGGCCGTGGCGCCCGAGACACCCTCCAGAGCCGCGGGGTCTCAGAGATTCTCGACGTGCCCCCTCCCGACGGATTTTAGCCTCGCCCTGGCTTCGCAGGAACTCCTATGTCGGAGCCGTGGGGCAGCAGCAGCAGCAGCAGCAGCGGCAGCGGCGGCGGCGGCGGGAGCAGCAGCGGCGGCGGCGGCGGGAGCAGCCGGAGGCCCCGCCGAGAGCCCGCCGCGCCCGGGCCGAGGCTGCACGGCCCGCTCGAGGCCCTGAACCCGCTGGCGGCCGCGATGGCGGCCTTGGCGGAGAGGTCGCTGGCGCACGGCGAGGAGCAGCGGCTCGACGACCACGGCGGGAGGAGGAGGAGCAGGAGGAGGAGGAGCAGGAGGAGGAGGAGGAGGAGGAGGAGGAGGAGGAGGAAGAGGAGGAGCAGGAGGAGCAGGAGGAGCAGAAGGAGGAGGAGGAGGAGGAGGAGGAGGAGGAGCAGCAGCAGCAGCAGCAGCAGCAGGATGAGGAGGAACAGAAGGAGGAGGAGCAGAAGGAGGAGGAGGAGGAGGAGGAGGAGGTGGAGGAGGAGGAGGAGCAGGAGGAGGACGAGGAGCAGAAGGAGGAGGTGGAGGAAGAGGCGGGGGGTCCGCGGCCATTTTGGCTCGAGGTCCATGTACGGAATCCATGCCCCGCGCTCGCCCGCGCGCGCCTCACGGCGAGCCCCGCGGGCTGGCCCTAGCCAGCGGGGGCCGGCGCCAGACTTCCGCGAAACGATGCACTAAGACCTACAGGCAGAACTCCAGATCTACAGTTTTAACGTCACCCTTGCTAATCGCCCAGCCTTGCAGGCTGAACATCAAGATCTACAGGCCGAACTTCGCGAACAGCCAGTGTTATGATTTCATCCCACTATTTGTGGAGACCTACTGGTAGACGCCATGCCGATATTGAGGGCAGCGGCAGTTCTCAAGCGGATGGGCCACCGTGTAAGACACGGGCTCACGGGCTCTGGCCAAACCTCAAGGACATCATGATCGCCACCGGTGCCGTTTATAACAATGTACTTGGCTACGGCGACGCTGCCAATGATACTAAATACGACGAGCTGCGTAGCGGCCAGGATTCGAAGGAGAAGGGTTGCGCAACAAGCAACCAGGTTCTGAGGGTCAGCACGGCCGCGGCGACCGCATTCACAGCAGCCACGACTGCGAGAACGACAATAACGACCACGACTGCGAGCACGGTGATCATACCCTCCCTTGGCGCAGACGCGCCCCCGAACGACGCCGCCATCCAGAGCCACGGTGGCCACCGTAGCTACGCTGGATCCCAGGACTACGGCCACGTAGGCTACGACGGCTTCGACGGTTACCTGGACTACGGTTACAACGGCCGCAACCACCGCCAGAGTGTCCACATTCTTCGAGGGGAAGGGCGGGACTGGTTTCGGCTGGTTCCCCCTCCCTTAGACTCGGCACCCGGCAATTGGGTTGGCGACGACCTCGAGGAGGAGAGGGAATTACAAGAAGGCGCTGCGCTATCAGGGCACCTGCAGAGCTCCGAGGGCCACTGGCCGACGACCTTCAAGGGCAACGCGCAGTGCCACAAGGGCCATCTGCAGAGCTCCGGGAACCACTGGCAGGGCGCGAAAACCTCCAGCAGAGTCACGTTGGCCACCTGCAGAGTTCCACGTGCGACCAGCAGAGCTAGGAGGGTCACGCGCCGAACTTCCTGGGCACCGCGCAGAGCCTCGATGGCCACCAGCTGAGCTTCGAGAGCACCAGCTCTGCCACGGGGACCACAAGCTGAGCTACGAGGGCCACAGGCAAAGCTACCCGAACCACTGGTTGAGTTACCAGGGCCATTTGCTGAGCTACGAGGTCCACCAGAAGAGCTACAAGGGCCACAGGCTGAGCTACCACGGCCGCAAGATGAGCTTCAAGGGCCTCAAGCAGGGCTACGAGGACCACTAGCTGAGTTACGAGGGTTGCCAGCTGAGTGAGCTACGAATGCCACAAGCTGAACCTCGCGGGACACGATCAGAGCTACGAGAGCTTCCAGCAGAGCGCCCAGCGCCTCGAGCTGAAGTACAAGAGCCACGAGCCGAGCCTCGAGAGCCACCGGGGCAGCTACGAGGAGCACTTGCTGAGCTACGAGGGCAACAGGGGGGGCTTCGAGGGCCGCGAGCAGAGCTCTGAGAGCCACCAGCTGAGCTACGAGAGCCACCAGCTGAGTCATGAGCTGAGCTACGAGGGCCGCAAGCTGAGCTACGAGGGCCAAAATCAGGGCTAGGAGGACCTCCGGCTGAAAACGAAGGCCACCAATTGAGCAACGACGACGGTCGCAAGCTGAATAAGCTACGCTGGGGACGAGCAGAGATGCGAGAGCCTTCAGCAGAGTTGACAACGCCACCAGCTGAACTATAAGGGCCACGAACACAGCGTCGACAGTCACCTCCACAGCTACGAGGACTACGCGCTGAGCTGCGAGGTCAGCAGGGTGAGCCTCGCAAGCCGGATTCGCCCGAGGAGGACGAGAGCGATGAGCTGAGCGAGCCCATCACCATCATCAGCATCATCGTCATCATCGTCATCATCAGCATCATCCGCCACCGAGACAGGCGAGGCCCACCACTCTGAGTGATACCTGCAACAGGATTCTGTGTGCGCCCCTACGGGGCCCCGGGTAATTTTCTCAACTGATCCGATGCAAAAAGGTTTTGTGAAGGGAAGGTACCTAGTAGATAATGGCATTGGCATCGAATCCACGTTCCTGGACTATGCCTGCTAACGCGATTGCCCGTTCGCTGGCCCCTCTGCCGGACATTGAAGCGGCGTTTCCGTCGCTGTCTGACCAGTGGATATACCATGTTCTGCAGCAGATGGGCATCCCAGCATTTGCTCTGCACGCAGGCAGGCAGGTCTATTCCGACATTTACTCCGACATAATGTTGGGTGGGGTGAATTATCCCGGATATTCAAGGACCCGCGAGATTAAACGTGGTCGCCTCCTCTCGGGGGCGTTGTTTGCCCTGGCCTTCGACCCCATCCTTCGGAAGCTCCGCGAAATCACATGAGGGCCCGAACCCCGTCCGCCCCATGTGTTTTTGCCGACGACGTTGGCG
Organism: Prorocentrum cordatum; assembly: GCA_963575745.1. Lineage (NCBI taxonomy): Eukaryota > Dinophyceae > Prorocentrales > Prorocentraceae > Prorocentrum > Prorocentrum cordatum. Next base: position 15,854 of record CAUYUJ010016320.1, on the reverse strand, counting down.
AGGCCATGGGCGATGTTCGGCAGACGCTGCCTGCTCTGATGCGTTTTGTTATGCAGAGCTACTCCGTCTCGGGCTTCCTCCCGAATTTATAGGGGCGCCTGGTCGTTCTCACTCGCGAGAATGAACGGACCGAGCTCGACAGCGAGCTCCTGAGGCGGGGGATTACAGTCCAGTCTTCCATGGGAAGTAGATCGGAGTCATAATTGTGCCTTCGGGGCCCGCTGCTTCTTGGGCCCCTGTGCTGCTCAAGTTCCTCTCCAGGATCGGGCGCATCAAAACGCTGGGGTTAGCTTTGGTCCAAAACATCTACGCGCACAACTGTCTGGTTTTTCTGTGCTGGCGCACGCGTTGCAGGTGCTTCCCGCCAGGCCCGGGGTGATCCGAGCGGAAATAGCTGCCGTCCAGAGGTCGACCCAGGGACCTAGACACGCCATCCCCACCCATCTTCTCCAGCACTATTTGAATATCGGATTCCCTGTGGAACCTCGGAATCTCCCGGCTACCAGTCTGTTTCGGATCGCCCTTAGGAGCAAAGCTTTCGACCGCGCCAAGGAACGGTCCCACTGGCTTGAGAATTATGGCGTCGAGGGGCTGGCCGTGATTCGACACGGAGAACGGCTTGGCAGTCCTAGTTGCGGGCCTTTGATTGACAATTGGCACAATGGTGCTCGGATTTGCCCCCATGTGGACGAGTATACATACGACATACAAAGGGAGGTGGCCATTACGATTGCCAAGAACTCGAGCGGCCTTCCATCCCCGTCTTGTTTTTCCCGAGGATCCGAACATTTGGGAGCGAGGCCCCTATGAGCAATAGCGGTTTTTGGTATCGAGTTTTCCTTGTCTCTTCCCTGCTTTAATCCATATGTAATTCCTGGCCGACTAGTGCTCGTTTTCGATCTCTTTATATGTGCTGTCTTATGGGCTGCGGGGTCCAGGCTTCCGACCATACTATACACTACTTCCAGTGCCTTGTTCTTCTGCCGCTCCTCCGTAATATTATCCCGTCGCTGCCGCCCGAGCTTGCCGAGTGGAATGCTATTGGCCGCATTTTATTGAGACCCCGAATGTCCGACTCGAGAGCCTTGCACCGCGCCTGTCTTTGCATGAGATTGTTCTCACAACAGGTAACACTGTGAGGCTGAGACTCTTCTCGGGGAATTTGCCCGCCAGGATCGAAAGCATGATAAGCGCATGTGCGCGCGCCATTGCCAAGCGCAAGCGTGCCATTCGAGAGCTGCTCATCCATCGAAGCTGGGCCCCCCCTGATGGAGCCTGATACCATCATGTACACCGTACTGGAGGGTCTAGATTCCCCTCCGGACTATGACAGACGAGGGGGGGCTCTCGCGGAGGGTTTCGCCGATTTCGCCGCCGAAACAATCGCGACATGTACATGTCCCGCTCAGAACAAACTCCACGACATGATGTTACCCGCAGATACAGCCGGGGCCCTGAAGAAGGAACCTTTTTCGTTGGGGAGGGGCTCCGCGTTCCTTAAGTGTTTCACAGCTTGCCTTGGATGTCCCTTAGGTTTTCGATACGAAGTCGAAGTTCAACTTATGGAAAATAGGGGCCTCGTTCCTTATTTAGGGTTCCTTGGGTCAAGGCCCCGACTGCATGCGCGTTGGCTGCCACCACGAGGACGAGGACGAGATCGGCCCGCGCGCCGGGCCTTTTCCGGAGCCATCGGGGCGCCCCTCTCCGCCCGCGACCAGCACGAGGCGCGCGAGGACGGGATGCCCGTGGGCCAGCGCAGCGGCCCACGCCGCAGACCTGCCACGACCCCAGGAGGGCGCGCCAACCAGCAACGACGAGCGTCCAGATGGCGGTGCGGACGGCAACGCCTCCCCGAGTGGCGACGCCTGGAGGGCAGAGCACGTTGACATCTCCCCGGGGCGCCCCTAGAAGCCGAACTCGGGCAGCAGGCGAGACCGGCAAGCCTGGAGACGGACGAGGGCCGCTGCATGCTGCCACCCCTGGGGCCGCCTGGGCCCCCAGCGGCGCGTCCTGCTGTTCTGCCCCCTCGCGCGGGCACTGCCTGGAGGCGTGCCCTCGGTGCGAGGCCAATTTTTATACACCACCGCCCGCAACAGTAGTTTACCGCAAAAAGGGTTAGGAGCAGGGTCATGCCAGACGACGCTGCGACGCCACGGCGAAAAGGAGCGCGGCGCAGCTCGCTGGCGCCGTGGCATGGGGAGTTCCTGAAACAGAAACAGCACTTCTTGGTGGTGGTGTATGAAAATCGCTCCTCTTGGTAACCAAACTCTTATACACCACCACCGCGCGTGCTTTGATAAATCCTGTTTCGGTCCTTACGAGAGAGGGGGCAGCCCGGCTGCCGTTGGCGGCGGGAGGGGGACTGCGGGCTTTTCACCAGAGCAAAACTGCACCAAATCGCATCGTAGATTGTTCTCGGTCTTGGTGGTGGTAGCCATATGCTGCGCTCGGACTCGGGGTCCTGGGGGAGGGGGGCCCGTGGACCCCTCCCCTGGGGGGCTGGGTGCCCGGGCCCCCGCGACGGGGCCCGAGCGAGGTGGTAGCACGGCTGGCTTTGGCACGCTTCACCCCCCAATTTGGCCCCGCTGCCCCTTCCTCCGTATCGTATGGATCGGTGCGTGGCACAGGCCCCTGCCTTCCCCCCCCCCCTCCAGAAAGGGTCCGAGCGGCCGCGTGCGGGGGCCATCGGAGTCAAGGGATCGCCGTTCTCTGGACAACAGGAGGCGGGGTGCAGGGGCCCTGGGCGGGGGAGGACGAGCGCGAGAGGAGTGGAGGAGGGGGAAAAGGACGAGGTGGAGGAATGGGTTTGAGGCGGAGGGAGAGGGCAGGAGGAAGAGGAGGAGGAGGAGGAGGAGGAGGAGGAGGAGGAGGAGGGGAAGGAGGAGGAGGAGGTGGAGGTGGGAGGAGGGGGACCAGTGTAAAGCTAAGACGCGCAAATTATGTTGCAGTGGACCATCCCTCCAAGCTCCTTTGCAAATGCTCCTCTAAGAAAGAAGCTTCATTGCGGGAAGTGCCTTATTGGAAGACAAACCGTCTGAGGTGTTTGAACCGTGCCAAAACACCGTTCTTGGGATTGCAGCGCTGCGAATCAAAATGGTTATTGCGTCCTGACAATTGTAAGACGCCCCAGCATGTAATTCTTGAGACGTCAGCACAGCAATACAATGTGGTTGTTGTAACTGGATGTTTCTAAATCGAGCCATGACACCGTTCCTGGGGCCTCCACCCGGCGAATCTTCGAAACTGCTGCAAAGTGTTAGGACGAATGTGCGCTGTGCGCGGATACGAGAGCCAATTGCACCCCCATCTTCGAAGCTGCGCAAACAGTGAAGACGAACGCGCGCGGTGCTGGGGCGAGAGCCCCATTTTGAACACCAGCCGCCCTCCAGTCGTGAAGCGGCTGCAAAAACCTTTAAGACGAATGCGCGGGCCGCTCAGGCGACATCCACATTTCGAAAGCAGTCCGCCCTCCATCTTTGAAGACGTTGCCAGGGTGGATGGAGGATGGGGGGAAGGATGAGGAGGAGGAGGAGGAGGAGAAGGAGGAGGAGGAGGAGGTCTCTGCAGGGGGCGCCCGCGCCAGGAACTGGCGCTAATACAGCTGCTGGTGAACCGCTACAAGGACGGCCGCGACGAGGCACGCGCCCGCCGAGGGGTTGCTGTCACGCCTCCTGGTCACCACCATCCCCTCTCCTTCACCCTCGCCCCCCCCAGCCTCTCCCTGTTTTTCTCGCCCTCCATGTCACCCTTTTCCGCCGCCCTCTTCCTCCCCCTCTTCCTCCCCCTCCTCCTCCCCCTCCTCCTCCCCCTCCTCCTCCCCCTCCATGTCCCCCAAACCCAAAAGCAATGTCTTCAATGACTGCGATCGGTTTTGCTATTATCGTGAATCTCGCATTGCGCAGTGGCTTTCACGACTTTGGCGAAGAGAACCACGCACATGCACCGGTCCTGGCCAGGCCCATCCTTGGGCTCCAGGATCGGTGCATATGCCTTCCTGGCCAAGGCAGGAGGGCGTATGCACCGTCTTGGGCTCAGGACGGACCTGGCCCAAATCGGTGTATGTGCATGGTTCCTTTTCCTCTATCTCCTGCACCCTCCCCCCCCCCAGCCTCTCCCCTACCTTTCTCGCCCTCCGTGTCCCCCTTTCCGCCGCCCTCTTCCTCCCCCTCTTCCGCCCCGGCGCCCATGCTAGCGGGACCCTCTTTGCTCCGACGGGGCAGGGACGTGTGCTCCAACGTGAGCTCCGAACTGCTGCTTGCGCCACCCCGTCTGGCGGACGGAACCCAATATCCCAAAGGGAATGACTTACAGGACGGAATCAAGTGGTAGCAACAAACAAAAATCTACCATTCTGAACCTACGAACTCTCGGTGCAAGATCTTTCGGAAAGCTGTCGACAGAAGGGTGTGGCAGACAGGGCTCCCTCGTGCCCCTGCTCCATCCTCTCCCTCCTCCCGCCCGTCGTTTCCTCCCCCTTCTCTTTTGCCCACCACCCACCTCGGGCGGACAGCGATGCACTTGACAGGGACGGCGGGGGCTCCTTGTGATCGGGCATTGCGAATCAAATGCGGCATCTCAAAGAATCACGACGGATTGCAAGAAGGATTGCAAAAAAACCTTTTTGCAAAGGGTTTTTTTTGCAATTCAACACGACGGTTTTTTTTGCAATCCTTCGGGTTTTTTTGCAATCCTGCAATCCTGAGCCCAATGCCCCATCGTTCGAGCTGCATCGCTCTGAGCCGGCCGGGGGCCCAACGCCCGGCGGAAGCGCCCGGCGTGTGAAGGAAGTGCAGCGCCGGGATCCCAGGGCGGGGCATCGCTCGGGCGTGTGCCTGTCTGTCTCGGCGAGGGTCCTCGGGGAGTCGCTTCTGGGACCCTCCCGGGAGAGCGAAAGAGACACGCACGACATGGAGCACGCACGGGGAAGGGGCGTCTCCTCTGCGATGGCGAGAAGGCGCGCGGCAGCACGCACTTTCGGAGGGGCGGCGAGGGGCTGCCCCCCTCCTCCTCCTCCTCCTCCTCCTCCTCCTCCTCCTCCCTCCTCCTCCTCCTCCTCCTCCTCCTCCTCCTCCTCCTCCTCCTCCTCCTCCTCATCCCCTTCTCCTCCCCCATCTTCGTCCCTCCCCTCCCCGTCCTCCTCCTCCTCCTCCTCCCCCTCTTCCCCTCCACGCCAGGTGAAGCCCCACCGCCACCGCTGCCGCCAGATCTGCCTGGCGCTCGGTGCGGAGCGCGAGCTGGAGGCGGCGCCGCGCGTGCCGGGGCTCAAATGGGGGAGGAGGAGGAGGACGACGAGCAGGGCAGGAGGAGGAAGAGGAGGAGGAGGAGGAGGAGGAGGAGGAGGAGGAGGACGAGGACTGAGGAGGAGGAGGAGGAGGACTGAGGAGGAGGCGGTGGAGGCTGAGGAGGGAGGAGGTCACGGTGGAGGAGGAGGCGCAGGGGGAAGAGGCAGATGACGAGGAGGAGGGCCACTCCCCGTCCCGCACGAGGAGAGCCAGGACCTCCGGCGATAGGTTTGTTGTCCATCCGGCGGGCGGAGTCGGCCCTCGCGGGGAGCGTTTTCGGCAGGGCCATCAGCGGTAGATCCGGGGCGAAAAACTACCCCGGGGAAGGGGTCGGGACCCTTCGGGGCAGCGCATTGACAAAACACACACACACACACACCGTCGGATGTCTGGGAAGGTGCGCAGGAGGAGGATGACGATGTCCTTCCCTTCGGCTTCGTGTGCCTGAGGTGAGGATGAGCGCGCTGTAAGGGCAGTGTCGACCATCTGGTCCAAATGGGCTCTGCGCTCACCCAGCAGAAAGGACTTGACCCTTCCTTCATGGACGACCTTTCCTCCCCCGCCCCTAAGCAACGTAAACAATCACGACCAGAGCCCTGGACCCCATTCTTCTGCGGGATTTCTTGAGCTGGATCGATCCGTGACTGTCCCGTGGCCCGGAATCGGGCGAAATCGCCCAGCTCGAAATACTGGAGACGCCAGGATCTCAGGGGCCTCGCCCCCCTCCTCCCGCTCCCTCCTCCCGCTCCTCCTCTGGAGCTCTCCTTTTTCCCCGCCCCCATGCCTGCATGCCCCGTCTCTGCCTGCGCTCTTCCCCCCTCCAAGGGGGGAGGGCACGCCCCTCCTCTGCCTGGGCTTTGACCTCGTGCATGCTGCGCGTGCTGCGTTCGGCTGCCTGCGAGGTGGCGCCGCCAGGGTTCGAGGAGAGGGGGCGGCCGGACGGGACCGCGGAAGGGGCGGGAGGACAGTGCGCACGGGGGGAGTGGGGGGGGATGGGTGGAGGATCCGAATGCGAGGCGGAGCTGTACGCACAACCGCCGCGTGGGGGATCAATCCTCGGGGTCTTCGGCAGGCGGTGGATCTGGATACATTCGGGTCCCCTGGCAAACATATGTATATATACATATATTTACATACATATACATATATATATATATATATGCATGTGCATATATCTATATATATATATATTACATGCACACATATATATATATATATATATAACCATTCATCTATATACCCATGTATCCACATGGCTATATGGCCATACTTCCATGTTAACATATCCATATCGACCGCCCGCTGGGGTCTTGCAGGCCGTCGGTTCCACAGGCGGCGCGCAGGAGGAGCTGGGCGGCATACCCTCATCCCACCCTCCTCCCTCCTCCCTCCTCCTCCTCCTCCTCCGCCTCCTCCTTCTCCTCCTCCTCCGCGTTCTCCTCCGCCTCCGCCTCCTCCGTCCTCCTCCTCGTCCTCCTCCTCCACCTCCTCCTTTCCTCCTCCTCCTCCTCCGCCTCCTCCTCCTCCTCCTCCTCCTCCTCCTCCTCCTCCTCCTCCTCCTCCTCCTCCTCCTCCTCCCCCCCCTCCTCCTTCTCTCATGTCCATCCCTGGACCCTCGTCGACCCCCAATGGTGCCCGATGCCTCCCTAAAGGGTGCCCCGAGAGGCGCCGCGGCCCAGAGATCCAACGCATGGAGCAGAATCAGGACGGGCGGCTTCTCGCCGCCTTCGGCCTGTAGAGGCGGTGGCGAGCGAGGCAGGGGGAAGTGCCCTGAGATCCTGGCGTTTCAGTTATTTCGAGCCGGGCGGTTTCGCGCGATGTCGGGCCACGGGACCCTCGCAGATCGATGCTGTTCGAAACACGCAGCAGAAGAATGGGGTCCACGGCTCCGGCCGTGATGTTTCATGGTTTCTGTGCGATGCCTCAATTTTGTTCGCGCCGTCGGATCTCGAGGTGAGAAGGATAAGGCCTTCTCAGAAGGCGGCGGGGTTTCTCAGAAGCCCTCCGGCCTTCTGCGAGGTTGTCAGTGTCTTCGGGGAAGGCTTCGAAAACTTCTGAGAAGGCCAGGGGGCATCTGAGCCGTCTGAGAAGGCCCGCCCCTTCTCACTCCCCCCCGGGCACGCCGCCGACTAGAGGCTCTCGCAAGACCCCGGGACCGTCAACACGAACACTCGGGATAATCTTGGGGAATGGGTTGAGACTTCTGGGGATCCCGTACTGAAATTTCGGTGGCGACGTACCCAACCCCTGCGCAATTCGGGGCATGAGTAGCTTGGGCGACTTCATAAAGGGGGTGATGACGAGACATGGACGTATGTATTTCGGCGACCAGCATTTGGGAGGTCCCATTTGAGTCCGCCGCGGGACCCCACTTTGCTGGCCCCCCTAGCAGGCCTCGAAAGTGGCGACAGTTTCACATATCGCAGCCCCCAGGGATGGCGAGGTCTAGTTTGAATCTGCGTAGGACGTCACTATGATGGACCCCCCAGCTGGTTTCGAAAGTGGCGACAGTTTCACAGATCGCAGCCCCCCAGGGATGGCGAAATTGAATCTGCGTAGGACGTCACAATGCTGGACCCCCCAGCAGGCCTCGAAAGTGGCGACAGTTTCACAAATCGCAGGGATGGTGAGGTCTAATTTGAATAAGCGTAAGACGTCACTATGCTGGACCCCCCAGCAGCGCCCCCCGTTTCCAGGTCGATGGGCCGCGGGCTCGCGTCAGCCGTGGCATGTGGTCGCTGATGCCATCTCGCGTAACACCCGCTTCTTGTCGTCGCTCACTGGGCAGGGGTGCCGTCTAGGGAGGAAACCGACCACACGAGGGCCCCGGCGCTCGTCCTGGGGCTCGACTGAGTGGCCTCTGGTACGGCACGCTGGGCCTCCAGACGGCCGAATGCGGTGCGACAGCAGCGGCCTGCGCGCTCTGATTCGGCCTCCCCGCGGCCCCCGAGACTCGCGCACCACAGGCCGCTGTTGCCCCAGGGCCGCTCCGTTCTGTAGGCTGGCCTTTTTCCTCCTCCTCCTCCTCCTCCTCCTCCTCCGCCCCTCCTCCCTCCTCCGCCTCCTCCTCCTCCGCCTCCTCTGCCTCCGCCTCCTCCTCCTCTTCCTCCTCCTCCTCCTCCTCCTCCTCCTCCTCCTCCTCCTCCGCCTCCTCCTCCTCCTGTGGCCGACCACGCAGGCCTTTGGACCCCGCGCCGACCGACCGGCGGGCCGCGCCGCGGGCCATGGGCCTCGGGCGGGCCGCCGCCGGCGGGCGGGCGGGCCGGCCATGCCCAGGAAGCACGCGGCGGCGGCGGACGGGAAGGCTGCCGAGCCCAGGAGGGCCGAGGAGCGAGGGCCGATGTTATGCTATCGGAGCTCGATAGGCCTCCTTACTCTGACGCGTCGATTCGTGGATTGGCCGTTTTCGGTTCGCGAGAGGGCGTCGCGGCGGGCATTTTTGCGGGTCCAGGTCCGTCGGTTTCGGTCGCAGGCCGTTTTCACTACGGGGAGGTGTACTAAAGGGAGGTTTGTCCACCGCCGATTCCAGGATTATGATGCTCCAGCCTACTTTAGCCTTGATCACCTGGAAAAATTCGGGCGCCCCAAAAAGTACCGAAGCTCAAGGGTTTTCACGTGTCGGGCCTTGAGAGGCACTCGCCCGGCGCTGTTTCGACACTCTTTTGACACTTTTCTGGGTGCTCGAAATTATTTCTGGGATGTGGTCCTTAAGTCGGATGCGAACAACATAATTCTAGGCCTCCTAGATGGGGTCGGAGTAGATGGGGTCGGAGGATCGCGCCGCATCGCCGATCCGTCGGCGATGCGGCTCGATGTGGAGCCCGCCTTGCTCCACGTCGACATCGCCGATGCACTGCCGATGTCGACGTTGCATCCCCCGTGCATCGCCGAGGCATCGCCGATGCATCGCCGATGCATCGGCGATGCGGCGCGATCCACCGACCCCGTCTACCTCGACCCCGTCCAGGAGGCCTCTAGTTATGGACCCTGACGTGCTCGCGCAGTGGCAACACGCGGCGGGAGGTGGTCGCCCGTGTTCGGCCTCGGGGGGCCATGGCGGGCCCCGGGGCCGTGAACAGACGACCCGGGACGGAAAAGCGGCCGAGGGGAAGTGGTCGGGGCTTTGGGGGACCCAGCATCGGAAAGAAAACGTCGGATGTCTGGGCATCTGAGCGACGGCAGAGAAGGGTGTCGATACCTCGTTTCCCATAAAGCGTACCGCGCTCAGAAGCCTCCGGGCAAGGTTGCTACCTCATATTGCGCAACTAAAACCCGTTTCTTCTCGTCGCTCCTGGGGCCTCGGGGATGCTCCTCGTCGTCACGGCTGGGCTCCCCTGGAAGGCCGGGGTGTCCGAGGAGAGGTCTGGGTGGTTGGCCCCCGGGGCGATCGTCGGCTGCGCCGGGGTGGCAAGAAAAGGGCGGGGGGGGCTTCTCAAAAGCACCCCGCGGCGGGGGTGCCGGCTTCTGGGATCGAGGGCGTCTTGGAAGCCTCCGTGCCCGTCTGAGAAGCCCCCTGCCTCCTCTTGAGGGCCCCTCGCTACACCCCGTCGCGCGCGCCGCCAATCCGCGATCCGCGACCGACTTGATCTCTAGCGTCATTCGCGCCGCCGCTGCTGCTGGAGCTCGTGCTGCCGCTGCTGCTGCTCCTTCTTCTGCTCCTGCTGCTGCTGCTGCTGCTGCTGCTGCTGCTGCTGCTGCTGCTGCTGCTGCTGCTGCTGCTGCTGCTGCTGCTGCTGCTGATTCTCCTGCCCGCAGAGAGGGCAGCTATGCACCACCATCGTGCCTGGTCAGGACCATCCTGGGCTCTAGGATGGTGCCTACACCATCCCAGGGCCCAGGATGGCCCCGGCCAGGCACAGTGCTGGTGTGTAGATGTAGCCGCGCCGTTTGTTCCGACGCGCGGCCTTTCGTCTTGGGGAGGGCGCTGCGGGCACCAGGGCAAACTCCACCTCGGGCGCTGGGCTTGCCGTGGGGTTGCCGCGGTGTCGGCGTCGCCCACTTGGGCGCGTCGAGAACAAACGGCGCTGCGACAGATGCGTTCTGCGTATCCTGCTCCAGCTTCTCCCCCTGCTCCTCCAGCTGTGCTGCCCTCCCTCCCTCTTTTTCCTCCTTCCTCCCTCCTCCTCCTCCTCCTCCTCCTCCTCCTCCTCCTCCTCCTCCTCCTCCTCCTGCCCGCCCAGCCTCGGCCCCGCCCGCGTCCCTCGTGCCTGCCCTGCCTGGCGGCATAGGCTTCAGTGGTGCGCCACCAGGCCAGGCCAGACAGCTTCGTCTCGATCCACGTCATCGAGACTGCGTCCTATGTCCTCCTCCTCCTCCTCTCCTCCTCCTCCTCCCTCCTCCTCCTCCTCCTCCTCTTCCGCCGCAGGGGGTGCCGAGTGAGACCCCGCGGTCGGCCTCTGGGCCGCGGCGCGCGGGACGCTCGGCACTCTGCGCAGCGTGGCGCCACGCGGGCAGCCCGTCGCGGGGCCAGGCCTCTTGGCGATCCGCTCGACCGCCCGTTCGAGGGGTCAGGCCCAGCGTTGGTGAAGCTTTCTTTCAGTGTCTTCGGCCTTCGTTGGCGAGAACGCGCTTCGTGGACGCTTGCCTGGGAGAAACATCTTGACACGGTGGAACTGGGCCCCCCCCCCCACACACATTGAGGCCCCCCAGGAGGACACGGGGCCCTCTCCCCTCCCGCCCCCCCCTGGGACACTGCCTCCCTGGCCTGGGGAGGGCACCCTCCCCCCCTCGAGGGGGGGAGGGGGGGGGGGCCCTCCCTGCCCACGGCCGACGGTGGGGGGGCCCCGGGCTCCCCCCCCTCCCTGAGTGCAAGGGGGGGGAGGTTCGAACTAACCAGGAGGGGGCCCCCAGGGGGGAGGCGGGCTCGAACCCAGGAGGGCCCCCCCCCCTCCCCTGCGCAAGGGAGGGGGGAGGGTTTTGAACCGGGAGGACGGCCGTCGTCTTCGTCGTCGTCGTCGTCGTCGTCGTCGTCGTCGTCGTCGTCGCTGCCAGACGGCGCCGGCGTTGGTGCCGGCGCCAAGGGGGGGGCGCACGGTTCGAACCCCCTTCTTGCAACTCAGGGGTATGGGGGCCCCTGTGCGCGTCATCGTCGCCGTCGCGACGTCATCACCGCCGTCGAGGCGTCGCCGTCGCGACGTCGCCGTCGGCTTCGCCGTCGCCGTCGTCGCCGTCGTCGTCGTCGTCGCCGTCGCCGTCGCCGTCGCCGTCGCCGTCGCCGTCGCCGTCGCCGTCGCCGTCGTCGTCGTCGTCGCCGCTGTCGCCGTCGTCGTCGTCGTCGTCGTCGTTGTCGCCGTCGTGGCCGCCGTCGCCGTCGCCGCCGCCGTCGTCGTCGTTGTCGCCGTCGTGGCCGCCGTCGCCGTCGCCGCCGCCGTCTTCGTCGTCGTCGCCGTCGTCGGTGTCGTCGTTGTCGTCATCTTCGTCTTCTTGGACGTCGTCGTCGTCGACGTCGCTGCCCGACGGCGCCGACGCCGGCGCTGGCGTCGTCGTCGTCGTCGTCATCTTCGTCGTCGCCGTCGCCGTCGTCGGCCGCGCTGCCCGACGTCGCCGGCGACGGCGCTCGCCATTGTTGATTGCAAGGGGGAGGGGGTCCCCCCACCCTGAGTTGCAGGGGGGGGAACCCTCTGGTTCGAACTCCCCCCCCGCGCCTCCCCCCCTTCCCCGTGGACAGCGAGGGGGGGGGCCCCTCCGGTTCGACCAGCCCCCCGTGGGACAGGTGGCGGGGGGTGGCCCCCCTCTCCTAATCGGCGCCCCCCCCCTGCAACTCAGAGGGGGGCCCCCTCCTGGTTCGAACCCCTTCACCCCTGGGGCCCCCGGACGGAGGGGGGGGGGCCTCTCCATTGTTCGACCCCCCCCCCCCCACACTACAACTCAGGGGGGGGGGGCCTGTTCGAACCCTTCCCGAACCCCTGCTCTCGCCTTCGTTGACATCTCGGATTGGGTTCTGGCTCCAACCTCCTCCCTCCTCCCTTTCCCTTCCTCCTTCCTTCCTCCTTCCTCCTCTTGACGATGTTCGGACTGGGCGTGCTAGCACGAAGCGTTCAAACCCCTCCTCCCTCCTCCTCCCTCCTCCTGCTCCTCCTCCTCCTCCTCCTCCTCCTCCTCCTCCTCCTCCTCCCTCCTCCTCATCCTCCTCCTCCTCATCCTCCCTCCTCCCTCCCTCCTCCCTCCTCCTGCTCCTCCTCCTCCTCCTCCTCCTCCTCCTCCTCCTCCTCCTCCTCCTCCCTCCGCCCTCCTCCTTCTCCTCTCTCCGCCCTCCGCCCTCCTCCTCCTCCCTCGCTTGTGGACCCCCTGCCCGCGCGGAGAGGCTGGCCGCCACGGCGGCGGCAGCGCCAAGGCGGGCGGCCGCGCAGCCTCGGCCGCCGCCGCCGGCGCCGACGTCGGCGGCGGCGCGGCCGCGAGCTGCGCGGCCGCGGCGCCCGTGGGCCTGCTGGCGGAGGCGGAGGCTCGGAGGAGGAAGCTCTGGCATCCTCGCGGCGTGCCAGACTACACGACGGGGGGGGTTTTAGAAGTCCCTGCTCGTGCTCGTGCGTCTTCTCGCCTCGGGGTGCTCTCCGGCAGCTGCGCCTCGCCGAGGACGGTCTGGGGGTGCCCGGATCGTCCCGAACGGCCGCCGGAGGCCTGAGTTAATTATGGCAGGAAAACCTTGGCGGAGGCGGATGTGTCCTGCCCTGGTGTCCTGTGGTGTCCCGTCGGTGTCCCGTCGGCGGTGGGCGGGCGGTGGCCTGGGGTGTCCCGCCTTGGTATCGATAGTGGAGTCGATAGTGAGATCGACAATGAGCTCGCTAGCATGAAATGGATAGTGAGATCCAAAATGAGATCAACAGCGAGGTTGATTGTGACATTGTTTGTGAGATTGAAAGCGGGGACCACAGTGAGTGACATTACATCGCATTGCAACATCGTCATCACGCGTCGTCGCTAATGCGAGGGCGCGTCACCAGCATCGTCATCATCACACCCATCGCATTTGCAGCAGTTGGTTCCTTCCCCCCGCCCCCCAACCTCCGTATCACTTGTCCAGAGTCCGTCTTGCCCAGAGTCCCTCTTGCGTGTAGTCGAGTAGGGTTCGCAAGTGGTCACAGGATACCCTGCCCTTGCCGGCACGTCCCGACTCGCCGCGAAGGCCTGGCCCAAAAGCGTACCCCAGGAGAGGACCGCGGAGCAGCGGTATATCGGTCCTTCTCCTCCTCCTCCTCCTCCTTCTACTCCTCCTCTTCTCCTCCTCCTCCTCCATCCTCCTCCTCCCTCCTCCTCCTCCCTCTTGTACTCCTCCTCCTCCTCCTCCCTCCTCCTCCTCTCATCCTCCTCCCTCCCCCTCCACCCTCCACACTCCACCCTCCTCCCTCCTCCTCCTCCCTCCTCCCTCCTCCCGCCTCCAGCCTCCCGCCTCCCTCCTCCTCCTCCTCCTCCTCCCTCCTCCTCCTCCTCCTCCTCCTCCTCCTCCTCCTCCTCCTCCTCTTCCTCCTCCTCCTCCTCTCCTCCTCCTCCTCCTCCTCCTCCTCCTCCTCCTCCCTCCTCCCTCCTCCCTCCTCCCTCCCCCTGCTCCCTCCTCCCTCCTCCCTCCTCCCTCCTCCCTCCTCCCTCCTCCTCTCCCTCCTCCCTCCCTCCCTCCTCCTTCCTCCCTCCTCCCTCCCCCTCCTCCCTCCTCCCTCCTCCCTCCTCCCACCTCCTCCCTCCACCTCCTCTACCCTCCATCCCTCCCTCCCTCCTCCCTCCTCCCTCCTCCTCTCCTCCCTCCCTCCTCCCTCTCGTCCCTCCTCCCTTCTCCTCCTTCCTCCTCCTCCCTCCTCCTCGCCCCTCTCCCTCCTCCCTCCTCCCTCCTCCCTATTGCCTCCTCCCTCTCCCTCCTCCCTCCTACCTCCTCCTCCCTCCTCCCTCCCTCTCCTCCCCTCCCTCCCTCCTCCCACCTCCCACCTCCATTCTCCCTCCTCCCACCTCCTCCTCCCTCCTCCCTCCTCCCTTCTCCATACTCCCTCCTCCCTCCTCCCTCCTCCCCTGTCCGCTGTCCCGTCACCGGACCCTCTTTAGGTCCGGAGTCTGAAAAGCTCGAAAAGCCCGTCCCACGGGAAACAGAACAGACCGGGATCAGCATGCAAGGGTGGCCAGGCAAAGGGGAGGGAAGAGGCGGGGGGAAGGGTGGAGGCGGGAGGCGGGGGGTGGTCGTCGGATCGTCGTGAACGTCGTGATGGTGCCGGCCGTGGCGGTGGGTGTCGTGGTGGCTGTTGCTGCGGTGGTGGTCGTGGTGGTCGCTGTGGTTGTGGTGGTCGTGGAGGTTGTCTTGATAGTCCTGGTGGACGAAGTGGTGGCCGTGCCAGGGGTGTTCTCCCCGCTGGCGGTCGCGCTGGTGTTGGTCCTGGCCCTGGTGGTCCTCACTCCTCCCTCCTCACTCCTCCCTTCTCCCTCCTCCTCCATCCTCCCTCCTCCTCCTCCTCCTCCTCCTCCTCCTCCTCCTCCTCCTCCTCCTCGTTCTCCTCCTTCCTCCTCCTCCTCCTTCCCCTCCTGATCCTCCTCCTCCTCTTCCTCCTCCTCCTCCCTCTTGTCCTCCTCCTCCTCCTCCTCCTCCTCCTCCTCCTCTTCCTCCTCCCTCCGTCTCCTTCTCCTTCTCCTTCTCCTCCTCCGCCAGGGTGCCAAAAGCCGGATTACCGGGTCGTTTGTAGTCCTAGTGGTGCTCCGGGCGCTCCTGTAATTCCAGTGGTGTTCCAGGCGCTCCTGTAATTCCAGCCGTTCTCCGGGCGCTGCGGCCTCAATGTCTGGGCCATCAAGCAGTCAACACCAGACTCCCGAATGCCACTGAATTGGTGCGCTAAGTGGTTCCGAATACGACTCTCAAAAATCACGGAGTCGACGCGCTCAGCATATAGCGCGCCTCTCAGTGCAGAGAGGCACAGGGGGGTCTCCAATTGGCGGCACCCTTCTTCGCCGCAACCGCGCGGCACTGGTGCAGTGAGGCGGCCATCCTCCCAGGGGGTCTCGCCGGGGAGCTGCCGAGAGGCCGCCGTCCTCACGAGAAGGTGGTCCCCACGATTTCGCGGCACGCCTTTACGCCGCTATCGCGTGGCACAGGTGCCGGTTGGTGTGGAGAGGCAGCCATCCTCACAGGGGGGTTCCCCCGATGCTGCAACGCCCCTTTTATGCCGCGATCGCGCGTCAGAGGTGGCGAGAGGTGCCGGTAGGTGTTGAGAGGCGGCCATCCTCGCGGGGGGGGCCCCCCGATGTTGCGACGCCCTTTTACGCCGCTATCGCGCGGCAGAGGTGCTGGATGGTGTAGAGAGGCAGCCATCCTCACAGGGCCCCCCCCCCCGATTTTGCGACACCCCATCACGCGGTTATCGCGCGGCAGAGGTGACGACAATTGCCGACAGGTGTAGGGCTTTCCAGGGGACTCTCAAAGCACGTGAGGGGCAGACATCGGGCTCCGATAGGTGCAGAGAGGCAGCCATCCTCACAGGAAGGTCCCCTCCAAACAAAGGAGAGTAACCGCCTGCTCCTCCTCCCTCCTTCCTCATTCTTCCTCCTTCCTCCTTCATCTTCCTTCTCCTCCTCCTTCTCCTCCTCGCTCCTCCTCCTCCTCCT
>CAUYUJ010016319.1:258176-284879 GCA_963575745.1 Prorocentrum cordatum | reverse complement strand
GTCCTGATTTTGACCCGCGGGTCGTCCTGCATAGATTTTCAAATCGATCCGCTGGCGACCCGCAACCGTTTCGCGCGCGGCGCGCAAATCGACCCGCAATCGACCCGCAATCGTCCTGCAATCGTACTGCGTGGATTTACAATTTCGGTTGAATTTTTAGAAATTGTCATCGGTCGTTGCTCGTGGGTGGATGCTCGTGGGTGCTTGTGGGGGTGGGTGGGTGCTCGCAGGTGCTCGCGGGGGTCAGACACCGCCGACTCGTTTGAGGAGGGGTGGCTTTACCAAAAGGGGGGGCGAGCACGAGCGCGCGGAGAAGGAGGAGGAGGAGTGAAAGGGGGAGGGGGAGGAGGAGGGATAAGGAGGAGGAGGGCACCTTCCTCCTCCGCCTCCTCCTCCTCCTCGTGCCCCCTCCTCCTCCCCCTCCTTCTCCTTCCCCCTCCTCCTCCTCCCTCCTCCTCCTCCTCCCTCTCCTCTCCCCCCTCCTTCACTTAGTGTCCTCCTCCTCGCTCCTTTTCCTGCCACTCCTCCTTCCTCGTCCTCCTCCCTCCTGGCGGGTTGGAGCGGCGGTGGCTGGCCTTCGTGTCCAGGACGCGCCCGAAGGACGGGCGGCGGGGGCGGGGGGCTCCTGCCTCCTTCCCCCCCTCTCCTCCCTCCCTCGTCTTCCTCCCTCCCCTTCCGTTCTTCCTCTCCTCTGCCCCTCCTCCTCCCTCCCTCCTCTCCTCGGGCCTTCCACGGCCCTCAACCACCCTTCTCCCGCTCCGTCGCTTTTCCAAGGCTGGCGGTGCGACGGACTGCACCGCTCTGACACCTCGGGCTCCGCTGGCAGCGGAGCCGCTCTTAAACATTATCTGGTAGAAACACGTGTGTTTAAACATGGGTTTGTTTTGTTATACCCTCATGACTTATTATTATCTTTCTGTTAGTCTCATCCTTACTATTCGTACTCACCATCATCATTCAACGCTTTCCACCAGATGCCAGGCGAGGTATTCCCCACAGGGCCCACCGAAGCCACGATCGAGGGCAATGCCGAGGCCAATGGTAGACTCTAACAGTGGGACCGTGATCGAGGCCCCCGTGGGGGGCCTCACTCTGGAATCTACCGCGCTAAACCTTAGCATCACCCGCGATGTTGGCGTCGATGGCCCTTCGCACCTCTCCTACTTCCTCTTCATGGCCTCCGCGGCCCGATCCCTAATGGGCTTGAACACACTCTGCCACTTGCCAAACTTCTGGCACTCGCGCTTGATCTGGCGCGTCTTCGTGTCGCGCTCCTCGGGCCCCCACTGGGCCAAACCGTCGACGTTGAAGAGGCGCAACAGCAGCGCCTCCGTGCGCGTGACCCCTAGCGCAGAGACCATCACGCCAGCATCCGTGATGATGTCGGCGTCCGTCGGCAACCCGACGAGGTGGCAGGCGTCCTGGTAGCTCTGCACCGCCTTCTGGATCCGCTCCGCCTGCACATACAAGTCGGGCTGCTGGAACAACGACTCGGCGCAGGTGTCGAAGCAGTCGGTCAACGTCGAGGTGTCCGCCAGGCTGGAACGCCAACTCTGGCCGTCCTCTCCGCCATGCTGGCGGTTCTTGTTGTCGGCCATCGCAGTGGTCAGGTTCTCAAGGGCATCGTTGGCGTGAGCATTCTTGATCTCCGAAGTGCACCGCTTGTACTCACCAAACGCGTCGCTCATCTTCTTCGAGTGGAGCTCCTCTGGCAGAGAACACGAGTGCCTGTCGTACTCCACCATCTGGGCGAGAAGGCGCTTGATCATGGCCGCGGGGTCATCGGCAGCCTGGGCGTCGATCAAGTCGCTTTCCTTCATGGTCTCAAAGGTGAGGGCGATGTCGGCCTCCAGCTGCAAGCACGATGCGAATGCCTTCCAACCCTGTCCGAGGTCACTCGGATGCAATACGGACTCCGCGAGGACGACCGCCTCACCTAGAAGTGTCTGCGTCACATCGCCAGTCTGGTAAAGGACGTGCACTGCGGCGACCCCGCGCTTGAGCAGCGCGCCGACCTTGGAGTCATCTGCAAACTTCGGGCACTTCTTCTGCTTCTCCGCCTTGAGGGCGTCAACGAACTTCTGAACATCAAACTCTGGGTCGAAGCAAACCGAGATGCTGGCAGAGACTGTCTCGTCACGCTCAGTCGCAGCCACGGCTTGCGCAGTAGAGGCACACCAGATGATAATGTCGTCGATCACGTTCTCGGACGGCCACACGTCCTTCGCAGACTCCGCGCAGCGAGCCAAGTTCTCCACCTCGATCTTCGTGAGCACGACGCCCTTAGAAGTGCCGATCGACTCCCAGGCGCGCTGCAAACTGTGAACGAGCTTGATCTCCCACTGCTTGGTAGCACCTGGCGTCAATACCTGCTGTGCGCGCTGAAGCTGCACCAAGGACGAGGTGAAGGTGTTGGTGAACTCAACGCCATCTGGTCCGAAACCGCTCAACCTATCCATAGCCTTCATCGCGGCGTCCATCGTCTCCACTGCAGGCGCCATGTCGGGAGTATGCTTGAACACGTGGATGGCCCTGCGCTTGTAGAAGTCACCGTGGTAGAGGGCAAGCATGGCATTGGCTCTGATGGTCTCCATCTTGTCCTGGAACTCCTTCGTCGCCGTCTGGAGCGCAGCAAAATGGTGCGACGCAGGGGTGCTGGACACGACTCCAATGACAGCGCGGATCGCATCCAGGAGATCGCGCGTAGCCTCAGGGACCATATCCAAATCCTCGAGCGCAGCCTCGAAGGTCGACTCCAAGGACGTGCGCAGCGAGAGCATGACTTCGAGGGCATCCTCCCCGCGCTGAGCAACCATGGGGATCAGCTCGTTGACAACAACCTTGCCACACTCCAGGACCCTCTCGTTGAGCCCAAGACGGAGGTGGGAAACCCTGGGGCTGAGCAGATCGAACCCTGGCGAATCCGCGACGAGCTGGACGTCCGCGTCCTCCTGCAAGCTGTCCGAGTGCGCCTCCCCGCCGACGACGTTGTCGCCCATGCTCCTGAACGGGTTCGCCACTGCGACCACGTCGGAGACGTTCGCCAGTAGAGCGCCATCCTCTTCGGCCTTCGCGAAGACGAGGAGCATGTTCTGGCAGGCCAGCGCGCGCGTGAGCTTCACGACCACATGGTCTGGGCACTCGACCTTCATCCCGTGGAGCGCGCGAGCAGCCTTCCACAAGCTCTCGCTGCCAGAGGGGTTCGCTGCAAGCTCGTCCATCAGGGCGATCGCGGCGTCGGTCTTGTCCAAGAAGGTCTCCAATCTGCCAGCCTGCACGGGGGAAGCGGGCAAGAATACGAAACAACTGCGACGAAATGGAAGGGGCTGGCTGCGGAGAGCAGTGAACTAAGGATAACGGAAAGGAGAATGGGAGGAACGAGGAGAAGAAGAGGCGAGACGAGCCAGAGAAGGAGAAGGTGAAGGATGATGATAGGATGACACGCTGGGGGGAGGGGAAGAGGAGCAAGGAGGAGAGTAGGAAGGACAGGAAGCTGAGGACGGAGCAGAGCGATGCAGGCACTGAGGAAGGAGAGTAGGGGGGAGGCTGAGGAGAGCGACGCAGACACTGAGGAAGGACAGTAATGAGGAATGCGGGAAAGGAGGAGAGTAGGAAGGAGAGTAAGGAGGATAATGATGCAGGCGCTGAGGAAGGAGGAGAAGGAGGACAAGAAGGGGGACGGGAAGGAGGAGGTGAAGAGAGCAGGTTTAGGAGGAGAGATAAGAGGAAACGGATGAAGGGAGGAAGACCACCGCGCCTGAAGCGTAGTCGCAACTGCTCCAAGCAGGCGCTTGACACAGTTGCGAGCCCACTGCATGCGCCTGGTGAGCTTGGGATCCCTGGCGAAGGCGTTCGCGACCGTGCAGACGCTGTACCAGAAATCTGGCGACCGAATGCGAGCCTGCGTCTCCCCCAAGTCGCAGTCGTCGTGGCAGTCAGCGTCCAAGTCGGCCAGCTGCGCCGTCACTGGCAACACTGCGTCGGTGCCTGCCGCTGAGGGGGCGGGGCTGCCAGAGCCACGGCGAGACGCGTTGCTGCCAGCTGCTGCACTAGGACCATCAACACCAGACAGCACCGACCTGGTATCGTCTCCTGGCGTCCCGTCTTGAAGCCTGAGCAGCATTGCCGTTCTCGGGGATGCTTTCGTAGCCATCGGGGAGACGAACGGCGTCCCTCCTCCTCCAGAACTCGCTGCCCCGCTGCACCCTCCGGCACCAGGCCGGCCAGCTCCACTCGGAGGCGGCGAAGCTGAAGGTGCACGCGCGGCTGCCGCAACCCCGTGCATTGTCGGCAGGCCCTGGTGCTTCTGGGACTCCTTCTTGCGCTCGAACTCCTCGACGGCCTCCTTGACCTGCTCGTCGGTGTAAGTCTTGATGCCCTTGTTCCTCGGCTGGTACTTGCTCGCGAACGCACCGCCCCACATGTCGTGAACCCGCTGCAACTCGTTGTCGAAGGTCACCTGGCTCTGCGACTCGAACGTGTGCTGCTTCATGAGAGGCTGCCTCATCACGATGCGGGCGTTCAGGTACCTCACCACCTTCGGTGCTGGAGCACCAGCACTGCTCGTGGCATCGGAGGCGCCGCAGGGCCGCAGCAAGCCCGACTCGGCCTTGCCACCAGGGAAGTCACGCCTCAATCCAGCCAACTTGACGTCCTCCATGGCCACCCCGTAGGTCTGATGGAAGGAGTCCTTGTTCTCGAACGCCGCGGCCTCCTCGACATGCACGCCGCCGATCGTCTCCTTATAGACCTCGCACTTGCCCCATGGTGTCGGAGAATGGGGATGCATGATCGAAGCCTTGTGTTCTGATAAGTCCTTCTGGTATGGACTCGGCTTGCCCTTCTCATCAGCCTGCTGCTTCGCCTTGCACAAGGCGGCGACGTCAATGTACCTCAAGGCGGCGAAGACGGCACATCCTTCGCACACGGGCCCGATCGGAACCATGACATTGTTATTCCTCGCGTCCACCTGAAGCTCCTTCTCGGCCCAGTTGGAGCAATCTGGCAGGCACTTCTCGCCGCAGGACCCGCAAGCACATCCAGCTACTGCCGAGGAGGCCCTCTTGCCACGCTTCGCCTGCGGTGCAGACGCTCCGTCGTCAGTGGCCGCAGCCTTCTTGCCCCCCATCGGCCCGCGAGTGTACCCAGTGGTGGGGTGAAAGGTGGGGGGTGGCCGTGGCGGTGAGAGGGGGGGGAGGGGGGGGGGGCGTGGTAACGTGGGGGGGCGGGGGGGGTGGGGGGGGGGCGGGGGTTGGGAGTGGCGTAGGGCGGGGGCCGGGGCGGCGGGCCTGACGGGGGGGGGGGGGGGGGGGGGGGGGGTGGCAGGGCGCGTGGTGCAGCGGGGGGCCGTGGGGGTGAGTGGGGGTTGTGGCGGGGGGGGGGGGTGCGGGGCGAAGTACGGTAGGGGGGCGGGTCAAGGGGGGTGGGGGGGGGGGGGGGGGGGGGGGGGGGGGGGGGGGGGGGGGGGGGGGGGGGGGGGGGGGGGGGGGGGGGGGGGGGGGGGGGGGGCATGAAAGGGCGGCCGATCACCATGATCATCACCATCGCATTGACATCGACACTTGCCAACAACAGCATCATGTCTCATGGCACTTAGGCCCCGCTATACATCCGTGCGGAACGCCAGGACATCGCCGCCCTCCAATGCAATGCAAACACACATATTTGCAACTGCGTACCACATGCAACGCAATCCGATGATTTGAGGCGCAGGGCGAGAGACACCACACAGACACGCTAACGAGAATGGGCACACTGCGGGTCACACCCCTGCTTTTTGGCACTCGGAGCGTTGTCACTTTGTTTGTTTGTTTGGGCCCCCCCACATACCTACGCGCCGAAGCAGTTGTTGACCACAGAAGAAGGGGTGGGCCAAGCGAACATGAGATGCTCGTATATGGCGTTATCGATGGCAAAGGTCACGCACATCGAGCGGGAGCAACGTTGGACTACACCCACAACCTAGAGAGGCAAGACATCTTGCCAGCGGTTGGCGTTCAACTTCAGAGATGGCTTCTGAACAACCCCTGCTATGACCCTTCTGTCCAAACATGGCCCAAGCTCCAATGTGTGAGCCTTCTGCCGACTGGACGCGCGCACGGGTGACCGAGCAAGCTATTATTTGAAAACTGTTGTAGGCGTTGTCCCCGAAAAGTCCTGAGACTGTAGATGCAGGACCCGTGGACTAATGGTTCAGACGCAAGACGCTGGGAGGAGGCTGGGCCCTTTATTGGTTCCCCCTTCTACGCCATATGGAGCTCTCTGCGAACCCCTCCCGAAGATATGACATCGCGCCCCTCTTCCTGAACTTCCAAGAATGCCACCTTCCATAGACTCTGTGGGGCGAGCTGCGCGCGCGCACGAACCCAGATTGGTGTGGGATGGCTTCCGAAACATACCAATTTTCAGGGCACCTTGGCAAGCTCATGGTCCTTCGATGAAAGGAGGGCCTGGACCACGACCAGAGAAACGACCGCGACCAAAACGTCGACGATCGGAGGAAGGAGAGCGGAGGTCTCCAGCGATCACTCGCACAGGGTGCTTGGGCTTGGGCCCTCGCCTTCGAGACGCAATCGGAAAGCAAATGTGCGGAACTGCTTAGAATAAACCGTGCAATAATGCAAGTCTGCAAAGAGGGGGGAGCTGAGGAAAGAAAGGGTGGTGCATATCCTCTAGAAAGGGCGTCCAGAGTGGGCGAGGAGATTGAAGACAGAGCCAACGAGCTCGGTCTCTCACACTGGCTCGCGCGGACGAATCATCATCTGACTTTCCCTCTGCACTGCGGCCAAGAAGCGCGGGCACTCTCCGCGCGTCGTGGGATTGCTGCGCCCAGTGACCTGGAGGCGCTTCAAAAAGGCGGTGCAAGACGCCATCGTTTACAAACGCAGCTGCACGGTCTTGCCCGAAGCGCCGAGTCATCAACCTGAGGAATACAATCGCCCGCATGCAGCAGCAAAAGGCGAATGCCGCTGAGAAAGATGACGAGATGGAGTCTGCTACCGAGACGCACATTGAAAGAGGCCTCGTGCTAAAAAAACTGCAAGTGCGAAGGTGCTGGGGCTCTGGAACCTCGGCGCACAAATATGACGGACATGCGCACCGACCGCCTTCAACATCCAAGGAGGCTGCTCTGAAGGACATGTATGATGCAAGGCGTCGGACAGGATTTGGCGTTCGACCTTGAATGCACCTTGCCGCGCACACTCACTGGGTGTGTTTTAATATTCTGGGGCAACAAATGACTAAACGCACGCCCCGTCACGCATGCCTGACGGACCCGACGCATGACGCGTGGTTGACCGTCGGCGGGCGTGTTAGTGTCGTGGCTACTAGCTCCCCCATGCAAGGACAGTGGGTGTCCGTGGCGATGCCCCACGCGAGTGTAGCTTCGCTCTTTCGCGCCAAAAGGCTGGCCCATTGCTCGCGACTTTCGCTGTAGTTATCATTGCCTACCAATATCGAAGCTACTCTGAAACCGCATCGGGATGTCCGTGATTACTTAGCACGAAAGACGGACGCAACGCGCTTGGGTTAGTCGGTGCAACGCACCGCTAAGTCACAGATGGCAGCCCCCGTCGGGGCCGCCCGAGAGGGCGCGCCCTCAAGGCCCGCCGCGCAGGCGGGCGATAAGAGCGCAGCAAAAGAGGCCCGAAGCCCAATTGACGCAAACAGCCTTGGCAAGAAGCCTGGGGCGCGGCAGAACATGCGCATCGCCGCGGGCCAAACTGCTATGACGAAGCCGCGACATCTACAATGTCCGTTCGCTGGCCACGCGCGCCGACGCGGTTCGCGCGGCAACCAGACCTGGCAATCGCCCCGCCGCGCGCGACATTGGCAGACCCAGCCGAACCGACGCGCGCGCGAGGCGCCGACGCTGCGCAGACAGATCCAACCTCTCGTGTTCACCGCGCCTTTTTCGCGCAGGCCGTTGTCGTCGCAGCCTCGAGGCCGCTTGGGCTGTCCGCGCCCTCCCTTGCCGCCTTGCGGGCGCGTTCCAGATTGTCGACGCACGTCGGGCCCGCCGCGGGACGCGGCGCGCTGCCGCGAAGAGCCAGCTAGACGCTGCCAGCATAGTTCGACCTCCCGACGAGCTGTGGCCGAAGAGCTCCATGGGCCAACGCCAATGCTCGCTGTTCCGTGCTCGCAACGCCGGGTCGCACCGCGAACGCGCCGTCTTTCGGCCGTGGCGTCGGCGCCCGCGACGGCCAAACCGCGCGCGTGCCCTCCGCGGCGCACCCGCCCGCTCGCGCGCCGCCGCCGCTGCCGCAGCCTTGTCCTTAACGCGCCGATCGGAGAACGCCCAGCGCTTCCCGCTTGGATGCGCTGTGCGCTGCGCCGCGAGGAAGCTGCGCGAGGGCGCGCGGCGCCCCCTGATGGGCGCGCGCGGCCAGCTCCCTCGCCGAGGCGCTCGGCCCGCGCGAGCGCGACCTTGGGCGCGCGAGCGCCACCGTGGGCGCGCGCTCAGCGCGCCGATAAGGAGCGGCGCAAGAAGCTTCCCGCACCCGACATTGCACGCCCAAGCATAAGTCTCGCATTGGGGGCCTTCCCGCGCGCGGCGCGCGCTGGTCGCCCGAGCGGCGGGGGCGGATTGCCCGCTGCCGCCGTCCAGCGGACCGCCGCGGCGCGGGCGCGCCGAACGAGCGCGCGCGGCCGCGGCGTCGGCGCTGCGAGGGTAGCTGCGACATGCCTGGCGCCAAGCGCAGCCGCCGCGCGCAGATGAAGGGAGGGCGCGCCGCGCCGCCGCGGCGCGTTCGACTGCCGCGCTCGCACATCAGCGAGCGCAGAGCCAACTGCCCTTTCGGCGCGCGACGCCTACCCCCGCTGCGCACTGCAAGCGCGCCACCCCGCCCCTGGCCTCGGTCGCCCCGCTGGCCCCGCCCCCCGCCCGCGCCCATGCCGCATCTCGCGCCCGCCTCCCGCGCTGCCGCCCATGCGCAATCCCATGCCGACGCGCGCCGCCCCGCGCCTGCGGGGGCCAGTTGCCTCGGTCGACCAAGCCATCGCGAACCAGCGGCTGGCCCTTGCCACTCGGGGCCCAGCCGCGCAGAGTTCACGCGGCGCGCGCCCTTGAGCCGCGGCGGCACCCGTCCGCGCAGACCGCTGCGAGCGCCAACAAAACTTCAACATGGCGGGCCCGAGCGGGCGCGCGCGCGCGACCCCCGAGCAAGCCCGCAGCCGACGCCCGCGAGTGGCGCCCGCGCGTCCGAGCGCGGGCGCGCCCGAGAAGGGCGCGGCGACGACAGCTGACGCACCGCGCGGCAGCGGGGCGCGACGCGCCCGCTGATGTATTCCAGTCGCGGCAGCTTGTCCCCCGACGCAAGCGCCACCGCGAGCGAATCTGGCAACCTGCGCCAGAATTGCCAGGGAGAGAACCTGGGCGGGAGAAACGCGCAGGGGGGGGGGGTACTTTGCAAAATTTCGGACCAGTTCGGTGCCTAAGATGATATTATGTAGTCAAGCCATATCGGCCGTTCTCTCATCAACGCATCTAGCTGGCAACCCCTGTTCAAACGCAAGCGCACTCGGGCGCCGTCGGCCACCGCCCAGGGCAGGCCGCACTTGCGCGGTCCAACTGGGGGGGGGGGGGGGGGTTGCCGACCCGCGCAGGACGACATGGCTGGCGGGCGCGGCTGTGCGTTCCTCCGCGGAACGATTTGGAAAATCCGATTTTCCTCCGTAGTAAAGAAATTTCCCCCCGCCAGTAAAACAATTTTCCCCCGTCGATCTGCGCGGGACGATTTGGAAAATCCGATTTGCCGAATCGATGCGCGCGGGACGCACTGCGCCCTGCGCGACGGCCGCGCCGACGCGCGCCCGACGCCTCGGCGCGGCGCGCCGAGGCCGCTGCGCGAGCGCAGCGATGCCGAAAGCCACTGGGCTTCAGACGTGCACGTCCAACGCGCGCGCGGACCTGCGCTCGATGGCGCAGACGCCCGACCACGAATGACGCACGCGCGGGCACCGCGGGCACGTGGAAGCACGTCGGCGACGACGCCCTTCCCGCGCCGCCGACCGTCAACCGCGCGCCGTTTCGCGCCCGCGCGCGCGCCAAGCCGCTTGCACGCCAAACCGTTGCAGCAGCCATCGCGGCCGTCGGCCGCCACCTCTGCGGCGGCCCGTCGCGCCCCCGCGCGCGAACGCGCCCCGCGCGCTTCCATCGGAGGCGGCGCCGCCAGCCCGCGCCGCGCCGCTGGCGGCCCCGACCGCCGCGACGCATCGCGCGGCGAACGCTGCCGAGCACGAAGCACACTTTCGCAAATTACGCTGCGCGCGACGCATTGTGCAACGGACGAGCTACACCACCGAACTGGCATTGTTGCCTGTTCGCCCACAGCGCCAGCTTGTTGTTGAGATGCGACGCCAAGTCGGTGGGCCAAGTGCCACCTGGCCCGCCCACCTCGCCCACGCTGCCGTTGAGAACGCGCTGGGGCCCCACTGGGACGGTGCGCTTGAGCCCAACTCGGCCCCGATGGCGCACGTGACATGGCGTGCATGTCGCAACGAGATTAGAGCTCGTTTGGTCGAAGTGCGCTGGCTGAAGCTGGAAGGACATGTGCGCTGGCGTGACAAGGCGCACGTAGGGCTCCGACGCGAAGTTTGGGCGGCCCACGTGCGAGCCCCCCACCCGCCCGACGTGTTCCGATACACGTGACAAGAACAAGTGCGCCTCGCGCGTGCAGTCGCACCGTGCGCGCGCCAACCAATCGCGGTCGCAAGCGGATGGCGACGCCGCTCGTTTCGGAACTCGGGGCCCGCCGCCAACGCACAGGGGCATTGCCGACGCATTACGCGGGCGCTGACCCGAAACCGCAGCGCCAAACCGAAGGGCGCGCTGCGCGGCTGAGATGCGCGCCATGGGGGAGGGGGGCAGACGGCGCAGCGCTGCTCACAAAGGCCGCGGTCTTAGCATGCTGCCACCGACGCGCCCTCTCGTGTGGGCCCACTGCTCGGCGCATGTCTCTCGCGCCGCCTCCGCCGACGCGAAATGGCGCGGCGTCTGGCCGCCTGCGCGGCCAGACTAAATCGCGCAACCAGCTAGTTGATACGGTGCCGACCTACGGCATTGACGTGCCACCTGGTTCCGCTGCGCGCGCTGAAGCGCACTCGCAGGCCGCATGCTGCCAAGACGGCTTAGATGTCGATGTCGGAGGCACCAGCGGTTGCGTTTTTTTAGCCCGCCGCAGAACCATGCTGTCCCAATCCCCATGGCGAGCGCTTCCCGCTTCCCGCCATGCAAGTCGCTGCCGCATGTCTACAAGTGCGCCGCGGGCCTACACCTGGCACAGCAACACTGGCGCTATTGTGCGCCCGTGTTCTTCGTTTGCATTGCCCCTGTAGAACTACCGCTGCGCCCGACAAACGTGGCTTGCTGAGTTGAAGTGCAACCCGCGCAGACCAGCGCGCCCAGGACGCAACGACTGCGAACTCATGGACAACGCCGAGGCCGTGGGCGAGCGAATGATGGACATCGGACTTGGCGCTGCCTGTCACGCACGCGAGCGGGGCATCGTTTTTCAGCGCCTAACCCGAGGCAGTTCACTTTGGTGCATGCGTGCGCGGCCAGTCATATTTGGGAGTGGCAGCGCCAGAGGCGCGCTCATTAGATGCATGCCACGCAACACTGCGAATGCAAGTGGCTACCGCCCTGCGCCGAGGGAACACGCGAAGCGATATTCCATGCCCCAGGCCGCGCAACCGCCACGATGTCCCGCGACATGCGCCACGGACGGGGCTAACGTGGCACGTCGGAGTTGCGCGCCGCTCCGCGGTCGCAGGGTGGGCAACGGGACCACCGCTGCCCAGTTCGGACAGCCGTGCGCGGTTAGAATCGCACAACGCCTCTGGTTAACCAGTGACTAGGGCAAGCGGGCCGTTCACCTCGTGGCGAACCGCGAATGGTGCAGCCGAACGCAGCGCCCACCACCTGAGCGCCACCGCGCAAGGCACCGCCAGCAATTTCCAGATTTGCGGCTGAACGTCGGCGCGACACAGTCGCAGCGCGACGGCGACGCAGGGTACGGTTGCGCAAATGCGTGTCCGAGGGGACCGCGGTCCTTTCAGAGCTTGAACCGTGCGATGAACAACATCAGCGCTGTATAAAGTTACAGTCTTTCAGTTTTCTTATTATGGCTTACTGCGTGCACATGCTCACGTTGGTTCAAGTCCACTCGTACTCTGACCCATGGGCCCCTTCTTTCTGACGTTGTTAAATGAATCAGTATGTCGCAGGCTTGAGGCACCTATATGCGCGATGCTTTCACCCCTGGCCAGCGCGCCAGGAGGGCCAGCCGTTTTCGACCAACGGTTGATCACCAGTGGGTTGGGGCTCGTGCTTTGTTGTATTGAGTTATTGGACGGCAACAGCCTCAGTATGCAGAGGGTGTTGGCGGCTGTGGTGCGACAGCACTTGCGCCTGAAAACGGCCATTGAAATAATAAGGCACGTGCGATGACGAGTGTAGCTGTGCTCGCGCACCGCGGCGCCCAACGAGCTCCTTCACGCGACGGGCAATGCTGGGCCTATGCGTTGGTGGGCCTGGTGGGGCTGAGGCTACAGGAGGCTATGGCTGGCTACTGGGCCCGTCAGGTCCTGACCGTGTCATCTGGAATGGTTTCGGGCGGCTGCTGCGACTGACACGGTGACCTGCTGCCCTTGTGGGAAAACAGAGACTCGACCTACTTGGGCCTGACCTGTAGCACTTCAGAGCCCTCAGGGTACCCTCGTCGCCCTTCCCACTGGCAATCCTCATCCTATACTCGCATAATACAACCATACACGCAGCTACACACCATACACGTGCTATACTTTCATCCTCCTTTTCCACTCCCTGAACTCTGGTTGGGGGGACGTGCCACACCCTCAGTGCCAGCGCATGTCACGGCCATGCCCCGTTGAGGTAGTGGCACGCAGCTGTCAGTATCGTCACCCAGTGTGGACGCATAAGGTTCCTCCTCCTCCCTCCATTTCTGCCGTCTCCTCGCCTTCCTATTCGGTCCGTTCGACCTCCACGTATTCCTCTCGCGATGGCCCTTCCTCTCATCCATCTTCGGCGCCGTCGCAATCCTCTCCTTCCTTCCTTTGCCTCCTCGGCCTCCTCCACGGGCCGCCCTGCCAAAACAGATGGCGCCCCTGGAGGCCCCGCCCCCGCCTCTCGAGCAACGACCCCTCTCTCGGCGACGGGTGGCAGGTCGAGCTGCAGCCAGGGGGGGCAGATTCCGTCTCTTCATGGGGGCGGCATTTGCTCGAGCGGGACACGGCCGTCATCGCCGATCCGATCGGGCAACTGTTTGGAGTCGGGGGCTGGGGGCCGCAGGCGTTCAACCCGAGGGGAGAGGGGGGGGGGGGGCGCCAAGCTAGGACCGTAGTGGGCACTGATGGGGTTGCCAGGGGGTGAGCACGGAGGGGGAAAGGAGTCATGCGGAACGAAAGCAATTACCAGTGCTGCGTGGTGCGTGTTTTGCTAAGGCTCATTGTCGGGCTCCTCAGGCTCACCTGGGCGCCTGCACCGCTCGAAACCGTCGGCGAACCAATGCTCAGCATCGGGGTGCTCTTTCAGAGCGCCCCGCCCATCTATGCGATCCTGCCTAGTCAACGCAAGCGCGTGCTTATGCTCCCAGGCCGAATCAACGCCGCCACCAGCGGCCAACCAGGCAGAAAGAAAACCTAACGGACGGCCTTGGGCCTCCCATTGGGCCCCTAACCGATGAGAGCGCATGAGCGCGCGCTGCTTCTTACATTCTTCGTGCGTTGTACAAACAGCAATCACGAATCCGTGCCCGTCGGGTCTCACATAATGCCTGAGAGCACCACCAGTGACGCGTATAGCACGCACCGCTTTCCCACGAACACCTGGAATGCGAAAGTCTGAATCTGCAGGGCCAAGCTCGCACGGCGGCGGTGGATCTGGGTCGACCACGGGATATGGGTGAGCTGGACCGCCAATGCCATCACCACCAGGGGCCTCCAGTAGCTCAGAGGGGTCCTCCAATGGAAAGCCATTCAGTTTGTCACCGTGGGCCCCATCAACCCCCCTTGTCCCACAGCCCCTGCATTATCCACCTCAACCCCCCTCCTTTCTCCGTGTTTTCCTGGAACCCAGATCCGCACTTAAGGTGGCTTCGGGGTGGGGGGTGTTCCAACCGATGGTTTCACGACTGACGATCATGGGGGACTCACGGCTCACGACCTTCACCCCTCACAAGTTTCACCCGCGCGTCCTCGGACGCTTCCACGTCCTCTGCACCGTCCGAGCTAGTAGACCCAGAGCTGAACGGGGTCGGCGGGAAGTCGAATAAGCCATCGGGCGGTTCGGACTCTGGATCGTCGGATCCTGGATCGGCCCTCGGGCCACGGCGGCTGGAAACCTCGCCCGCCACACGCTGGTCATCGCCCCCATCCCCATCATCAGAACTGAGGCCGCTGACAAAGAGGAGGCCCTCGTGCGGCTCACCCTCGCGCACCCCCTCGTCGCCAGAAGAGAAACTGCCGAAAAGGTCCGCCTCCTCCGAAGTTGCCATCGGGCTCAGTGGCCCTTCTCTTGGGGAGAAGTCGTCATCGTCACTGCCGTATTTCGGGGGTTTCGGGGGTGCTTTTTGACGCCTCCTACGCGTTGAATTCTTCCTCCCGCCAAAGTCGGGAACCTCGAGGTGCTCTACGAGCACCATCCTGGGGTCGATGTTGGCGACGGGCTCGTTGCCGTCGACCACGCTGTACAAACGAAAAGACCACTCGGACGAGTGCCTGAAAATGTTGTCGATCAGGCGCATCATCGCGTGGTAGACGTCGGTGCCTCGGAGCTGCAAGTACCCGCGAGCGTCGATGGACTGGTCTGGCCACTCCAGCACCCGACAAGCAAACTTCACGGGCGACCAAGTCATAAATGAGATGTGCACGAAGATATCGATGTCATCTGGGACGACTCGCTCACGATCAAGATCTGATTCTTCAGAGTCGGATAGATACGAAGACTGCAACCTGACCACGATGCCACCATCATCAACTGCCGACTTCGACTTCTTGGTCGGAAAACTGCGTGAGATCATGCGGCACAGCCAAAGCTTGAAAGCCCACTTGTCATCACCTGCATCATCACATAAGCAAACGCCTGCATATTGACAACTCCACTTCTCATGGGGCGGCCTCTTGGGAACATCTGGTATTGGAGGCTGGTCGGCGTGAACGACAACGTCATGCAATGACGCGTCCCATTCAGTAACCAAGGAGCCCAGCAGCTTCCTGCTATTCTCCACCATGTCGCCCACGAGTCGAGGAACGTGCTTCGCTGCAGAAAAGAACCACATAGACACGCACTCTCGCTTGGTGGAGGCCTGGCACTTCAGCTCCCCAGCCACGTCGGAGAGACCTGGGACAGCCTCTCGAACTGCTTGTCGGGCCTTCTCGCTGGCAGTTTCTCGGAGGACCTTGAGAGATGATGCAATGGAATGTTCTGCTTCCCTTCGGGCCACGCGCACGGCTTCAGCATCGTAAGTCGACGTCGAGAGCGCCGTCGCCAAACCCTGCACGCTTGGAACAATATCAGTACACCCAGCACTGACAACCGCAGGGGTCGAAGTAGAGTCCAACAGTGCTTGACCACGACGTTGCTTAGCAGCCCTCGCAACAGCTCTGTCGATATCCATCGCTCTCTTGCCGAAACTGTGGCCTCCATAACGATGCCTGAGGGTTGCAGCTCGAGCGTCTTCAAGCATGCTGGCAAGCTCATCTTGCGAAAGTGCCCTGTACTCAGCTGCGAGCGACCTGGCGTCGAAACGATGAGAACCTCGGCACCTCATGCTGACGAAGAGCCTCCAGAGACCTCCTCCTCCGCGTCGCTGGCGTGGCCCAGGCTCAAGCTTGCCCTCGGCCTTCGCCTTCAACGCCTTTTTCTTGACCTTCCAACTCCTGCGACGGGTGCATCGGGGCTTCCTCCAGCCAGGCGGCGTAGTCCAATGACGCATTCTAGAACGGAGCTTCGAAATGAGCTTGTGCGCGCTGAGTTTCGCAATCGACGGTAAGACAACGTGAGTGCTCCAGACGTCTGACACGTGCTCGATACCAGCATTGCCATTCTCGAGCTGCACTGTATCCAACTGGGCTAACATTGAGATCGCCGTCAGTTCAGCCAAAGCGAACTCTCCATCTACATTATCGATGCCGTAATAATCCAAGAAGCCTTTCGTGTACTCGTCCATGCCGCTGCTGCAAATACTCATCAACTTAACTTTGGCAACCTCTGGGTTCACCAGCAACATGAACAATGCGAACGGGTAGGTGTCGTGCACCGCGGCGAGCTCCGTGAGGAGAGCAGCCTGCCTGGACAGAAGCTTGAAAACCATATTCGAAAGGGAAAGGGTCCTCTGCGTTGGTGGAAGGCAATCGAGCAGAGCTGCTCGATCATGCAACGTCGAGATCTCCTGCAAAGCGGTATGTTCCAGGATACCCTGAGCAGCTAGCAGCAACGGCCACTCACGGGCTTGGGCAATGCTGACGTCGCTGGACTGGATGGCCTTCAAAGACATCATCGTCTTCCACTTGTCACCAGAATGCTGAAGCCTTGCGTGCATGTAGTGCACCATTGGATCAGCAGCGAACCTGATCCCGAGAAGTCTATCAGCAGGAAAAGTTGCCATCCACGCATGAGCCTTGTGTCTCTGCCCCATGTTCTGCTTCGCCATGGCGGCCGCTGCTGCTCCGGCGGAATCGCGAGGAAGCTGGTCCTCACCAGCACCTGCAGCCGCCCCTGGGGCAAGGTCGTCCAAGTCAGCTGGGTCGTCGTCCTCCAGGGCGCCTGCAATGTGGACGTCCTCAACCGCATCGAAGTGCACGCGCGGTGGCGGCGCGCCGCCACCCCCCCCCCAGCTTCTCGCCCATGTCCGTGCGAAACTGGATAAAAGCCTCGGCGTGAAGGTTGTGTATGCAACATGGAACCCCATGGTCGGCCATTGTCTTGTCCAGACCAGTCCAACGGTTCCGAGGGAATTCGAACGGAGCGTGAGAATACAAGATCGGAATCAAAACATCTCCGAGTAGATCTGCAACCTGCTCAACGGTCTCGTCGCCAAACCTCTGCCAAGCGTAATCACCGCGAACTCGCCAATCACCTGGTGCGAGCCTCAGCAAAGCTGCTCGCTTATCCCTGTGCTCTGGGGCGGCTCCGTAAAACACGTCGAGAACAAGATCTTTATATTTCTTCGCATCGTCGTCCAAGTGCACGTGGTCGTATATAGTCAGCATATTCTTGATGCACGTCTTAGCCGAATCCCTGAACCTGAGCATCATGCAGAAGTTGTTCAACGCAAAAGTTGTATTGACCATGCCTGTGATGTCCCGAGAAACAGCAGGGAACGCCATCGATTTGGTGTGCATGTTGGAGGCGAAGTGGACTTCGCAATGCACATGTATGTTCCACCACCCTTGGCGACCAAGCATCAAGCCCCTCTCTGTCCTGCCATTGTACGCGGCACCATCTGTATCGGCAAGGCGGATCTTGCGTGGGAATGCTTCTCGAGAGGGCGATCCAGGGTCAAGCTTACGGATACACTCTAGAAGCGTTTCTGCAGTCGACCTGTCCACGGCCAACAGGAGCGTGCTGAGGTGGCCAATGACAAAGTGAATCACACCACCAGCACGAAATACGAGCGCAACAGCGTTGGAAGCATGCTGAACCTTGGTGAAGCCATACGAAGTATCGGGCCTCCTGCGCAAACTCATCTCATCCCTCAGCTTCTGGATGATGGCCAGCTCTTCGGCGCAGGAGGCCGACTCTGGAGCTGGGGCCGTCTGGGCGAAAGATCTGTTGAATGTTCGTGTCAAGAGCTTCAGATCCACGCCATCGTACGTTCCATAATCTATGTAAGCAATCAACTCGGTGCCGACGCCGTCAACGACGGATGCCTCGATGCCGTGCCAACTCCTCCGCTCAAGGTGCCAGCAGCACGCCGAAACTGCAGATGAGAGCGAGCGGAGGTCAGCTCTGGCAACATCTGCGACCGTGGCGGCGGCAGCACCAGACGTAATGTGTTGTGAATCGCTGTCGAGCAGCGCTGAGGCGACGTGTCCAGCAGGCCCGATGTCGTTCTGGCAGGCCGACTGCTGGATGCCCGCGGCTTGGCGGGCGATCTGCTCGGCCAGGGGCAACGCCAGGAGGGCGTCGGCGACAGGGGCTGCCGCCGCGGAGCTCACCTCGAGGGCGACGGCGGCGTCGCCGTGCTCACTGGCGCTGGTGTCGCCTGGATCGCCCTCGGGCAGCCCCTCTGGGGCCACATAATGCCAGCGCGTAGCGTTTCCAACGGCGAGCGGGGGCATGAGGCTCGGGCCCAAGCCAAAGCCTCATGCATCCGCCCGCCAATGGAATCGCTAAGGGTAGGCATTCGATGGCCATGCCTCTCCCACGCGCGCCAGCGCATCGAGCAGCTCATCTCCGTCTGCGCCGTCCACGGCGTCGGCGCCCGAGCCGATGGCGCCGAGAGCGGCGCCGAGCTCGTCGGCCACTCTGGCGCCGTCGCCGTCGGCGCCCGAGCCGATGGCGCCGAGGGCGGCGCCGAGGGCGTCCATGCCGCCTCGCGCCACGGAGCCCCTTGGCGGGACTGGCTCCGCCAAGGGCCGCGCCAAAATGGCTGCGGTGGAGGAGGAGGAGGGGGCGGTGGAGGATCTGGCAGGAAGGCCAATTCCCTTTGGTTTAACCCCCTGTCTTATGATTTTGCACGGGGGCCCACGGGGTCTTAGTAGAGCAAGGGCCACGCAGGGCCACGGGCCACGAGAGGGCCACGAAGGGGCCACGCGAGGGCCACGAGAGGGCCACGCAGAGGCCACGGGTCATGAGCATCACTGAAGAATTTGCGAGGATGTCACAAGCAAAAACCAAGCGCGAGATCGAGTCTGACGATCCTGGCCCTGTGTCCTCCTCCTCCACCCCCCTCCGTACCTCCTCATTCGCTGTTTGTTGCGACGTGCTCTTGCGTGCGATGGAATGGTAGGTTTTGCTCGTTATGCGATACGATCTGTGGTATGGCCGCGGAACGAAAACACAACGATTTGGCAAATCCGCGTTTGAGGCTGCAGAACGAAATCGGGACAAAAACGGAACGACTTGCAGGACGATTTGACTGACCTTGCGGAACGACCTGCGGGACGACCGCAGGTCAAAATCAGGACAGAAACCTTCCCCCCCCCCTGTAGCAGACACCGCCGACTCGGCGCTAGGGCAGCGGTCGCACTGATGCCTCAAAAGACCGCCGGTGAGGTACCGGCCAAACCTGTTGTCTGTGGTACGGAGCAGGAGAATGGTAGTGTTGTTGTGGGCGGGGTTTTTGGGGGCCACCGTCACCAGTCGCAGGGAGGAAAGAGGGGTGTCGGCGTCTGGGCTGTCCACGGGGGGGCTAGCGGGAAGGGGACCTGGCGCGCGCCTGTGCCGGGCTTGGCGCCTCCGAGACTGGCGAAGTGTGCTGCCATTTTGTCGCCTGTTGGCACAGGGAGTCCCTTGGCGGTGAAGTCGGCCGTCCAGCCGGTGTTGCAATGCCACTGGCAGTCTTGTCCCATCCTGCTGCACTCCAGCCGGCTAGCGGCCACCGTATTCCTAATGCTGGTGTCGACCCCTGTGCCACCGTTCTCATTGCCGGGGTCGAAGGGACCCTGCCCGCAGTGGTCACAGACACACGCACACACACACACACACACTCCTCCTCCTCCTCCTCCTCCTCCTCCTCCTCCTCCTCCTCCTCCTCCTCCTCCTCCTCCTCCTCCTCCTCCTCCAGCATGAACACGCACACAAACCATTTGGGAGACCATCCCGTTTGGAGACGCCGTCGCCGTCGACGTTACCGATTCCAGAGAAGGGACGACGAGCCCTGACGGCGACCACGAATAGGACCAAGACGACGACGACGACGACGACGACGACGACGACGACGACGACGACGGCGACGGCGACGGCGACGGCGACGGCGACGGCGACGGCGACGGCGGCGGCGACGGCGACGACGGCGACGGCGACGGCGACGGCGACAGAGAACGCGGCGGCTGCGGCGACAATCACATTTGAGCTCACGGCGCCTCTGGCAACGAGCCGCGGACAGGCCAGGCGGGCACCTCCTGCCCACAGCCCAGCCGGTGTCCCCTCTGCCTGCCGATACCCCTTCCTCCTCCTCCTCCTCCTCCTCGGCCAGCAGCTGGTCTACCACCCCAAGGACCTCATGGACGCGAAGGCGAAGAAGTACCAGCAGCTCTGGGCCCCGACGGCGCCCAAGTTGCAGGATGTGCGCGAACTCTTCAGGCAGATCAGGCTCCGTGCCAGCGACGACCCCTTACCGTCGCTGCACGTGGCCGACATCGGCAAGGCGGCCTCACGTATGAAGGCCAAGGCAGGCATGGGCATCGACATGGTCACCCCCGTCGACTACCAGAGGCTTCCCATGGAGGGCCAAGCGGAGTTACTACTCATCCTGGAGGCGGTGGAAGCCACACTGGCGTGGCCAGCGCAGACGTTGGCCGTCATCGGGAAGCTCACTCCCAAGAAGACGGCCGGCGACCGAGCCATCGGGCTAGTATCGATGCTCGGACGGCTGTGGTCATTGATGCGCGAACCCACAGTCCAGACCTGGTCGGCCGAGAGTGCTCGCCACTGGGACGCCGCCCTGCCAGGCAACTCATGCCTTCAGGAGGCCTTCCTGAGGGCGCTGGACGAGGAGCTTGCCCATGCCATGGGCATCAAGTACGGCCACGGGATGCTCGACATCGCCACGTTCTACGACAGCATCCCGTGGGACATCCTAGTCGCCGCAGCTCTGCGGCTAGATTTTCCTCCTGTTATCCTATATTTGGAATTGTTACAGTGCGCTGCTCCCCGTTGTCTGGAGCAGGACAATGCTGTGTCCGAGATGTTCGACCCGCAGCTCAGCGTAGTGCAGGGTCTCCGTTCGGGGACCCGCTTCGCCAAGATGATGACCCACCACGTCATGGTCACGGTCACCACAGCCCATCCGAGAATGGGGGCGAGGCTATGGGTTGACGACGTCTCGGAGACATTCAAGGGTTCCAGCAAGGCGGTGCGCCTGGAGCTCGCCAGTGGCATCATCACCACGTGCCGTGAGCTGCAGGCGAGGAAGCTCAAGGTTGCGGACAAATCGGTCGTGGTCTGCAGCCTCATGAGTGACGCGCGTGCTGTTGCCCGCTTAGTCCGACGTGCTGGATTTACGATTCGGCCAGTGTCCCAAGCCACCTACCTCGGCATCGATTTCGGATGCGGCAGGAGGGTGAGGGCCACCAGGGTGCAGCGTGAAGCGAAGCATCGCCTCATGAGCACCAAGATCCGCAGGTTCACCAGAGCCACCCGCCAGTACAGCGCCATGACCAAGCTCCAACGCCAGGGAGGGCTCCCCGCGGGCGTCTACGGCCACCAGGTCCACGGGCTCTTCGGCGAGCAGTTGACCAGGTGCAGACGACGCTTGGCTCAGACATGCGCCTCATCGGCGCGCGGCCGATGCCTTACCACGGTCCTGGCCCTGCGGGCCCCTGACGCTGACCCAGCAGTGCTTTACCCCGTGCAGACGGTGGACACTTGGCTCAAGATCTGGAGGGATTGCCCAGATATCCGAGCAGGTGTTCGCAAGGCGTGGCCGATCATTTTAAAGCAGATGCAGGCTGTACCCGTCCCAGCACAGGTACGGCAGATCCGAGGCCCGACGGGGGCCATCATACACACGCTGCTCAGGCTTGGCTGGACCCCTCATGATCCGTCCACGTGGTCCTACCAGACAGGCCCCGACAGCAGCGAGGAGTGGCAGTTTCCAGACAGCATCTACACAGGCAACGTGCATGTGGATAGACACGATCACCTGCTAGCAGATATTCGTAAGTTCTGTGAAGCTCAGCTCTGGACCCAGGCAGCACGTCATTTCTGCGGCGGGGGCCTGGAGCTGGGCGTCGACAACACCTCATACATCCAGCTACTCAAGCACCTGGCGCAGGTCCCCAACGGCAAAAGGTTGTGCGAGATCATGGTGCTAGTGGCGTCAGGCGGCATCTGGAACAACGAACGGAAGAAGCAGGAGCTCAAGAACTACATGGGCACCGACAAGTGCGACCGCTGCGGCACCGAGGTGGGCACCCCTCTGCACAGGTACTGGCAGTGCTCGTGCAACGCGGACGCCAAGCCGTACACCGACTCCGATGACCTGTGCACGCAGGCCGTCACGCAGTGCAACACCGCTGAGGCCTTCTGGCTTCGAGGACTTCTACCTGCCCCCTGGACGGAAGTGAGCCCACCGCCTGCAGAGGACGCCTGGCAGTTCACTGGCGCCCCACACCTGGAGCCAGGACTGTTTGGCCCAGGGTCGCCTTCCGACCCTGTGCTGATCTTTGGCGACGCGAGCGGAGGGCCCGACAGCCGCAGTCCCAGGCTCCGACGAGTGGGCCTGGCTATCACGTGTTTTGCCCGCCTGCAGCCCGCCATCGTTCCGCGTGGCTCGATCTTTGGGCCACTCAGCGGCACGCGGCAGGTCGTAGCCAGAGGCGAACTAAAGTGTTTATATTTGGCCCTCTGGGCCACCACGCAGTTCCTCACCTTTGTCACTGACTTTGCAGATGTAGTCACAGGCTGGTACGAACAACGGTTTCGCCAGCCAAGAGGTGCTGACGCTGACCTGTGGGCGGCCATCGGTGACCTCATGGCCCACAGACCGTTTCATCATGTGTCAGTCCTCTTCACACATTCTCATATGACGGCCACACAGGTGGCCGACGGGCAAGGAATACGTACGTTGATTCTTGGCAACGCTGTTGTGGACGAGCTTGCGGGCCTGGCTGCTGCACAGGCCCGCGTGCCCGAGGACCAGCGTTACCGTCTGATGCTGCACGAGCGTCGCGCACGTTTGGTGCGCCTCCGCCTCCTTCGTGCGACTGTGGATGCACTGGCTAAGGAAAAACAGCTGGAGCGGAGTGGTGAAAGAAAAAGGCGTGGAGGCCCTCCGCCTCCCCCCCCCCGCCGCCCCCCTCTGCTGCTGCTGTTGCTGCTCTCTTGTCTCGACATCGACTGTCCGACTGCCGAAAGAGATGCTTGAGGTGCCACGGCTCTGCGTCCTTGGGCACTTTAAAGGAATGGCACGCCTCGGAGTGCCACAGCTTAGTGAATGTGAATGGTCTGATTTACTCTCCTCCAGTCGGAGGACGGATCCACGTCGGGGGGGGCTGGCTGCATCCTTCTCACCACCTCAATGTGCACGCCTCTCTGAATTGTTGGTTCTGTGGGAAGTGTGGGGCCATTGCTGACAAGCAAGTCCGTTCGCTTGCTAAGCCTTGTACGAACAAGTTGTCAGCAACGGGCCGTGAGTACCTCAGAAGAATTCGTGAAGGGCTCCCCCCCAAGGTCCTCAGCAAGGCCGAATTGGCCCAGCGAGGCCGAGGGTAGCATTGTATGGATTGGCATCGCCAGTGGTTCCTATTCCTATTCCTATTCCTATTCCTACTCCTCCTCCTCCTCCTCCTCCTCCTCCATTCCTCCATTCCTCCATTCCTCCATTCCTCCATTCCTTATCCTTATTGAGAACTCCTCCCTGTCGCACCCCGAGGCCAGTTTTTAAGGCGGCCCGGGCGTTTCGCCTGCGACTTCCTCACCCCTTCTGTCTTTGAAGCTTGAATAGAGGCAACAGTTTCACAGATGGGCGGCGGGTCGTTTTCAAAACGTGGCTCGCTTTAGCGCCGCGCACATTCGTTTAAAACGTGCAAGAGTTTCACGGATCGAGGGCGGGTCGTTTTCAATATGTGGTTCTCGCCTTAGCGCCGCGGGCATTCGTCTTAAAAATTTACAAGAGCTCCAGATTGAGGGCGGGTCGGTTTCAGAATGTGACTCTCGCCGTAGCGCCGCGCACATTCGTTTCAAAACTTGCAAGAGCTTCACGGATTGAGGGCTGGTCGTTTTCAACATGTAGCTCTCGCCTTAGCGCCGCGGACATTCGTTTTAAACATGTGCAAGGGTTCCACGGATTGAGGGCGGGTCGTTTTCAGAATGTGGCTGTCGCCTCAGCGCCGCGCACATTTTTCACATTTAAAAACAGGATCACCGTATCATAAATGGTGTGTGGGAAGGATTCAGGATTATGCGGGCGCACCAGTGAAATTCATTCGCTGAAATGAAATCCCCAAAACGGCGTTCTGGCACGATTCTGGATCGTCAAGACGCAGCAACCAGGTTGATGCGTGGCGTTGAAATCCCGAGAGCAATGTTTTACGCTTCAGGATCTTCAAGTTGTTGTCCTTCAACGAGGCAGTTCCCTCAATGGAAATGAACCGTTGTATGGGGGGCATAAAGAGGGAGCTTGGAGTGAGGGTGAATTCCAACATCGCTGATGACTCTTCGGTTTCCACTGGTCCTACTCCTCGTCCCCATCCTCCTGCCACTCCTCCTCCTCATCATCATCATCATCAGCAGCATCATCCACCTCCTCCTCCTCATGCTCCTCCTGCTCCTGCACCTGTTCCTCCTCCTCCCTGCCTCCTCCTCCATGCCGCCTCCTCCCTGCCTCCTCCTCCTTTGCCTCCTCCTCCTCCTCCGCCTTTTCCTCCTCCTTCGCCTCCTCCTTCCTCCTCTCTCCTCCTTCCTCCTCCTCCTTCCTCCTCCTCCTCCTCCTCCTCCTCCTCCTCCTCATCAGCATCAGCATCCTCCTCCTTTTCCTCCTCCTCCTCCTCCTCCTCCTTCTCCTCCTCCTCCTCCTCCTCCTCCTCCTCCTCCTCCTCCTCCATCCTCTCCTCCTCCTCCTCCTCCTCCTCCTCCTCCTCCTCCTCCTCCTCCTCCTCCTCCTCCTCCTCCTCCTCCTCCTCCTCCTCCTCGGTGTAGTATTACTAATAGTATTAGTAGTAGTACTATTGTTAGTAGTCTTATTATGAAAGTATGCTTAGTCATATTAGTCATAGTAGTATTAGTAGTTGTATTATTCGTAGTAGAATTAGTATTACTATGAGTATTAGTAGTAGTAGTAGTATTAGTAGTAGTAGTAGTAGTAGTAGTAGTAGTAGTAGTAGTAGTAGTAGTAGTTGTTGCTGTTGTTGTATTAGTATCATGCTTACTATTCTTAGTATTAGAATCATTCTTATTAATATTAGTAGCCCTATTAATAGTTATAGTTTTAGTATTAGTATTACTACTATCACTATTCGTAGCATCAATAGTATTACGGTTACGAGTAGTAGTAGCATTATGGTTGTTAGTAGTCTGACTAGTATCATTACCGGTTGTAAGTTTGTTATTGTTACTCTTGTTTTTTTAATTACTATGGCTGATATTCGTATCAGTACTAGTATTACTACTACGACTACTATCATTATTCGTTCCATTGTTAATAAGTGTACCAGTATTCATATTCGCCGCATGGCATTATTCTTCTTGAAATTATTAGTATGAGTGTCCGTTTCCTCGGATTCGTTTTAATATCATTATTTTTTCGTACTATTATTATTATCATTATTAGTGTTACTAATCTTCTTTGTTAGTGGTATTATGACTAGTAGTCGTACTATCATGCTTGTGCTTATTAGTATGGGTATTATTAGTCGCAGTGTTCGTATTACGCTTTGTGAAATTATTATTATTAGGATTGCTCGTCTTGTTCTTCGTCTTCGAAATATTATGTTCATTGTTATTAGTCTGAGTATCACCCTTCTTTTTGTATCATTACGGATATTATGATTCGCATTATCATTGTTATTAATAGTCTTATTAATATGTTTCCTCGTTGTCTTCCTCCTCCTCCTCCTCCTCCTACTTCTCTTCCTCCGCTTCCTCCTCTTCGCCCGCCTCCTCCTCCTCCTCTCCCTCCTCCTCCTCATCCTCCTCCTCTCGTCCGCCTCCTGTCCTCCTCCTCCTCCTCCTCCTTTTCCTGTTCCTCCTCCTCCTCCTCCGCCGCCTCCTCCTCCTTTTCCTCCTCCTCCTCCCTTTCTCAGGATGCTGCTTATTCGTATCAGTCGCGGTACTTTTCGCATTCGTGTTATTATTATTAGTATTAGTAGTATTATTAGTATTGTCATTGTGAGTAAGATTATTATTAGTATTATTACTATTACTATTATTGGTAGTACTACTGCCATTATCCGCATACATTTTATTAGTATTATTATTACTCGAAGTATCAATGTCATGTTTAATAGTATTACTATTATTCGTAGTATTGTTGATACTAGTGTTGTTATCATCAGTATTATTACCCGTATCATTACTACCAGTATTATTACTATGACTATGAATACTAATATTGTTTTTGGTT
The DNA here is from genome assembly GCA_963575745.1 of Prorocentrum cordatum. Classification (NCBI taxonomy): domain Eukaryota; class Dinophyceae; order Prorocentrales; family Prorocentraceae; genus Prorocentrum; species Prorocentrum cordatum. The sequence goes on along the minus strand of CAUYUJ010016319.1, from coordinate 258,630 downwards.
GTAGCATTATGAGTAATATTGGCAGTGTGAGTATTATAATTACTATGATCAGTATTATTATTAGTAATATTATTATTCTACTATTATTAGTATCCGTACTAGTATGATTCGTCGTCGTTTTTGTTGTATTATTGGTATTCTTGATAATAGTATAAAAAACGAACTCTGATAAGTCTTACTAGTAAATTGTGTAGAATGCTCATGTTTAATATTTTGGTTAGTTAAATGTGTATTCGTATGTTTCATTTGTGTTACCAGCATTCGTCTTCTTAGTAATAGCATTAGCACCAGTATTACGACAAGCATTATGTTTTATCATCGATCGTACTGGTATTATGCTTCTTAGCATTATCATTCTAACGCATACCCTGAGTGCAAATATTAAGATGTTTATGTGTTATCCTCCTCCTCCACCTCCTCTTCCTTTTCCTGATCCTCCCTGCCTCCTCATCCT
>CAUYUJ010016319.1:215676-255676 GCA_963575745.1 Prorocentrum cordatum | reverse complement strand
GGCCCTCGGCGAAGCTTTCACTCGGCCCGACTTTCTGGCGGGTGCCCCACCCCCGCCTGGGGGCCCTTGCGCGCGCGTTCGCCCGTCGAGTGGCGTCTTCACTTCGAGTCAACCACCTCGATGGGCACCCAGAGGTCGCGCGGCATGGAGCTCGCATTGGCGGTCGCAACATGGGCGCACCCACACTGCGATCCCGCTTGGAAGGCAATTTCGAGTTCGAGGCGCCCGCCTCGAGGTCTTCATTCGAGGGCCCCCCCCCTAGGCGCTCCACTGCGAAGCCGCCAATTGCCGCGGGCCGTTTAGTTCCCGACAAAAACTTGCCTGCAAAACCTACGGCCCTGCACGCCATTACTTTCCTGGGCCGGTCGCGAGGAAGCTGCGTCAAGGACAGAGATAGGCGGCCAAGCCAGCGGCCCTGCAATCGACACCTTGCGGAATTAGGCCGGCGGGGAGACTGGGGCGCGCGGGCGCCCGCCAGTTGCCCATTCATGCCAGCGTCGCAGGGCAGTTGGCTCAAGGACAAAGCTTGGCGGCAAAACCAGCGGCCCTGCAAGCTCTCACGCTCGCGGGCTGATCGCCACCTTCTGGCTGTAGCCTGGCGGGAAGACAAGGGCGCGCCCGCGGGCCGCCGATTCATGCCATCGTCGCGATGCAGTTGCCTCAAGGACAAAGCTCGGCGGCAATGCCAGCGGCCCTGCAGGCCCCCCCACTTGGGCTGATCGTTATCTCCTGGCTGCAAATTCGCAGGGAGACAGGGGCGCGCGCGCCCGTCGGTTGCCCATTCGCGCCATCGTCGCGAGGCAGTGGCCTCAAGAACAAAGCCCGACGGCAAAGCCAACGGCCATGCAATATCTCGCCCCCTCGGGTTGATGGATACCTCCCGGGCGTAGACTGGCGGGAAGACCAGGGCGCGCGCATCCACCGGTTGCCCAGTCATGCCATCGTCGCGAGGCAGTTGCCTCAATAACAAAGCTAGGCGGCAAAGCCACCGGTTCTGCGGGCCCCCACCCCCCTGCGCCGATCGCTGCTCGTCGGCCGCGCCCCGGCGGACAGGCCTGGGCGCGAGCAACCCCAGGCGTTCAATGATGGGGTTTCGCGCGTCCGCGGGTCCTGCGCGATTGCCCCCGTCGCGAGGCAGTTGCCTCGAGGGCGCGCCCGGCGGCGAGGCCGGTAGTCCTGCGCATTTCGCGCGCCCCCTCATTTCCCTCCCCCCCCCCTCTTCCGCCGCAACCTGGCGGCGAAGCCTGTCCGCGCGAATCTGCAGAGTCGGCACTTCACCTCAGTCGCGAGGCCGTTCCCTCAAGGACGCACCCGGCGGCAAGGCGGGAAGTCCCGCGCGCCCGCGCGCGCCCCCCCCCCCCCCTCTATCTCCCGCTGCCCCCTGGCGGCAAGACCGGGCCGCGTGCATCCCCAGGTCCCGCGCGCTGGCCTTTGTCGCGAGGCCGTTGCCTCAAGCGCGCGCCTGGCGGCAAAGCTGGCAGTCCTTCGCGCTCTCGCGCCCCCCCCCCCCTCGACCTCCGCCGCCCTCTGGCGGCGCGACAGGGCTTCGCGCGCCCTCGGATCCTGCGCGCCGACCCCCGTCGCGAGACAGTTGCCTCGCGGTCGCGCCCGGCGACGAGGCTGGCAATCCTGCCCTTTCTTTTTTCCGCCCATTCCCCCGCCCCCTCCCCCCCCCGCTTCACAGACGCGCTGCGCTCCACGTTCTTGCGCCTCACAGTCGCAATGCGCTCGCCCCGCGCAGCCGGCGCGCATTGCCCCCCCATATTTCCCCCCGCGAATTTGCGAAGTTGCACGGCTCCTGCTTGCAGCTGCTGCCGGCTCGCCGCGACGGCGCCAGACTCAGCCAACAGTCGACGCCCCCCGGCGGCAAGCCCGGGCCGCGTGCGTCGCCAGATTCTGCGCGCGCGCCGCTGTCGCGAGGCCGTCGCCTCAAGGACGCGCCCGGCGGCAAGGCCGGTAGCCCCGCGCGCACTTTCGAGCCCGCCCGCCCGCCCCACCACCCCCGCCCCATCCTCCGCCGCCCCCGCGGCGAGGGCAGTTTCCGCGCATCCCCGCATCCCGCGCGCTCGCCCTCGTCGCGAAGCAAGCGCGTCGGGAACGCGCCCGGCGGGAAGGCGAGAATTAGGTGTTTGTCCTAAACGGTTGGACCCCGCCCTCCCCAGTCGGCTTGGGTTTTCTCCTCTCCCTGCTCCTGCCTCTGCCTGCTCTTCTCTCTCCCTCTCTCCCGCTCAGGCCTTCGGGGCTCGAAGCCCTGGAGCCGACCTCAGGAGGTCTGGGCGCCCTCGGGCGCCCGGAAGCGTGCGTGCCATGGCCGCCCGGCGCCCGGCGCTGGCAGGCTCTGCACGCGGGCTGATCGCGCTGGCCGCCGGCGCGACCGCCTACGACTGGCGCGGGCCGCTCAGCACCGCTGTTGCCCGCGCCGGATGGGGCCGCCCGGCAGTGGCCCACGAGGTCCCGTTCGGGTACACCGTGCCGTACTAAGACGATTCCGAGTACGGCATGGAGATCGGCGACCGCGAGAAGGAGGGCGGGGCCGCAGGCAGCCCTCGGGCGTCGCCCGACAGCGGGCCGCCGGGAGCGCCGCCCCCGCCCCCCGCCCATGCCGCCGGAGGAGTCGAGAACGGCAGCCACCCCACCGATGACCCGCATGGCGAGGAGTCCTGGGTGGGCGGCTGGGGTGTCTGGGCGCTGGGGTGGAGGCCCCTGCGCGAGGGCACCTGGGCCTGGCGCCTGAGCGGCATGGGCGGGGTTGCCTACGAGAAGCTGGACAGCCTCGGGAGCGCCTTCTCAACTCATGCTGAGACGGGCTGGCTGACCAAGGACGGCGGCTGGTTCTTCTACGCCCTCGAGAAGCTGGACCTGACGGTCTTTGGGGCCGCATGGCCTGCCGTGGCGTGGACGTTCATCTTCTTGGCTTTCCTGGCGGTGCTTGCCTTTCTTACTCATATCTGTCGCACTCTACTGGCCCCCTGTGCAGCTGCCCTCTGGCTGATCGGTCTACTGGCGCGGTGCTTCAAGTGCCGCCGGCGAGAGCCTGGCGATGCAGCTGCCGAAAGGTACCTGCCGCCGGCCCCGCCTGCCCTTACCCAGATCAACTGGATGGGGCCAGAGACCGGGCCAGCTACGACCACCGAGTATTACAGCAAGAAGGTGAAGGGTCGTGGAACTGGGAGGCGACCCAACGACGTGCCGGTCAAGATCGACGACCACGTCGCCCGGCTGAAGATCGACCTCGCGGAGCCCAAGCGGATCGACAGGAGGGGCCTTTGGATAGACTACCTGAGCGTGAAAGGTGCGAGCCCACGCGCACTTCGCCAGAAGTTGGAGACGCTCGAGGGCCGCTCCATCCACCTGTGCCGCAACATGGTCTGTCGAGATCAACCTGGGGAAGTCCATTGCAAAGAGCACGCCGCGCTGGATTCCGAGGCGATCGTGGACATCGGCCCCCATGCCAAGTTCACCTCCTGCCGCGGCATCTTCTTGCTCTGGCGGACCTTCGCCGACCTGGGGAGAGGCACCTGGAAGATCATTGTGTTCATCTACTGCATCCTATCCTGCGGTTGCTCTTTCTGCTGCCGGCGCCGCCGCCGTCGCAAGACAGGCGCTGCGGAGCCAGGCGTTGCAGGGAGCATCGCAGAAGTCCTCGATCAGGAATCGGAGTCGGAGGTGGAGGCCGAGGACAAACCATGCGAGGCAGTTCGGGTGGGCATCGTACTTCGCGGCGGTGCCCGCCCCCTGGCCCCAGACGGTTGCCGCGACGCCGCGGAAGCCGAGCCGACCACCCTGCTCTTCGAGGACGGACAGGCGTCGGACCTCCCGCCACCCAGTGATGGGCGGAACTCTTTCGCCCACCTCTGCGCTCATCATGCGCAGGTCTACCGAGCCTCTCGGTATCGTGACAAGTGCTCGCAAGTGACTTGTTACCGCCAGGCGGTCGGCAACGCAGAGGGCGCGCCACTTTGCCTTCTTCACTTGGGTGGGGAAGCAAGCAGAGCAGTGCAGGCAGCTGCAGCAGCTCAGGGCCGCGGGTCCCTCTGGAGCCTGGGCCTGAGGCGCCGGGCAGTCCGCAGTCGCAGTCCACGGGCGCGCGAGCAGGGCGCCCCAGCCGCCGCAACTCCCCCTGCAGACGGAGTCCGAGGACCCGAGAGCCATCGCGGGCATGCAGCCCCTGGACTACACCCTCGCGACGCACCAGCCTCACCGCGAGGTCCACCTGCTGGTGTCCGGTTCGAAGCGTCGCCTTCTCCGAGGGTACCTCTCCCGCGGGATGCCAGCCCTGCCCCAGACGAGGAGGCCGAGCAAGGTGACCACCTCGTATTACGTGTGCGGGTGCATTGGGCCGCCGGCCCGCAGTGGGTCATATTGTTGGGGAGGTCCAGACCCGGAGGAGGGCCCACTGGAGATGGCAGCACGACCGTGGTAGACGTAGAGGAGCCGCGCTGCAAGGACCACCCGGCAGAGGGCCAGGAGAACATCTGCTTCACCCTCAAGACCGCGGGGATCGAGTATGCTCCCGTCGCTAGCGACCAGGGCAAGCTCCCCGCCGGCTATCTCGAAGAGCTATTGCATCATCCCCCACTCGGAGCAGAGGAGATGGGGATCGGCGTGCACGGCGCCGTCGTGAGCAACGCCACGTGGGAGAAGCTGCGCCCTTGGAGCGGGGTTCCCGTGGGCGGGAAGACCAAGAGGATCAGCCGCCCTCAGTGGGCTCAGCTTCGGGCCCGTGGGGATCTGCTTGTATACCGACACCCAGCGGGCATTCCTGGCGACGCCCAGGGCGTGCCGCAGCCCGCCTCGGACGAGATGGACGCGCAGCTCAAGAAGCACTGGGCGAGGCTTGACCGCAGCAGCTCTCCCAAGCCACCCTTTGGCGTCGGGTGGGGTTTGGGCGAAGAAGGTGACCTAGCCCCTTCAGCCCCCCGCCGCTCTTCCCGCAGCTCCGCAGGGAAGGCTCACGAAGAGGAGAGCACCGGAGAGGCCATGCTGGGGCTGTATCTCGCGGCCCATGAGGAGGGGTCGGACGACGCCTCGGCGCTGCAGAGCGTGGCAGCCGGGTACGACGAAGACGTCACCGTAGTCTTGGAGCATCTCATCAAGCACACCCAGCGCCTCATGCGCAGCAGCGGAGTCGACGAGCGGGCCAAGTACCAGGCGCACATCGACAGGTGGGAGAAAACGCTGGAGCGTGTTCGAGCCGAAAAGAACGAGGGTGTGAGCCCGCCGCTCGCCAACAGCCTCCTGAAGCTAGACGCCGAGCGCAGAACCGACACCAGCCAGGAGCCCAGTCAACCTGTGCCCCCCCCTGGGCTGGACGCAGCAGCGAGTGCTCCACCCCTACCGCCGCCGGCCACCCCGCCCGGCGTGCGCGTGCCGGGAGCCACTCGCCTTTCCCCCCGGGCTTGATGCCTGGCCTCATCCAGAACCTCGGGCAGATGTTCACCAACCGGAGCGCCTACGGGCATGGAGGACTGGTCGAACCCCCTGGGCAACCTGATCGTAGGTATGCCGCGGGGGCTGGGGAGGGCGAACCATCGGCCGCCTTCGCCACCTACGCGCAGGTCCTCCAGAACGGCCAAGAGCAGCAGCATCTGGACAATATGCGGCTGCTGCAGGCGGTGGACAGCCTCCGCAGGTCCGGCGAGGAGGAGAAGGTGGCGCAGCGGGGCACTCTCGGTGCCATCGGGCGCGCCGAAGAGCTGGACGTGTACCTGGCACGGGGCTGCGACACCCTCGACGTGGAGGTCTGCTGCACTTTGACTGGGCGGGAGCTGTTCCATGGCCTCAAGCGCGCCTGCGAGCACGCGAAGCGCGCGATGCAGGCGGTGACCTGGCGAACGACGGTGACGAACAGGATGGCGCACGGCATTGCCGCCTTCTGTTGGGGGGGACGGGGCCACAAGGATCTAGCCGAGTGGTCGATCTCAGTGGCTGACTTTCCCCATTGCAAAGCGGAGGTGTTCGACGCTTACACCATGCCCACCACGTGCAAGCTCGAACCGCGCCCCCGGCATCCAGTCGTCTTCTCCCAGTGGGTAAGGCAGGCCGATAACGCCATCACCGTTTTCGGGCTGGTCTACGGGCGTATGCACGAGCCAGAGAGGCGCCGGGCCCTGGAGACCCTGCGCCTCGCCTACGAGGAGGACGACGTGGCATTCCCCGCCGATTACGTGTACAGCCTTTGGGAAGAGCTCGCCGCCACCTGGTGCGAACAACTTCGGGACAAGCGGAGGGAGGTATGTCGCATCCTGGGCCTCACCAACCCGCGCCGAGAGGACATCAAAACCATCGCCCTCGCTCCTACGGGGCCGTCCGGAAGTGCGTGGCTAACATTCCCGAACGTATGCGACCTCGACGCGCCAGACGGGTACTACCAGGTGGTATGTGTCCCACGCCAGGCCCGGCGGCTGCAGAGGTTCCTTCACCAGAATCTCCATGCTGGCCCCTCGAGGACCCCCAAGGCCGGGAAAGCCGACGAACATGCCCCAGCCGATCAAGAGGCCTCCGCAGGAGCTGGGCCAGGCACAGGAAAGGCAGGGGCCGCCGTCAAGAAGGCTGCTGCCAAGAAGCGGCCCGCCGCCCGGGCCTACCCAGCGGGCAAGGCGCTGACCTCCAGCGAGATCGGGCGCTCGGTCAAGCACGCCCCCCGTGACAAGAACGGGAAGGTCATTTGCTGGGATGCCTGCACATGGGCCGGCTGCCCCAAGGCGGCGGGGACCTGCGCCCACTCCCACGAGGCCATCAAAGGGCTTGGCAGCCTCGACTGGACCGTGCAAGCGCAGCTCATCAGGCGCGGCGGCCTGAAGTCGGGAGCTAAGGTCGACCCCGCTTCGGTCGACGGGCGAGTAGCTCAGCTCCGAGCCCAGGCCAAGGCCGAAGCGGACAGCAAAAGGGCTGGCGGAAGTGCCGGGGAGGGCCCCGGGGCAGCTTCGGGAGGCAGCCGAGCGGGAGGCTCGCCGGCTGTCTGCCCCCCCCCTGCCGCCTTCGACGAGATCCAGACCACCGCCCTCGAGGAGGAGCTCAGACAGGCAGTTCAGGGCCCTGAGGAGGACTGGCTGCTGGACGCCCACGCCCACGCGCCCGCGGTGGAGGGTACTGGCGAAACGACGCACCCAGCCGCCCTCGAGAGATGGAACATCATCGAGAAGATCTTAGAAGACGGGACCCTCGCGACCCTGGGCGACATCAGTGACTACCTGCACTCGCACGTCCCGGCCAGGCTCGCACGCGCCAGCTCAGAAGGCAGCTCCCTGAGCCTGGAGGAGATACTGCTGGAGGCAACCCGCGACGGGGGGCCGACCCTCGCCGAGGAAGCAGGACGAGCCCTCGACAAGTTAGGATCGAAAGCAGGGGAGAGCAGCACGCAAGACCTCAGCATCGGAGGTGCCGCCTGGGACGAAGGCGCTGGGTTGGGCCGCGGGAAGCTCACGGTGCAAGACCAGGAATGGGACTACCTCGACTTCCAGGACGAGCTCCAACCTGATGAAGAGATGCGCACCCGACTCGGCCTCAAGGAGGGTGACGCAGAGCTCAGACAGCGCCTGGTGCTCTACATCGCAGCCGCCCTGCTCTGGGAGGACAAGGAGCCTGACGCGCCGGCCGTCAAGGCCCTGGCTACTCAGCTCCGCCGAGAGTTGTGGGATGGTGCCACCACCGCCTCCGCCGCGCTGGGGGATGCGCCCCCTTTCGTCTCACCACGCGAAGCCGAGCTCAGGATGCACTGCCACGACGTCCAGCACCCGCACCACGACAAGGACTTCAGGTGTATCGCGGTCTTCCCACTGAGTGCCCTCAACACGACCACCGTCCGGGTCTGGAGGATCAACCACTGGAACCAGCTCGAGATCGACTCCGTCCTGCCGACGCAGACCAGCGAGAGGGAGGTCCACGTCATGATCCACCGAGGCCACATGAGGGTGCTCCGGCCGCCGGCCATCGGCAGCCAGGGACCCAACGAGCGGGGCCGGGCCTTTGGGGAGATCCTCAAGACCTGGGCACTCGCTGGGAAGCCCGTCCGCGAGCTGCTCACGGTGGGCTGGGAGATGCACCTGGAGTCGGAGGAGGTTGCGGGGCCCGTGATACCCAGAGGGTCCAGAGGTGTCATACATGCTTAAGCACTAAGCATGTCTATAGATGCTTAGGTAAGTTCTCCGGGCGCCGTTCAACAAAGGCGTTTCCCGCTTGTTAATTCGTAGTTTATTTTTGGGTTGTTTGTGTTTAGTGTGCTGAATTCTGTTATTCGGTCATCAATGTTCGTTAGTTGTTGGTGTTTGTTGTGTCTAGTTTGGTTTTGTTTTTGCATGTCCACTGTTTTTGTTGGTCTCTGTGTTGGTTGTTCGCATTGTGTTGCATTATGTTGTCCTTTTCTGACGGTTCGTATGGTGTTGGTGTTGTATGTTCTTTGTGGTTTAATATTTTAGTTCGTGCAATAGGATTCATTTGGCGTTTTTGCTGCATGTTCTTCTGTTGTTTCTTGTTGGCGTCGGCGTCGCTGTTTGGTTCGCGCGCGCTTCGCCGTGGAATTGTTACGGGAAAGGCGCCCCAGCACAACGGAATGGCGCAAGCCCCTTGCATATGTTCCTCCAGTCCTCTTCCTTATTCTTCCTCTTTCTCGTCGTGCCTGTTGTCCTCTTCTTCCTCTTTCTTTTCTTCCTCTGCCTTTTCCTCGTCGAGCCCTTCCTCCTCCTCTGGTCCTTTCCTCCTCTTGTTTTTCCGTCTCTCCCTTCTCTCCCTCCTTCTCTCCTTTCTCCTTTCGGTCCTCCCGCCGGGCGGGAGCGGGGTGCACGGCGGAGACGGCGGCGAATCACATTTTTCTCGTCGGCAATCCCTGGGATCGTCGCCACAGCTGGGGTGCCATGTCGAAATGTTGGTCAGACCGCGTTTTTTTCTGTGGCTTCTGGGCCTTCCTCGTCGCCGCGGCTGGAATCGAATCGCTCGAAAATCCAAGGTCAGAACGCAACGCGTTCAGGGGCGCCGACGACAACGGCGACCACGGCGGCGGCGGCAGCGAGGATACGATATACCAATGACGCTGATCACCAGACCGCGGTTTGCGATCTGACCTGAATTGCGAGGCGCATCCAGCCATGGCGACGTTAAGCCAGATTTGTTCAGCGTGATCGGAATATCGTATATTCTCCTCTTCTCCCTCTTCCTCCTCGCTCCTCGACCCAAGGTCTTCGATCCCAGGGGGCCGCGGGAATCCCAGGGTCCGAAACCAAACACTCGAAGAACATCGAAAACTTAGGGGGCCGTAGGAATCCAAAGGTCCGAAACCAAACATCAGAACAATCTCGAAAATTATTGGCCGCGCGAAACCCAGAGTCCGAAACCAGAGGGTCAAAGAAGATCGAACATCCAAAGGCCCCAGGGATCCGAATCTCAAAGGCCAGGGGGCCACAGGAACCCCAGGGTCCGAAACCAAACATGCGAATACTATCGAAAACACCATGGGCAGCAGGAGCAAGGAGGGCTGGAGAAGGGAAGGAGAGAAGGCAGGGGGAAGCTGGGGCGAGAGAGAACACATTGCTTCAGCATGCGATTTCACATTTTTCTCACACCACAGTATCATCTGAAAGCCTGTTAGCCTCAACATCGAGCATGCGAGTGACAAGGCCAATCGCATATTTATCAACTGAACCGGTAACGACAGTATTTGCGTGACATGATTTCGCAGTCCTGATCATGATGCCGACCATATCTCCGTCACTGAAGCAGTGAAAAAATCGTGGATTATTTTTGTCGTCCAGGGCGCCCAGCAACAAGTGCTGGAACTGATGCATCTTAGGAATGTGCACCCACAGGGTTGGGTCCGCCGAGGCCCGATTCAGCTCAGTATACATGTGTAAAAACGCGTGGCCAGCGTTGTCGAGATCGGCCGCCTGGCCTTCTGAAAAGAACCTGTCGCTGGATTTCAGCACGTGGAAGTATTGTGCCAGGCCCCACGCACATGCACTCACAATCCTGGCTTCGTGCTTGCACGATTCTGGCAACAGTGTAACGCACTCCAACGTCAGCTCAGCCAGCCAGGCAATCAAAACAGGACTCTGCGCAGCTTTGCACCTGAAAAACACTAGCGTGTTTTTTTCTGTCACGCTGTATTGCTGCAGGTGTAAATCTCCTGCATGAGCAGGTCGCGCCGCGGTGCGAACACCAAGCTTTAAACCTCATGAAAAGGTCATGCAGGACATCTGAATGGGAAGCCCCAGCAGGAAGCGTTACAGATCCCACCGGCCAAAGATGCATGTCAGCCCGCGCTTGACACAGCCACCACAACATATTTCCAATGACCACCCATGCAATACCAAGGTTTACTATGTGCATGCTGTCGCCTCGTGTTCTCTCCAACCTCCACCCAGGGACTTGAGTAAGAACGCTTTTTTTGTCACGCATCTGAAAATATGCTTCATGCGAGAGGTTCGTCGTTCTCCAAAGTGCTTGCGGCCTCCAATCCCAGAACGCGAAACTCTCTAGGGTCTTACTTGCCCAGTCCCGATGACAGCAAAAGTTGCGGCGATACCCCCTGAAAGAATGCAGAGCTCATGTGTCCCCATGTTCTAAGCTTCCAGCCTGTCCGCCTCCTCCCCCTCCTCTTGCTCATGTCCAGTCTTTCTCTCCTTTCCCTCCTCCTCATCAGCCTCCTGAGTTGTTTTGACTCCGCTCCCCTCTCACCCCAACCCGCATCTTCTCCCGCTGCGGGCCGAGGACGCGTTGGGCGGCAAAGGGAAAACATGAACAGTGCATTGTAGTTCAGACCCGCGGGCCAGGAGAGACTGCAAGCATGAATGTTCTAGAGCCCCCCTTTGTTATATCCTCGCAGCCTTCCCCCCTCCTCCCCTATCCCCCTTCTTTGGGCCCTTTGCAAGCCCCGCCAGGACGGTATGTGCATGTTTCTCTCCACCCGCGGGTCAGAACTCCCAGGGGCCTCCACATAAACGTTTCGGATGACCACTCCCAGTCACCCCTGTACTCGCTGAAAAGGCCAGCGAACCCACCTGCCAAAAATCCACCGGAGTCGGCAGCCAGGCGCTCTCGTCGACTACCAGCCGGCCAAGGAGTGCCATTGTGGTCGCACTTTGGGTATCTCCCCGAAACCAAATGTTGCAGGGACCATGCCAAAATAGAGTACAGCTCCTCGTCTGTCTTGCCCTTTATGAGAAACTCGTCGGGCACTACAGTAAAAAGAAACTTCGAAAACAATGTTGGAGCTCTGCAAGTGGTGGATCCCCACGCGATGTTCAGGACTTTGTCGCGGGAAATGTGTTGCCCCTTATCGGCATGCACGCCGATAGGGATGCACATGTCGAATTGGTGACCATACTGTAAAAATCCTGGATGGTTCTGGACCCAAGGCTTGTCCTTCTCATGCTCCCAGAATGCTTTGAGTTGGGCTTGATCACCTCCCATCATCATGTACTGAAACGCTTTCGGCCCCGCCTGAAAAATCGCTCCGAAAATTTCGTGTGGGTAGAGCACGCTGAACTTCTTTTTTTCCTCACCGTGGTCCCGAGCAGCTTTGCAAGTGATATCGATTTCTACAGGTTCTAATATAACACCTCTGTTGGAGCACCATCTGATCAAATCTCTGTGGCAATTTGAGGGGTTCGTTCCAGAGGATCCCAGAGAGGCCCACTTCGAAGTAGCATCATGATTATCCCCATAGTCTCGCAAGATGTCGGCAGCCGTTCGTTGGGCCTCTGCTGCAGAAACCAAGCCTAGGCAGAACTTCTTCAACAAACGGCGACCAGAATAGGTATCCTGTGGTTGGCTGCGTTTGGGCAGCGCTTGAGGGTTCACATTGCAACGACCGTTCTCCCCTCCCCCTCCTACAACTCCCCAGCGAGGTACATAAAGGAGGGAGTGGGTCATGAACGATCGTCGCAATGGGAATCCGCAGCTTCCACGCACCCCAAACTTATAGTCAACCAATCCTCAGGGTTCGGCCCCCGAGCTGGCGCGCATGGCTGAGCTACCTGGCTCGCGCGCCGCCGCGCTGCTTCGTCGTCTAGGCCTGCCCGACGCGCAGCGCGCTTGAGCATCGCGGCTGCCTCGAGGCGCGAGTTGCGGAAGGGTTCACCACCTCCCTTGGGAACGGCCCCTCGAAACCGCTGGGCCCCAGGACACTGTGCAATCGCACCGCGGTGCGTCCCCCAAGAAATCGGACCCGGGCGGCCAGGGCAGATTCGACCTTGGAGTTCCTCACCTCGGCGCCCCGAAGGAGGCGGTGGTTTTTCCCCGGAGGGTCGCCAAGCTTAAAATTTAAGCCGGCGAATCCAAGCTTAAAATTTTAAGCCGGGCATGTTATGTATATGAAACATCATCATCTTGTGTTTTAAGCCGGGGATTTGTTTTAAGCCGGAGAATGTAGTATGATCTATGTTAACGCGCACATATACAGCGTGCGCGCGTGTTGTGGCACGAATGTTAGGAGGTGTGTTGTATGCGGTTCGTTGTTTCAATGTGCAGCGTATTGTTTGCATTGTTTTTTGTTTGAAAGTTGCATTGGTGCGCGGCCAGTAATTGTATTTTTGTGGCAAAGGAGCTCATTGATTCGTCTTGTGCACGCGGTATTGTTCCCAAGGGTCTGAATAACACTGTCGTTGGGTTATGATGATTATGCTGTGATATACGAAAACTTTGGTTATGTGATTTATGTGGTGTTCACCACGTAGGCTTTATACATCGACGACTACTTACGTCGAAGTGTGGGCCCGCGTTCGCGCGCTACCGATCAACAGCTCCTAGGGGGAGGAGGAGGAGGAGGAGGAGGAGGGGGAGGAGGAGGGGGAGGGGGAGGAGGAGGAGGAGGGGGGAGGAGGGGGGAGGAGGAGGAGGGGGAGGAGGAGGAGGAGGGAGGGAGGGAGGCTCTCTCTTTCCCTCTCTTTTTTGTTCTCTCTCTCTCTCTCTCTCTCTCTCTCTCTCTCTCTCTCTCTCTCTCTCTCTCTCTCTCTCTCTCTCGCGCTCCCCTTCCCTTTCCCTCTCCCTCTCTCCCTCTCTCCCTCTCTCCGTCTCTCTTTCTCTGTCTCTCTCTCTCTCTCTCTCTCTCACTCTCTCTGTGTGTGTGTTTCGCTCTCTCTCTCTCTCGCGCGCGCTCTGTATCTCTCTCTCTCTCTCTCTCTCTCTCTCTGATAAAGACGCGGTCAATTAGACGCCGCGCAGCGCGATGACGCCATCCTCCAGGTACACTGTGTACAGGAGGTACCTGGGAATGCAGTTATCTCTCTCTCTCTCTCTCTCTCTCTCTCTCGCGGAGCACCCTATGGGGCCACGAAACGTGTGATTTTTCTATGGCGCACGCAATGTCTGTTTCCCCAGGGTACCGCACAACCCCCGCCGAGTCCACCCACACCATGAACACGGCGATCGGGTCGGTGGTGCCCCAGCCGCCCGCCCAGACGGGCACGAACCACGTGGCTGGCACGTAGAGCGCCCGCCGCGCGGGGAAGTACCAGCAGTCTCGCGGCGCATCCTCTGGCTCTGGGAGCTCCAGCCAGCAGGGCGCCCACCAGCAGCGCGGGCCCTCCGCCTGGCCCAATGCCATGACAGGCACGGGCGGCTCTCGGCGGAGCCGCGCGGTCGTCGGCCGCTCTCATTCTGGCGCCGCATGCGCGGACGCCCCGCGCGAACCGCGCGCGCCGATCGTCAGCTAGGGCGTCGGGCAGGTCGATGCCACACGGGAGCCCCGCGCCCCAAGCGCCCCACGCGCCAGGGTAGTCGAAGGGGATGCACCCCGCCCCCCGCCCCCGCCAGAGAGGCCGGACCCTCCCCAGGTCGGGCGGGTCGACCAGCCGCGGGGCGGCCGACATGGCGCCCCGCGCGCGCTGCGCTGCTCGAGCGCTACGGGTGATGATGAACGAGCGTTCTCTCTCTCTCTCTCTCTCTCTCTCTCTCTCTCTCTCTCTCTCTCTCTCTCTCTTTCTCTCTCCCTCTCTCCCTCTTTCCCTCCCGCCCCGCATCCCTAGGAGGAGGAGGAGGAGGAGGAGGAGGAGGAAGGGGAGAAGTAGGAGGGATGAGGATGCGCGGAGCGTTTGTGGGAAGGGATGAGGGAGAAGTAGGAGGGATGAGGGAGAAGAAGGAGGGATGAGGGAGAAGGGAGAAGAAGGAGGGATGAGGGAAGTAGGAGGGATGAGGGCAACACAAAACAAACGTTGTTTGGGATGGAGCGTGGAGCCACGATCACCTGCCGAGCGGCGGCGTCCTTCCCCAATCGCGATGGCTGGAGAAGGCGAAGGCGGGAGGAGGCGAAGCGGGAGGAGGGGTACCAGACAGGAGGGAAGCGAGGCGAAGGCTGGAGGAGGCGAAGGCTGGAGGAAACGGGAGGCGAGGCGAAGGCTGGAGGAGGCGAAGGCGGGAAGAGGAGTACCAGACATGGGGATGAGGAGGGAGTGGGCATGGAGGAGACGGGGAAGGCGGGAGGAGGCGAAGCAAGCTGGAGGATTGAGAAAAAGTAAAAGGTGGAACTCGAGAAAGAGGAGGAAGGAGAAGGGATGAGGGCAAAGGGAGGTGGAAGGAAGAGGGCTGATGGGAAAGCACGCGTGGAGATCAAAAGAGAAAGGGCGTAGTTGCACCAGCGCGCTGGCACCGCATGGCCTGCCCACGTGTCTCCTGGGGCGTTCGAAACCGTGCGCGTGAGCACGCGTGCAAAACTTGGCTGAGGCCGCGCTTCCAGAGCGCTTCGAGGCACCAGCGAAAGCACGCTGCGGTTGCAAGGCCGTGATGCGTCGTCGTCGTCTATGTTATTGTTCTCCCGTGTCTTAACAGTCGTGTCGGTCGTCGCATTCGCTTAGCCTCCTAGCGGTCATCCTCCTCGTCCTCTTCATCATCTCCGCCTCCTCCTGATGCTCATCGTGCGTCTTTGGTGGTTTCGTTCTCGTCCCTCTGATATTGCTCATACGTTAGTTCCTTATGCACCTGAGTTTCCTATTGCTCTTGCCTTTCCTGTTCCTGTTACTCCTCCTCCTCCTCTTCCTCCCCATGCTCCTCGAAATTATCATCCTCGTACTCCACCTGTACATGCTGGAGCTATCGCTCAACTCCGCCATCACTAGACAGCCAGTCAAAATGCAGCGCACTCCACTACCCTTTGATGCCACTCAGAGTGCACGCGATGCACAACCCTACTGATGGAAGTGCCATCGCGTTGCCGACAACCCTGCGGGAAGCAGTCAGCGTCCTGAAACGGTCGGTGATGGTAGGGTCGAAGCCTTGCAACATGGCCCGCTCCTTCACGGTGAGGTACCTTTTGAACTGCGGAAGGGCCTTGTTCAAGCCGTATGCGAACAGGTAGTTGTTGTGCGTCTGCACCGTGGGGCAACAGTCGACCGAGATTCTCGTTTTCCTGACTGAATCAGGCGACCTTGAAAGATCGCATATCATCACGGAGCTCTCATCCTGGTCATAGTCTTTCGCAGCCTTGATGTAGTGTTTAAGGTTCTCCTTGCACTTGTCGGTCAGACTGCCCATGTCATCCTCGAGCGTATCATCGAGGATCTGGCGCAAGTGAAGGTTGGTGAACTCGAAGTCAAACGGGTTCTTATTCGGCCCAGGGGTATGGAAGAAACATTCGCGCCTGCCGCACATGTACACACGCGTTCGGCTTTGCGGGTAGCCCTGCTCGGACAATTGCACTTTCCAGTACCAGCAGCGCCAACCTTTATGTGCCAAAGCATCCATGATCCACTCAGTGACTTCCTCAGCAGGCGTCTGGCGGTTGCCGTTGCGGCGGTCGCAGAAGCCAGAAACATTTTCGAGCACGAACGCTTTCAAGGTGCTCCTCGCCCTCAGGCCTTGGTCGATGATGCACTGCAATACGTGCAAGAAGCATTTGCTGCGCTCGTCTTCCCATCCTTTGTGTAGCCCGTCCCTTGACCACGGGACGCAAGAGGGACCCGCACACACCATGTCGTAGTTGGGAAGTTTCTTGAGGTCCACCTGTAGACTCAGGCACGCAAAATCCCATGCCTCGGTGCCTCCCTTGCGGGGCTGTCGGCATTACAGGTGGGAGGAGGAATTGAAAGGTGAGGAGGTAGAAAGTCAATATCGTCTCCTCCTCCCTCCTCCCTCCTCTTTCTCGCTATCCTCCCTCTCTCTACCAGACACTGCTCTCCGCCCGATCGGTCGGACATCGTTCGTCGGGGGTGGTGGTGCTCCGAGGGTGCTCGACAGGGATCCCATGACTACCCCACCCGTTCTCTGCGTGAGTGGCAGACCTGTACAAAGTCGCCCTTGTTCTCCCCGAGCTTGTACTTGCTCCCCTGAGGCCCCAGCGAATGAACCCATTTCACATGTTCCTCGAGATCCCCGTCGACGTCGTAAGCGTGGCTGGCCGCCTCGATGCCCATCGCTTGAAGCGAAATGATAGGTGTTTCGAGCCCGCAGCATGGCGAAATACACCACCCACGTCCACGCGAGTGCACAGGCCGTGAAGCAGGTAGCTTGGTATTTGCTCTTCTTTCTCTCTCTGAACCTCCCTTTTCTGAAGGCCCCAGGGTGACGGGGGAAAGCTCCTCCATCCCCCCTCCCTCCTCATTCCTCCATCCCTCCGCGCCCCCTGATCCCTCCTCCCTCCTCCCCTCTAATCCCTCTACCCTTCGCTCCCCGCGTCGTCGTGAAGATCAGGGGTGGCGGTCGGAGCGTCAGCAGAGGAAGGACTTTCAGAGGCCCGACGAAACCATCCATGAGCGTCTTGCAAACATCAATCCAAGTTATTTCCGAGAATCGCCCTTTCTTTTTAGGCGGTGCCATAGGCGGGCAAAGAGATGGCAACAATTGATGCGCTAGGTCGTATCCGTAAAGACACTGGGACGCAGGCTCGACCCCGAATTGCAATGCGAGGCTCTGGAGCAGGAGAGTGTGAGAATGAGGAGGAGGAGGAGGAGGAGGAGGAGGAGGAGGAGGAGGGAAGAAGAGGGGTGGGGAGGGCGAAGAGAGGGATACGGGAGGAGAAGGAGGAGTAGGAGGAGGAGGAGGAGGTGCGCGACACTTTACAACCGCAACCTCGTTGGCCGCCCAGACGGGTCCCCTCGGGCATGCGGCGTAACCCGCCGACCAGACGGCCCAGCCAGCTGATTCGGACTTGGCCCCAGGGTTCTGTCTCCCGCTTCTCCTCCAAAGGCCACGGGGGCACGGGGTGCCGGACAGCCCTGCAGAGAGGGAGCGCGAGGGTGCAAGGGAAAGGATAGGAAGAGGGTGCAAGGGAAAGGGAAGTGCGAGGGTGTAATAGGCCACGGGGGCACGGGGTGCCAGACAGCCCTGCAGAGAGGGAAAGGGTGTGATGGGCGCGTCCGTGTTTGTGTTTGTCTGTGCTTGCATGTGTATGCCTTTGCAATGCCTCTGGCCCCCCCCCTCTGGGTAAATGTCACCCTCCCCCCTTCTTGGGTATGTTTGAGCCCCTTCAGAACTCCATGTGACACCCTCTGGATCACGTGCTCCCCCCTCTCTGAATAAATATTAAGATGGGGAAGAGGCGAGAAACGTTATGGCATATATAGTGTAGCAGAATCAATGGATGGATAGATGGCTGAGTGAGCTGACGGTGTTTTTTCTCTGATGTCGCACAGAACCGCGCCAAATATGCTGCAATGCATCAAGGTCCCAATGAGGAGAAAAAGCTGCCCTTGTCCACAAAGGGCAGTAAACGCACACGCTGAAACACAGACTTCTCCCATGTAGATCTGTGTGCTACACGTGCCAAGGAAGCCAACACTTTGTTTAGCGACTCGTCCAGGAACGTTGAGTATGTCCTAGGATTCCCGCACACTCCAATTCTCAAAACCAAATGGGATGTAATGTGATGTTTTGGCAGCTCTGAAAAGTCTCCCAAGGATTGCATCAATACGATGTGGCGAACAAACGAATCCAGAACGCGTTGGCGATCGCTCGCTGGCATCTCGTCTGGGGACTCGCGTATAATTTTCATCGTGTCGCACAGGCAACTACCAGCGGCAGCTAATTCTTCCCCGTCTGGCAACGAACCGCTATACCGATTTGCGAAATCCATCGCCCATTGAACGAGAACCCCTGTTTCTGCGGCTTTGGTTTTCAATGCTCGTTTATTCGGTGTGCCCAACATTTTTTCAGTAAGATTAGATATCCGATATGACAAATCCACGCCGTTACTATCGTACCACCTGTGCAAATCCAAATATATCCGTTTCGTTGTAAGTTCACGCAGTAACTCCCCGCTACCATCAAGCTCATACAAATTGCAATCGATCGCGGTCCAAATAAGCTTTTGGCAATAACATTGCAGTATACCCAAATACACCGCGTGCAACGCATCGATGTGTAGATTGAACGGTGTTGTTCCCAGGGACGGGGAGAATAAAGGGCACCGCCTGGTCACGCGGTCAGTGCATCTGCGCCGATGGTCGTAATGCCGCCTCCACATCGTCACACGAACTGGGAGATCAAGATACTCGAGGCGGGATGTGTCTGGAACCGATACGCTGGGTTCCAGCCGATCTCCTTTGAGCAGCCCGAGTGTCGGCACGTCATTCACTAACACTCTGCCCAAAGCATCCCCTGATTTGCCCTTCTTCAAGTAGGAAAGGCCTCCCACCTCGAAAAGAAGATCCCTCGTAGCAGCGTCCCGCAACCACACGAGCTTCTCACAGCGGCGACATTCTTGCTCGTACCAGTCCTGAGCCAGATCTCCCCATCCATGACCGTCAAGGGATAAATTGCTATAGTTATGAAGCGTGTCCTGTGTCGCCGCACAGAAAGGGCAAGGCGCATTGTGACTCTGCCAAGATGGCAGTGATAAAGTTGATGCATATTCGGCCCAATCCCCTTTTATTTGTACAACAATGTATCGCGCGTTGAGACGCGGCTCATTTTGCTGCATGGTGCCCAGCATTTCTTCGTGACCCCACCTTCTGCCGTCCCAGCGCCTCGTCGGGCGCACGCCCGTGGTGGCAGCGCGTAGCCCCCACGCAATGCATCCCAGCACAGGCGCCAAGGTGTCGTGTCCTCTGCACCCGCACCGACAACATTCTCTCTTTGAAACTACTGCTAGAAGGTGCCGTTTTTTTGCTGCAGAGGTTGTACGCTGTCACCCCGATGGGGCTATCAGACTTTCCAGCTTGTGTTGACCTCGTGAATCGACATCCGTCGATGTAAATGGCCAGTGGGTACACGGGGCGCGGATCTCCAGGTATCACTCGTTTCTCATGATCCCGATACGCCTCTGACCAACCTGAGGGGTCAACATCGCGGGAAATATCACCAGCGGCGAGCTCGGCCTCAAGAACCTCGTGTACTGGAGCGACTGGTATGACCTTCGATGACCGTTTGCCCTTGAGAAAGACAGGGCTCTGTACGTCGCAGTAGTCAGGCGCTTCGGCAGCCCTTGGGAGATGGCGATCAAGGTGTTTCTTGTAGTTGCCAGTGCTCATGCCTGGCTTCTTGCCCCACTCCTTGATGCTGTCTCCGACTGCGCCCGCTTCCGACGCCAAATAGCATGTGATTGAAAATGAGTTTGCATCTAAAACCCCATAGGCGTATAACCTCAGCAAATGTTCTTCCAACTCAAAGGCAGCATCAGCTACGCGAGTATTCTCATTTTCACTTTCAGAGCTTGCATCGTCGTCAGAACTATCATCATCCCAATCGAAATGTTTTCCGTAAGAGCTGTCAGTGCGAGAACGTTTAATTACTGGGGGCATCTCAAAAAACTAAATGAAATGTTACATGGCTGCGGAGGGGGTCACCCTTGGGATTGGGAATAAGAGAAAGGGAGGATCAGGGGGGGTGGGACGATGTTCAGGGAGATGGGAGGACGGGGGAGGTGACGAGAAAGGAAGAGTGGAGGTGAACGGAGGATTCGGAGGACGTGGAAACGTTAGAGAAAGTGTTCAGCGGGAGAAGGTTAACAGTGATGAGGAGGAGGAGCAGGAGGAGGAGGAGGAGAAGGAGCGCAGCAGAGGATGACTAGTAGCAGAAGGAAGATGCGAGAAGTTGTGGGAGAGAAGGGGGCGGGCGCCCCCTCACCCCCTGAACGCACGTTTGGCTTTCGCACGTGTTGGCTTACATGGGTTTCAGATCTTGAAAGCGTCGCTTGAGCACTGATGCACTGATGTTCTGGAACGAAGGCCAGCAACAGAAAGCTTGCCGCAACCAAAACCGCCGCCTTGGAAGGCAGCCAAATGGTTGCGTGCCACCTCGCACCCAGAAACGCACCAGGCCAAGGCGTGTTGAGTGATTTTTTGTCAACAGGTGATCACAAACACACGAGATTCGGCACTTCTGGCCAAGAAAAGGTAATCCGCTTCGTTGAGAGTGGGGAAAAAACATCACGAGCTCTCAAATTCGAGCATCAACGGCACATTGCACACGCGGAATCACAAGGACGGGACAAGGACGGTACAAGGACGCTACAAGGACGCTACAAGGACGCTACAAGGACGCTACAGGACGCTACAAGGACGCTACAAGGACGCTACAAGGACGGTACAAGGACGGTCACAAGGACGCTACAAGGACGGTACAAGGACGGTACAAGGACGGTCGCCGGACCTGTGTTTTTACACTGTACGGCGCCTACAAGGACGCTACAAGGACGCTACAAGGACGCTACAAGGACGCTCACCAGGACGCTACAAGGACGCTACAAGGACGCTACAAGGGCGCTACAAGGACGCTACAAGGACGCTACAAGGACGCTACAAGGACGCTACAAGGACGCCGCAAAAAAAACACGGTCTGCCATTGTTTTTTTTACTCATCGCGGTGATTTTATTTAGCCAGACGGTGCCCGAGCGATTAAATTTCGAGCCGAATCCGCGGTGGCGACGTGCGCGGCCACCCAACCGCCACAAAAAGCCCTGAGAGTCGGATAGGCGTCAGCCCAATTAACGATCACCAAGCTAAGAGATGAGCCCTCCGCTCTAGCGGAAGCTCCAGAGCGCTTCTGCCCCCGTGCAATTATCCACGTCGAGCGCGCTCGTTGATGCCAGAGCCAACGAATTCTATGTCTTGCTAGAGTCCAGCTGCTGCTTACTGCCAATGCTTATGAGCTCTGCCCCTCTCAGAGATCCCCCGCGGCCCCTCCCCCCTCATCTGCTATTCTCGTTCTCGTCCTACCCCAGTTCCTCCTCCTCCGTATCACCCTCCTCTACGTGCTCCTGCACCCGCTGTCCTCCTCCACCTGTTGTTGTTCCTGTTCTACCTCCTCCTCGTCCTCATCGTGATCGTTCTCATCCTCATCACCATCGCCTTCATTATCGCAGCATCCGCCCTCGTACTGCTGATGCACTCCTAGGCTGGCTGCATCGCCGCTGAGTGCGCTGTGTTATTCAACTCGCAGCTGCTGGTTGCGAAAAGTGTGCGTGTTTGGCTGCATGGCTCAACACATGCACTGACAACTGCAACAAAAAAGGCAGATGGGCCTAATCCGTCAGCCTGAGCTTCTGCATCTTGTTGATCTTATCGAGCGCCCTGTCGACCTTCTCGACCTCGCCCTCAAGCTCGTCGCACTTCTCGGCGATGCGGAGCTCATCGCCAGGATAGAGCTCGAAGGTCTCGCCCGTCATGACCGCCTCCCCAAGGTCCTCGTCATCCTCCATTTTTCCCTTCAGCGCCTCGTAGACGGCGGCGAGCGGGTCGTAGAAGACCTCCTTGTTGCTGCCCGTGATGGCCCAGTTCCAGTCGGAGCCCGTCTTCGCGATCTTGTCCAGCAGGGACCGAGACTGGTTCATCGTGCTACCATATTTCCTCACCAGATCGTTGCAGCGCTTGGCAACGCTCTTGGGGCTCACGGTGTCGGGCTGCTGCCTCTGCCGCCCCCCCTTCGCCTTCGCCTTCGCTTTTGCTTTGCCCTTGCCACGACCACCAGCCTTGTCCTTGCCCTTGCCCCTAGCCCCCTTGTTCTTGTCCTTCCCCTTGCTGCTCTTGCCACCGTCGGCCTTGTCGGCGCCGTCTACCAGACTAGTCCATGCACCAGCGCCCACTTGCGATTCTGGATTCTGTGGCGTGACTGCTGCAGGCTCGGCCACGCGCGGCGCTGGCGTAACCATTGCTGGCGAAGCCGCCACCTTGTGGAGGGGCGGGATAGGGGAGAAGGAGGTCAAAAGGAAGAGGAGGATAAGTTGGCATGATTATCTCCCTGGACCTGCTGCGCACCTCCGATGGCGCTTGAGCTCGGCTCGTCGCTCTCCTTCTGGTGCGTCTCCCAGCAGTCCCCGTCCTCCTCCAAGTCGCTCTTCTCGACATAGCGCAGCTGAATCCTCTTGCTGTCCTCGTCGAACCCGATCCATTCGGGGCCCTTGCGAATGCACGCGAGCGCGCGGTTCACCACTCCACGCTTCACGGCTGGATGGAGGTTCATGGGGTCGCCGCCCTCTGCCACGATGAGTTGCTGGACGTTCACCCAGCGGCCGACCTTCCTCTGCTTCTTGGTGTGCCTCGTGATCTTCGTGCGCCAGTCCTGCTGGTGAGGGGTAGTTTTCAAATCCACCCTACACTTACCAGCCACCCGTGCGAGGCGCTACCCGAGAACCCGAGCGTGGGATCAAGATATTGCGCAATCCCGTTTACTAAAAATCCCTTGCCTCCGCATCCCCTTACCCCTCGTATTCCTCAGCCTCCGTACTCTCATCCATCCTCGTTACTCTCTCCTCCCTCACCTCTCCTCCCTCATCCTTGCCGACCTCCCTATCCTCCCCCTCTTCCTCCTCCTCCTCATCCTCCTCCTTGCTCTATCATCCCTCCTCCTTGCTCCCTCCTCCCCCCTCCTCCTCCTCCTTGTTCGCTTCTCCTGACCTCTTAGTTTCCTTCACCTTCCCCCCAATATCAACAGTCCTCGTACGTGTTGTACTCTTTCTCAGCCCACTCCGACCTCCTGCGCTTCTTCTCGTTGATGCCCGCCTCATGGTACTGCCAGTACTCATCAGCGGAGGCGTGGTTGTTCAGCCAGCGCATGTACCGCCTCCCGAGGACACTGTCAGTGTCCACCTTGAACCCCCTCGTCGCGGCTGCCTCGGGGGCGGGATGGGGATTTCATACGGGCTTAGCGGTGCACTCCTCGTCCCATTCTTCTTTATCACGTCCTCCCCACGTCCTCATTACTCTCCGAGTCAGTTTCCTATTCCTCTTTGCCCACCTCTTTCCTCCAAGCCCTCCCCCTTCTGTTTCTCCTCCTCCTCCTCCTCCTCCTCCTCCTCCTCATCCTCCTCCTTCGGTCGGTCCCCCATCCCCCTTCGCGCCCAGAGGGGTATGCTGTGTAGGGGCTGTGCATCCTTATCGCCTCGAGCTCAGCATCTCGCCCCTCATCGCTGGGGAGGTCCTTGGGCTCCACGGGGGGGGGCTGGCCGAGGACTCCGCTCTTCTGGAGCTCGTCTGCGATGATCGCCTGTTCGGCTCGACAAGACCCACCCTTACGACCCCAAACCAGTCCAGACCAGCTCTCCTGAGGGCCTCGGCTACCAGACCCCATCTCTGACCCCCGAACCCCTGTCCCCATATCATGTTTTCGGAGGGCGTGTATTAACAAGCTCGAGATCGAGATAGGGCTGTTTGGATACATTTCGAAAGGCTTTCGCCTCGATATCCATTGCCCCTGCTCCATAGTCGTTGCCTGGAGGGGCCTCCAGCTCTTTCATCAGGATGTCTGCAGGCCCTGGCGGGAGGGTCTCCTGCAGGTGGAGATGCAAGAGAAAGAGGAAGCGGAGGGAAAAGAGGGGGATGAGGAGGAGGAGGAGAAGGAGGAGGAGGAGGAGGAGAAGGAGGCGGAGGATAAGTGGGGAAGTGGGGCGAGAGGTCCAGGGGTCCAAAGTGAAGACGCCCAGAAGCCGAGAAGAGGGAGGAGGAGGACGAGGAGGAGGAAGGTGAGAAGGAGGAGGAGGAGAGAGGATAGAGGAAGAGGGGGAGGAGG
The DNA here is from genome assembly GCA_963575745.1 of Prorocentrum cordatum. Taxonomy (NCBI): domain Eukaryota; class Dinophyceae; order Prorocentrales; family Prorocentraceae; genus Prorocentrum; species Prorocentrum cordatum. The sequence goes on along the minus strand of CAUYUJ010016319.1, from coordinate 231,810 downwards.
AGCAGGAGCAGGAGCAGGAGGAGGATGTATCAGACCCCCTAGCATCACCCTGGGGTCTGAAACAGATATTTGCAGAACCTTTAGAACACCTGTCGAAATAAAAAGGTCCTCTGCGACTGCGATGGGGACGCCTGCGAGCGCGGCCAAGGCCGCGTGCTCCTGGGAGAAGCCGCCCTCGAGGCGCAGGTCTTCGTCGGGGCGCTGCGGCGCCGCGGGAACCGCGCCGCCGACCCCGTCGCCGACGCTCTGGCTCTGGCTGGGCTCGGCCCTGATCGCGACGGGGGTGACGGGCGCCCTGTCGCCCTCGCGACTTGGCGGGGCAGTGGGCGCGGGCTTCGCTGCGACCTCCTGGCCAGCGCCGCCACCCAGCGCTGGATCTCCAGCTGCGGGCGGCCCACTGGGATCGGGCGAGTCGCCCCTCCTCAGCTGCCAGTTCCTCTTCGCTGTCCACGGCCATGGAACCGCCACTTGCAGAGCTTGCAGATGGCCCTCGCCCTCTGGAGGCTCCCTCAGCGTCAGCGTCGGCGGCTCCTCGTTTTCGCTGCTCGGGATGGTCTCCGCGTCAGCTGCCGCCTCAACCCCTTGGGGCGGCTGCAAAGGCATGCCAGAGTGCGTTCCACTCGGGGTTGCCCAGCCATCGTCGATCATCTTCTTCATCATTGTCTGCTTGAGATTGAGCGCCATCGCGCTGTAGTTGGTAGTGGGTCGAAGGGTGAGTGATCCCAGACTCGGCCTCTGAGCCTAAAAGATCATGGAGGGATATCCTAAACGGGCCTCAAGGACAACCGAGAACGATGGGGGCGCATCCTAATTGGACCCCATGGGCGACTGAGAACGACTGAGGCGAAGGATAATGATGGAGGGAATTTCGAGGACGCCGCAAGGGCACGACCAGGACGCTGCAATGATGCGACCCTCATCGGCCTCATCGGGCCTTACTTAGGGCAGAGAAAGACGTTCGGGAGTGCTGGGAGGAGGGATGGGGGAGAGAATGAGAGGGAGGGAGAGGGCGAAATAGGATGGGGCGAAAGGGGAAGAGCAGGGGAAGAGCAGGGGAAGACAGTGGCGTATTTTCTGTGTCACAACCGTGGCACGCGAACGGTAACAGTTGAAATCCCAAGGAGCTCTAACCCCTAGGGCCTCAAGAACGCCTTAAGTTATATTATGTTGCTGGCGATCCTAGGTGAGGCACCCTCGAGCTCACGCGTGACCCACATTATGTAATTAGCCGTAGATCCACGTAGCGCTGCTGGGCGGGTCGATCCTACCCTTCCTCTTGGGAAACTCAGGGCTCTTGCACGGGTCCACGGTGCATTTCGGGGTCTTGGGCGCCTCAGAGCGGGGCTTCTTCGGGGAAGGTTCACTGTCCGCCGCCTTGCCCTCGTCGGGGCCAGCGGCGTTCGCGGCGTCGCCCAACTCAGCCCTGATCGCCGCCGCAGGGCGCTTCCAGGCTGCCGCCTTCGAGCCGCCAGCCTGCAGATGGGAACGACGGGTGTCGCGGAGCCAGATGGGGATGACGGGCATCAGAAAGGTGAGCCAGGGTGAAGGACGTGGGAGGGAGAGGGCAAGGGCGATAGGAGCTCACATCTGAACCAGCCAACAATATCATGCAGACAGGGTTTGCCAAGGGGGCGGTGCCACGGGAGCGGCAGTCGGGTAGTCCCTCCTCCTTTCCCTCCTCGTGTGCCTCTTGTTTCTCCCCCCTCTCGCCCTCCCTCCTCTTATCGTTCCTCTTCCTCCTCCTTCTCCCTCCTCCTGTCCCTCCTCCCTCCTCCTGTCTCTCCTCCTCATCCCTCCCGCCTTGTCGATGAGCTGCTGCTTGATCTTCTTGATGTCGTCCACGGTCTTCTTGCCCTCGCAGTACGCCTTCGCCAGCGGGTTCGCCCACTTGAGCCCGCTCTCCTCGGTCCCGTCGAGGAAGTCGACGTCCAGCTGGATCATCTGCTTCGACCCCTCGATGATCTGCACCAGCCGCTGCCTCTTCTTGTCCTTCGGCGCGTTCCAGCGCAGGTCGGTCCTCACCTTCACGCCCTCTTTGGTCTCGCCGCGGAACCTGCCGTCCTGCTCGCCGTGCTTGCCGCCGTCGACCTGCTGCTTGCTCCTGCTCTTGCTCGGGTCGTGCTTGGCCTCCCAGCGCGCCACCGTCATCTCGGGCACGGCCCGCTCGAACGGCGGGTCCGACGTCCAGCACGCGTGCATCGGATCCGTCCTGATAGAGCCGACGACGACGATGACGACGACGACGACGACGACGATGACGACGACGATGACGACGACGACGACGTCCTCTTGGCGCCGTCTGGCTTCAACAGCTTCGCGTAGTCGTCGGGCGCGGTCTTCTTGCTGCCGACGGGGCGCCTCCACGCCAGCTCCAGCTCGTCGTCGTAGCCGTAGGTGAACTCCTCTGGGCGCGGCGCACGGAGCAGGAGCAGGGGCAAGAGGAGGAGCGGGATGGCTAGGTAAGAGGAGTTCGAGCGAACGGCACGGGCGAGGAGGAGGATGACGACGAAGACGAGGAGGAGGAGGATGAGGAGGAGGAGGAGGAGGAGGAGGAAGATTTACGAACCCTCCCCTCCTTCTCGATTTCTTCCAGCAGTTCGGAAAACGTTTCCTTCCACTCTGGGGCTGCAGACAGCGTGGAGCCATCGTCGGAGGATCCGTCGGAGACGTCATCGTCGGAGACAGCGTGGAGCCATCGTCGGAGGATCTGGAGGAGGAGGAGCAGGGGGCGAGGAGGACGATTAGGTTAGGGGTGAGTTTCATATTTGAACTCCCCATCGGTCCAGCTCCGCAGTCGGCTTCACCGCCGCTGGCCTCTTGAGAACGGGCTTCGGGGACTCCTTCTTGGCGGACTTCAGGGAGCCGTCGGGGGAGCCGTCGGCCTTCTGCTTCGGCGTCGCTTTCGCCTTCGGGCGCGTGGTCGGGGCCTCGTCGGACTCGTCGCCCTTGCCGTCGGAGTTCGAATCCGAGTCGTCGGGCTCGTCGTCGCCGGACTCGTCGCCATTCTCGTCGCCCACGTCTTGGTCGATGAGGCCGAAGTCGAACCCGAGCTCCCGCAACCATGTAGGGCAATCATCTTCTCCAAGCCTCAAGCGCCTCTGGATGTGCATGCACATGGTCCGCGCCCGATCGGTATTCTCCTGGGCCCAATCCTCCTTGGCCTTCTTGTTGAGGCCGAGCTGGTTCTCGTCGTGGGCCTTCTGGAGGCTCTTCTGGACCACGGGCTTTGACATGAACATGTTGGGAACCACCTGGGGCTACAAAGGGGCGACTCCGAATCGCAAGGGGTGGAAGGCGGGGTGGCCGAGTCGTCTGAGGAGGGGGCTCGGTGCACCGAGGGGGTCGGGGGAGGATGAGGGCCAAGTAACCCCTGAGATGCACTCCACCCCCGCCTCGGAAACACGCGCGCGCGCCCACGCTTAGACAGCGAGTGAGCACGCGCACGTGCGTGTTTTACCCCGAAGCCGTACCCTAGAACCCTCCTCACCACACACGTTGTATATGCATATGCAATGTTTAAAATACACGTATAAGTCAACACAGCTATGCACGTACGAATATGAATACATAAATATATACATATGTATATATATAGATATATGTGTGTATGTGTGCTCTGTATTCCCTAGTCTGCCTCACTATGTATGTTATCCCACGCGCCCTTCGAACCCCATCTCTCAGATAGTGATTCTATTCATGGGTTGTGCCCCTGCCCAAGGGCCTTCTGGATAGCAATCATCAAGTCTTTGTGCTTGATGATCCTGCTTTTGTCGAGCTCGGCCTTGGCCATTTCCGTCGGGTACTTAATGAAATTCGCTTTCTTCACGTGGGCAGTGAAGAGTTTAGTAAGGGCGCTCTCATCCTTGAAAGCAACGGTCTTGGGCATAACCCTGCCCGTGTGGAGAACTCTGGGGACCTCGAATCCTGAATCTGCTCGCGCAGGAAACAGCTACAAAGGGAATGGTGGCAACAGGGCCACAGGGGGGGAGGGGAATGTGTGTGAGGACGAGGGGAAGTGGAGGAAGAAAGGACGAGGGCCACCTTATCGGCCGCCCTCGTACTCGTCGGAGTAGTCCGCATCGGAGATGAGCGTGAAGGACGGGGGCTCCGAGAGAGAACGAGAACGAGAACGAGAACGAGGGCGTTCAGACCGAAGGCGTTCAGCCCTGAGCCTCTGGCGGTAGTATCGTTGACGCTGGGCCTCGGCGCTGCGGCGATCGCCCCGAAACCACCGCGGTGGGTAAACATTGGCAATCGCAGTTACTGTGTACAGCTCCCAAACACCCGTGAAAACCCAGATAGTCACAGTATACTGAGGCAGCGTATGCGCACGAGGTTCCATCGCCCGAAAAGGCTCGGGCCAGAGCAGCGCGCCCGCAAGTTCCGCCGCGACCGTCCCGCGACGGCAAAGGTTGGAAGAAAGGAGGACGAGGGGGGAAACGTATTCGAAGAGAGGTGCGTGCAAGAAAGGATGATGCACGAGGATGGACGGCGGTTCCTTTTCCAAACGGGGCTCTCGCCTGAATGACATACACATGGAGCGTTGTTCCTGCCATGAATGGCGCTTCCCGTCTGAAGGGAATGCTTGCAGGGGCTCGTGAGGAGGAGACTTGAGACGATATTCTATATCGCAGCTGCCGCGACATCGTAGTTTTGCGGTTCTCATATTATGACATGTGCGTGTTGGTATCATTGACTTCGCGTTTTAAGCCGGAGATTTTTTTTAAGCCGGAGTCTTCTATGTTGATACATGATGCATGATATGCTTTTAAGCCGAATCAGCGTTTTAAGCAGAAGCTTAAAATTTAAGCCGGGCGACCCTCTGGGTCATGCATACAACCCCTGAACCTCGTTTGGTAAACCATAGTCCCCCGACATCCAAATGGGATTGCCCTGAAGGACCCAGAAGGGGGACCCCCAACCTTGCCTCGCGCAGCTGCAATGCTCTCGAGCAGCCTGCGCATGCAGTCGACCATCGGTCCCAGCATGGAGGGGAAGGAGGAGGTGGAGGCAGGGAGAGAGAAACACTATCAAGAGGGAATGAGGAGGACGAGGGAGAGAGAAGCAAGACGCGCTACAGAAGGGAGGCTCCAGCTGGTGATCCAATGGAGGATTGCACTTCGCAACATCACTGGACGCACGAGCGGCCTATCGACAGCCCTGCGAATTTCAGCGTCGATCTAGCATGCGAGAACATACACTTCAGCCTGGCTGGCGCTCGCCCGGCACGTGAAGAATCGTCTCAGACAGAAGTGGAATCACACAAGGGATATCGAGCACGATATATCACGTTTTCTCACGGTTTCTTACTTCTCGTCCGAATCATGTTATATCAATGATTGTTTGCGCGGACCCCAACATACGGCTTGTTCTAGGATGGTATAGCTTTTGGTGCGAGAGCGATACGCATGTGGCTGTTTCAAACATATGTATACAGGGTTCACCTCTGAGTTCAAGCACTGGTTGGGGAAACGAGCCAGCGAAAGAAAAATGGCGAGGAGGGCGAGGGGGAGTCAAGAATGATGACCAACAGGAGGGTTACAGGAGGTGGAGTGTGTCGAACACCAATGATGCAACAAGGGTGGGAGCGAGACTGCGCGCAACAGGCTGTGGACAGCTATGCCCCGCAGGCTGAGTATGCACCCCAAGTCGGCAACGCGACGACCACCAATACATCCCCCCGCGTTTCCCACCGCACTCTTCAAGCACGCAAGATACCCACGAGGAGCGCAGGAGAGTGGGAAGGGGGCCGCGGGAGTTTGGATTGGCGGTGTCGATCGTATACTTCGAGGCGGTCACGGAGGGCCCTCGGGGATCACTGCAGTCTCAGCGGCCGGGGCGACGGGGTCCGAGGGGAGCTTCCGCTTCTTATTTTTCACGATGTCATCAGCTCTCGTGATGAGTTCGGAGGCCCGCCTCTTGTACCCCTGGTACTTCGCGATGGCAGCAGACAGCTTCTCCTCAGAAAACGAAACGCTCCCTCTTCCTCCTCTTCCTCCTCCTCCTCCTCAACATCCTTAACCTCCTCTCATCATCCTGAATCCTCCTCCTCTTCTTTCTCACCCCGCTCCTCCTCCTGAATCATCGTCGTCCGTCTTATCCTCCTCTTCCTCCTCCTCCTCCTGCTCATCCTCCTCCTCCTCCCCATCGATCGTCAGACGGGCCAGAATGATTTCTTGGGTCTCTCGACCGCTCTGGTTTGATTCCTTCGCGAGTTCAAACCCTTTGACTTTGGGGGGGGGGTCAGCGAGGTGCCGCCCAAAAATGACTGGGGCTCTGGGAGTTCGATATAAGGTCCTGGTTGCTCGGGTCGGCGGAACACGCCATGAACTCATTGTGGCTCTCCTGCATGTCCTTGCTCATGACCTTGATGTTGTCAACGAACGTCTCTTGGAATGGCTTGGCGGCCACCTGATAAGATCGAGAAGCGGGGGGGCGTTGGTAAACGTGATATAACACGTTATAACGTTATGACGTCAAACGCTATAACGTGAAAATCAACACGTTATAACGTGAAAACGTGAACGTTAACGTGAACGTGAACGTGAACGTTAAACGTTATAGCGTGAAAATCAACACGTTATAATGTGAATAACGTTGAACGTTATGTTGCAAACGTGAACATCAACACGTTATAACGTGTTGATTTTCAGTGTTGCTCAATTTCACAATGACCCCCATGATCATTGAGGTTGGGGAAGGGCCCTCGAGAGCAATACCATATCGCACGACATCTCACGCTATCGCGCGATTGCCGCCACACGTTGGAGGACAGGATCACAAGGAGGAACATGAGAACGTGAAGAAGGATGGCGACGCCGAAGGACGAGAGGGAGTGAAGGGTACAGGAGGGTGAGGAGAAGGAGGAGGAGGAGGAGAAGGACGAGGTGGAGGATTTTTTGATTGCATGGACCTTCGCAGCGACCTCGCTCAAGGCCAGGGTGAACACCGAGCACGCCTTGCCCCACTGCTCGATGTACATGACACGCTTCTTCGCTGGGTCAGTGGCCCTCGAGGGCGCAGGTGCACCGCCTGCAGCTCTGCCGCCACGGCCAGCGCGGCTCTTCACGCCGCCGCCGCCGCGACCGCGGCCGCGGCCGCGGCCGCGCCCGGGCTGCCCGCTGTCATCAGCTCTCCCGCCATCACCGCCAGTTGGCTCCGCGGCCGCGTCCGGGACGAACAGCTTCTCCAGATTCTTCGCCATCTCGAGGGCTACTGCGCCCGACACTGCACCCGTCCAATGGATGATCTGAACGTGCTCGCGGGAAATCCGTTCGAGTTCGATGGTCGTGATGTGCGCTTTGTACTGCATCATGTCCTCGTCCTGGTCGAAGTTCGGGTGCCACCTCCTCGTTCCATTCGTGAAGCTGGTCTGCTTAATGTGATCCTCAGCTTTCTCAGCCTTCCCATCGAAATGTTTGACCAGGGCTGTTTTCGTAAACCATCCATCTGTGGTGTCTCGTTGCTGCATGCGTTTTTTTGTCACTGTCTCGGTCGCTTCCATCCTGCCGACGTCGCCGCCGCAGCACAAGAAGAGGTTAAACACCTCGTTCTTTTTGATGGAGCTGGTGCCGCACTGAAGAGTCACAAAACCCAACGCTACATCAGTTTCAAAACGACGCCCCGAGGTGTTGGAGGGCATGATTCATGGGATCCTTGGGTCCAGACACCTGGATTTTCTTGCTGTTGTCGTTTTTGTGGGTATGATCGCGCACCAAAACGAAATCTCACGGTATCTCACGGTATCTCACGGTATTTCGTAGACCAGGGTGGGTCTCGATCTGTCTCGCATCCTTGGATCCAGACTCCCCAACGAAAACTCACGGTATCTCGCGGTATCTCACGGACACCCAAATTTTCATGGTAGACCCCTGTGATTTTTGGGCCCCGACCTTTGGATAACATGTGCCAGATCCCTGGGTACCGACCGCCCCCTCAATCGAAACATGATGGTATCTATACAACGGATGGCGAACCAGAGTTTACTATTCAGATCCAGGGTCCTTGGGTACAAACTCCTACATCGAAATCTCACGGTACTTCACGGTATCTCACGGATACCTTGCCCCTATATGGTGGGCAAGGTTTTCTATTCACCCTCGACCTCAGCCCATTTTTGGGCCAGCAGCGGCGGGCATTCCTTCGACTGGAGGCGCCTCATCATGCGGCCGCGGAGCACAGCCCTGTCCGCCTGCAGCAAGTTATTGTTCGCTTGCTCGATCGCGTCCTGCAGGTTCTGCGGGGTCACCGCCCCGTCTGGCTCACGGGGCACGGACAAGCGGAAGGGCGCGATCTTCTGGCCAGACTCCGCCGCGATGTCGGGGCTCCCAGACCTGCAGCAGGGAAAAAAACAGGAGGAGAGGGGAGGAGGAGAAGGAGGACGAGGAAGAGACAGAGGAGCAGGAAGGGAATGGGGAGGGAGCGGGGCTGGAGGAGGGAGGAGTGGGAAAGGGAAGGAGAAGGGTGGGGTGGAGAAGGAGGCGGAGGGGTATAAGGTACTTCACGATTTCTCACGGTTTCTCACGGTTTCTTTTCTTCATGTTCCTTATCGTCCTCCCTCATTCTCCTTCTCCTCCTGATCAGTCTCCTCCTCCTCATCCCCCTCCCTCTTCCGAGGGGGGCAGAATAGTGCAAGGGTGTCGATCCCACCGGGGCCGACGCGCGGCTGGCGTCTGAAAAGGTGTCCCCGGTGCGCTGGACATGCAGCCACTACCTCGGGGACGTTGGGAGGCGCCGAGACGAGAGGGAGGAGGGTGAGAAGGAGAAGGAAAAGGAGGAGACGGAGTATACAAAGAGAAGAAAGATGTTGCAGAGAAGGAAAGAAGAGGGAGATGAAGGACGAGGGTGAGCTTGGGGAGATGAGCAGGGAGGGGAAGGAGGAGGAGGAGGAGGAAAATGAATGGAAGAATGATGATAGGGAGGAAGAGGAGGAGGGGGGGAGGAGGAGGAGGAGAAGGAGGAGGAGGAGGATACCGCACCTGCGGTCGACGGCGCTGGAGGCACTGGAGGCGCAGCAGCAGCTTGTGCGGGAGCCTGGCGTTCAGCTTCTTCGGGAGCGCGGTGTGCAGCAGCAGCTTGTGCGGGAGCTTGGTGTGCAGCAGCAGCTTCTGCGGGAGGTTGGTGTGCAGCAGCGGCCTCTGCGGGGGCCTGGTGTGCAGCAGCAGCGTCTTCGGGAGCGCGGCGCGCAGCGCCATCCTCTGCGGGGGCATGGTGTGCATCAGGGTGGTGTGCAGCAGCTTGCTGCGCAGCTGCGCGAGGCCCTGAAAGGTGGCGGTCGCTGGCAGGACACCACGCCGCAGACTGGGCGATGATCGCCAGGTGTTCGGCCGTTAGGAAGTACGTCTTCCCGTTGTGGGTGAGGACGGAGTTTGGCGGCTCTGGCTTGATCTCGGTCTTGATCTCTCCCTTGATGTTGGTGCCGCTGGTGTTCTCGGCCTTCACGTCTCCCTTGCTGGTGTGACCAGTGGTGATCTCGTGCTTGGTGGCGCCGATGTTGGCGTCGCGCTTGCAGCTGGCCAGCGCGTGCGTGGTGCCCCCGGTAGTCCCCTCTGTGGTCTGACGCTCGTTGATGTTCTTCTCTCCCTCGCCGCCTGCGCTCGCCCTCGCGATGCTCCCGTCAGCGGTGGCAGTCTTGTCGGGCTGGCCGCTGCCATCATCATTGGCAGTAGGATCACGCTCAGACCAGGTGCCACGCTCCTGCTTCACAGCGCTGGCGACTGGGACCATGATGATCTTGCCGTTGTAGTCAGTCATCACCTCGGCAAAAAAGGAGGTGGGAGGTGGAGTGCAGGAGGAGGAGAGATGAGGGGCAGTGTCTCATCACCTCCATGTTCTCATCATCATCTCCTCAGCTCCGAGCTCATCTTCACTCCCACGCCCTCCGATGAGCTCATCGGAGGCTGGGGAGCGAAGGGGGGCGGAGGAGAGGAATCATTGACAGGGACGTGGCGTGTATTGGGTACCGTCTTACCTTGCCAGTCGCGTCTCTCAGGAACCTCATCGCCATTGTGGCGACCCCTGGCTGAGATCCCCACGGAAAAACTGCGTGAATGGCTCGAGCCCAGCTGCATGCCAGGTACCCTCACGGTTCATCACGATATCTCACGGTAATTCACGGTAACTCACGGTACTTGGGGGAGTGTCAAGGGGGTTGGCATGTTTAGCGCGCAATCAATGGTTGAAGGGAAACCGATTTCAGGACAGTTTCAACGATCCCCCCAGCCCCCAACAGATGATATCGGACCTCACACACACTACTGGTACTGTTCGTAACAAGCATACATGGTATATAATCGAATATATTGCTATACCACAAGTCATCACACAGTAAAAGTGGCATCGCACAACGCAACTCACGATGTCTCACGGTAACTCACGGTAACTCACGGTATCTCACGGCACGTTACGGTGGCAGTCCAGCATACAGTGACAAGCACATTGCATATGCCACGGTATCTCACGATATCTCACGGTATTTCACGGTATATCATGACATTGTACAGTGGTATTACAGAACACATCGACAACCCCCAACCAGAATGGGATACACCTATACATTGCCACACTGCAGTTGCCACGATATCTCACGATATCTCACGATATCTCACGATATCTCACGATATCTCACGGTATCTCACGGTATCTCACGGCACGGCATGGGGGTGCATCACAGGGCATACCCATTACCTCACGATATCTCACGATATCTCACGATATCTCACGATATCGCACAATCCCACACGGCACCACACGGCACCGCATGGTGTGAGGAAATTAGAGGGAAGAGTTACAGGAGAGAGGGGACAGTTGAGATGGAGCACGTGTTTGGTCGGGCGTGGTTGAGGGACGACGAGGTTTGAATGCAATATAGTGTTCGAAGAGCAGTCGCCACTTGGGAACTCATCGAGATCGTCTTCGCTGAGGCTGAACGATTCAGTGGGCAACGACACGCAATAATTTTCGCTAGATCGCGAACGTGAGCGCGGCCGCTGCCTGAGAGGCCTGGGCTTCCCAGGTCTGCCTCGAGGTCGATGGCGCCAGAAACGACGTCCCCGAACATGGGCGAGCTGCTGCCAGCTGATCCCAGGGACAGACGCGCCAACAGTGCAAATGATATCCAGCGCAGCCCAGGCCTGAACGCTGTCAAGAAACATGAGCCGCCTAACATTATATAATACGGGCTGGTCGCCCAGATAAATTCGCAGCCAAATTGCTGCGCGGAGAGGCCTTCCAGAAACGGCCGACAACTTTTCTGGCTAAGAACCGCAGCCGCACGCACCCCTCACGGTTTCTCACGGTTTCTCACGGTTTCTCACGGTAGCCATGAGAAGGATGAGAGGCAGGAGGAAGATTTGGGCGGGGGAGGAGGAGAAGGAATATAAGGAAACGGACGATGAGGAGAAGGAGGAGGAGGATGAGGAGGAGGAGGAGGGAGGGGGGGATAGGGAGACCGCGACAAATGTTGAACAAGCGCATTCCAGTCCAGACAGTGAAACCTCTCCGATGCACCTCTCACGGTTTCTCACGGTTTCTCACGGTTTCTCACGGTTTTTTCATGGTATGTTGTGCACACCAAACATGGTTTGCAAGTTGTCTCATCAATATCATGTTGTTTGATTTCTTGTATGTGTATTCCTTCCCATCCGCGGATCATCATCATCATAGCTTTATGTCTCCTCATCCTCACCAGTGTCTTCCTCTCCATCCTCGTCCTGCAGCAACCTCCTCCTCCTCCTCCTCCTCCTCCTCCTCCTCCTCCTCCTCCTCCTCCTCCTCCTCCTCCTCCCCCCTGTCATCTCAAGTGCGCCTGGCGTCATCTTCCAGGGCACTCTCTTGCGCGGATGGTACCAGCACGATTTCCCACGGTTTCTCACGGTAGCTCACGGCGTGCAGGCGCGCATTGCAGCGCCGTTGCTGCGACTCGCCAGCCAGCTCAAAAGAGGGAGGGGGATATAGTGATGCCACCTGGGATTCCTGGATCAAGGTTTCTTTGTAGGGGGAGGGCTCTCGAACTCACATGGGCGGCCCAAGAACTCCCACACTGGTGTTCGATGCCCCCATGGGTGAACTCCCAAACTGGCGCTCGATGCTCCCATGGGTCCTGCAAGAACTTTGGGCGAGAAGACAGCGGCTGGCGGCCTGCGCTTCAAACTATGTGCGCCCCTGCAGCGCGGCACTGCCGAATCTACTCATAGATTCAGGGCGAAGCGCGGCTGCGCCTCTTCTCGAGCACCAGGCGCTGCAATTCTAGGAAGACAGACTCTAACTTGGCGTCGGGCCATTGATCTTCGCTACAGTCGTCTTGCAAGCTGATCTGGGAGATGTCGAAACCATCTTCGGCGCAACGGTAATTGACAAACAGAGAGCCCACCGCAGTACCAAAACCAGTTGGATACGCCTCAGTCCCTTTTAAATCAGACGTGCCATGCACGCGGACGTTGCCACTGGATCCGGCGTCGTACCTCACTGTAGAAATCGATGAATCTGAGCTTTGGCCCCTGGGCTTCCACAGCTCTTCGATTTTCGGCGTGTTTGAATAGAGAATCGTTGCCTTCGGCGAACCAGCCCCATAGGGCCCCATCCAGATCCTTGTGTCCAAGATCCTCCCGCGGCAAATCGCGCAAAGTTCCTGCCACCGGGGGTGTTTCTCAAATATTGAAGAACTCGGTTGTTCTGCGATCATCATACAATTATGCATCAACATTCCCACGACGACCAGAAGCACAACTCTACATACTTGTAAGTTTGCTCGCTCCACGCAGTCAATGCCATTACCCAACACATTGTGATGGCGCCCTGTTTGCTTCCTCCCTATCCACACCCATGTTGAACATGGAGGTGCTGCCCAAAGTAGACCCCCTGGCTTTAAGCACATGACGTACAAGAGAGCCCGCAGGAACCCATCTGTGCTAGTGATATCGTCCTGATCTGAAATGGTTTTGAAGTCGAGTGCAACTCCCGAGCACCCATAGCTCCTCACGCCGTTTGTGACAGACCGGCAGCCAGCGAAGAGCTCCACGCTGTCAACGCGAGTGGGGGCCCCATTGAGCCCCAGGAGCAACCACATGATCGCGAGAAGGATGCCTCCAGGAATGTTGATATGACCCCCCCTTGGAAGCGGGCGTGGACCCCGAACAGCGATGCAAGCTACGCGGGTGCAATCTACATGGTGCTGCTTGCAAAAAAAAAAAAAATCGCTATCTAAATTTTCGCGGTTGCAATCACGTGTTTGAGGAATAAGCATGTTTTGGGCAGAGTCGAATCGAACAGTTCGGGCCCTGGTGCCTGGGAGAACCTTGGAGGCTTTGATCTCGGCCGCCTGGCTAAGCAGCGAAGGGCGCGGAGAATTTGCCATGGCGGCCTGTTCTTCAGAGCTGTCAGAGTCCACCACAAGTTCGATGGCATCATCCAACTCCCGATCAGACGACGACGATGAATCGTCCATGTTGGAGCAAACTTGGACAAAACTGAGATCTCCCTTGGGCCTGAATAGCTCTGCGACGCGTCCCCCTGCAAAGCTCATTGGAATTTTCCCAGAGGGGGTGGGGATGCTGGGGGGATGCATCTTATCGATTGCCCCTCCTCCTCCTCCTCTTCCCTCCCTCTCCTCCTCCCTCCTCCCTCCTCCCTCCTCCTTTTCATCATCATCCTTCCTCCCCCCCTCCTCCTCATCTTGCCAGTCGGGCACTGCGCGTCATTCACGAGAAGATATGCGAACGCGACCGCGTGGGCATCGTACCGAAGCTCGAGCCCACGAGGCCGAGACCACGACTGCGTGAGTATACATGCCGAGGCACGATCTCACATGCAGGCCGCGGTCCCGACCGCGTGGGCGTCGCGCCGCAGCACGAGCTCACGAGATCGAGGGGCGCACGTCCAGACGCTAATCTCGCGACCAGCACCCGCTGAGCAAGTTGAAACGTCTGTGCGCCAGAGGTTCTCTAGCAAGAGGGGGATTGCATTGCAACGGCCATGATGCCTCCCTCCATTCATGGGGCCAACGAACAGCGCCACGATCGGGGGAGGCAAGATTGGCTGTCGCAATGGATCCCCGTCATCGTGCGAGTCGCTATCCGATCAGAGCCGCAAGGGGCAAGGAAGTCAGCCGCCGCCGCCGCCGCTCTCTGGGCCCAGGACGCATCAGTTTTAACGGGGGGGTGGCGGAAAGGGAAGCTTGTTTTGCACCCCTGAGGCGGCGGCGGCGGCGCACCCCATTACCCCTTGCGATTAATCACTTGGCCGGCGGGGGCTCCATTTTGTTCTCCACGAAGAAATCCATGGCCTTCTGCTTCGCCGTGTCCCAGGCATTGTTGATGTCAGAGCCCCAATTCACAGTCGGGGTCGGCATGACCGGCTTCGCGACCCTGAAGCTCTTGGCCCTCACCAGCACCTGCGGGTGCAGGAGAGAGCGAACGAGATATAGAACGATCGGAGGGGTGTCGCCACAACGCTAGGAGGAGGAGGAGGAGGAGGAGGAGGAGGAGGAGGAGGGAGAGGAGGAGGAGGAGGAGGAGGAGGAGGAGGAGGAGGAGTCGGAGGAGGAGGGGGGGAGGAGGGAAGGAGGAGGAGGAGGAGAAGGAAGAGGAGGAGGAGGAGGAAGAAGAGGAGGAGGAGGAGGAGGAGGAGGAGGAGGAGGATGGGGGACCTTACGATTTCTCACGGTTTCTCACGGTATCTTGCGAAACCAGATCGAGGAGGAGGAGGAGGAGAAGGAAGAGCAGGAGGAGGTGGAGCAGGATGGGGTCCCGCCATCATCATCGGCATCATCATGACAATCACCATATATCATGAGCATCACCACCAGCATCAGTATCAGCATCGTTGTCATCATCATCATCATCATCATCATCATCATCATCATCATCATCATTATCATCATCATCATCATCGTCAGCATGATCGCCATTCGCATCACCATCATCAGCACCATCATCAGTATCATCAACATCCTCATATCACCATCACAAGCATCATCACTTTCATCAGCACCATCCTCATCATCATCATCACCATCATCATAACCATCACCACCAAAGGTATATCTTATGCTATCTCACGATATCTCACGGTATCTCTCTACCTGCAGGAGACGGCGGATGAAGACGAGGAGGATCAGGATGAGGAGGAGGAGGAGAAGGAGGAGGAGGAGGAGAAGGAGGAGGAGGAGGAGGAAGAGAGGACCCCTCTCGGCACCTCGATGCGCACCACGTGGGACCTCAGCCCCATCACGATCTTCTTGGTGCAGCCGTGCTCGCCATGGGGGGCCATGTCCGGCCAGGCCTCCTGCGGCATGAGCTTCAACACCTCAGCGTACCTGATGTTCCAGTCGGCAGGGTCAACGAGGTTCCTGTTGCCAGCCTTGCCGCAGCCCACCGATGGCGCCTCCGCAGAACCCCCTGACGAAGCCGCAGGTGAGTGCTCCTCCGCCACCGACTTCGCTTTCTTCATCGGAGGGCCCTTCATTGGCGGCGGCTTCTTCGCAGTCACTGGCGGCGTGGTCGCCAGCGCCTTCGACTTCGACGGACCCTTTGCCTTCTTCTTGGGCGGTGGCGTCGTGCTCTCTGCCTGCTCCTCTTCGGCCTCAGCCTCGTGCTCCTCCTCAGCAGGCTTCGTGGCGGGCTCCTCCTCCACCGCAGCACTCGCCTTCACTCGCGGCGGCGGCGGCAGCTGCCCCCTGGCCTGCATCAGCAGCGTCTGTGCGCTCGGCGGCAGCGCCGGGGGCGGGATGCCCTTGAACTTCGCAGGCGGGCCGACCTTGCTCTGCGGAGGCTGCGCCATGGCCACGGGCGGTCCTGGCGGCTGCGGGCCTCCTGCAGCAAGCGGCTCCTCTGGCGTCTGCGCGCCTCCTGTCGCCAGCTCCTCAGGCGGCTCCTCGAGCGGGTGCTGGCCTCCTTCAGCCAGCTCCTCAGGCGGCTCCTCGAGCTGTTGCGCGCCTGCTGCAGCCAGCTCCTCAGGCGGCCCCTCTGGCGTCCGCGTGCCTCCTGCAGCCAGCTCCTCAGGCGGCTCCTCTGGCAGCTGCTCGCCTCCTGCAGTCAGCTCGGCACCATCCTCGGAATCAGAAATCTCCAAGACCAGCCCAGTGAGGTCAGAGTTCACGCCGCCGACGTTCACCTCAGGTTGCTTCGCGTTCAGCAG
>CAUYUJ010016319.1:180152-215576 GCA_963575745.1 Prorocentrum cordatum | reverse complement strand
AAACGTGGCGCACCGAAGCGGGTTGCCGTGCCTCAAGGAACGGCGCACGAGGTGCAAAAAAAATGGTTGTTGAACAAGTGGGGGACCTCTGCTTCTGCCATGTAATGGTTGTGCTGCTTGCACAGGTCCAGCAGCATGGACCCCGTCTCCCTATCGACGATGGTGGGTGATGCCTTCAGGAGTTGCATGAACGCCCGCAAATTTCTGCACGCCTCAGCGGGCGCAAACCCTTTCCCCATGCTGGCAGAAAACGTCTCGCACAAATGGAAAGCCCATGGGAGGATCGCGTTTGGTTCGGACTCCATTGTTTTTAGCCCTGGGAAGCCCCTCGTGCCGATCATACTCACTGATAGCTCATGCACTCTGTAATTGTGCGGCACATCCGTGTCGTCATACCAATCGTTCAGCATGCCCGAGAGCCTCTCCAGAGAGGCTGGGACAACGACGTCTTGATGAGGCCCTGGGACCCCGAAAACATTCACATCCAGAATTGCCCAGATCATTGCGGATATACAACGGCCATGAACTCCCAGGTGCAGAATGTGGAGCACGTCTAACGCGAACGTGAGGGATGGTGACGTATACAGGGCGGGCGAAAACACTGGGTTGCGATTCAGCAGTGGGTCCATGCAAGCCTGACCCTCTCCAGAGAGGCTGGGACAACGACGTCTTGATGAGGCCCTGGGATCCCGAAAACATTCACATCCAGAATTGCCCAGATCACGGCGGATATACAACGGCCATGAACTCCCAGGTGCAGAATGTGGAGCACGTCTAACGCGAACGTGAGGGATGGTGACGTATACAGGGCGGGCGAAAACACTGGGTTGCGATTCAGCAGTGGGTCCATGCAAGCCTGACCGCGATAGGTCGCGCGCCAAAACCTCACGACCAGGGGCAACGAGGCAGCGGAGAAATCGCCGATATCGCACAATTGCTCGGACGGCGTCAATCGATCACCAGCTTTGAGACCTAGTGACGGAACATCGTTTAGGAGCGCCCTCCCACGGGATCCAGATTTCCGCCGATCCCAGTAAAGCCTACCCTCAGTAAAAACCTTGTCGGAAACCGACGCGCCTGCGCGACCGCGGCGGGCAGCCCCCGAGAACGCTGCCACCCGCCACCCCGTCGCAACCCTCTCCGCCACACGCGCTCCGTGGCGCGACCGCGCGCTCTCGGGGGCCACCTTGCGCGGCCGCGCTTGCGCGTCGGTGTCGCCTTAAGTCAATCGGCTTCGGTGTGAAGCACAACGACGTGTTCAAGCCGATGACAGGAAACTTCGTAATCATCCAAATCTGACTTCTGGCCCCAGTGGTCACTGTCCAACTCAACAGGGTCATCGCCATGTAAATTCTCGAGCAGCGAATTGCACATAAAACACGGGGAAAACATGCTGCCCAAACCCCGCAAACCGAACGTGACAGCCTGCTCCATTAAGTCGCCTTTCATCCAAACCACAACGCCTTTCCTGAGAGGCACGCCCGCCAAATCACGCCTGTGATCACCCGTGACAAACGGTGAGCCGCCGTGCATGGCCGAGGGGTATCGGCCGTCAATCAACGCCCGCATCGACCATGCTATCACGAGCATGACAGGGTAATGGCTACACCACCCTCGGCACCCGCACCTGCAGAATTCAGATGTCCTTAAGAATGCGACCGAATGTCTCCGCGACTGCGGTACTAAATGCATAAAGAAACCCAGCAGCGAGTCTGCTTTTCCAGTTCGCTCGCTCCTAGTGAAACGAATACCATCGGCGTACAGCGATAACAAAAGCGGAACATCTGGCCTGCACGCGCGAACGCCAGGGTGCCACCTGTATATTTGCTGCCACTCCTGAAAACCCGCATCATTTGTCAGGCGCCCAGGGTCCAGGGACCGAGTAGTTTCACACTCGTGTTGCAACGACTCATGCAATGGCAGCATGGGGGTCCTCTTGGTTGTCCTACCAACACCTTTCTGATATATTGGAATGTCCAACCAGTAGTAATCGCTATCTTGCTTTCGGGGAATCGTTGAGTCCATTTTTCTCTGATACGTGCCGCCTGTGTTTTTCGGGTGCAGAGCGAGGTCACACACGCCGCCCTCGCAACCAGCTTCCTTAGCGAACCAGCTTATGATGCAAGCGTCCTTTGCTGTCATTGGCCTCGACCCTGCATACATGGCAAGAATATAATTAAGCAAGTCATTGCCTGCTTGCTTGCGTTCAGCTGCTCTCGATTGCTCGGCCTGCCAGTCTTCACCCCACGATTCCCCAGCCATGGTGCTACGACACCTGGCGCGTGTATCCTGGGAGCTGGGAGCCCGCCCTCGAGCCGAACCCTACGGGGCCCTGCGCCCCGCCCCCTGGCGCTGCAACTACTAGCCGTCGGGCCCGTGCCAGCGCCCCCAAGACGCCCTGGAAACCGAAACGGGCGCTCCACGGACAGCTGCGCCTCGCCGAGGTGCCGCAGCGACCCCTCGGGCCCGTGCCAGATCCACCCGAAGCGCACCCGAAACCGAAACTGACCACCCGAGGCGTCTCCGAACCGAAACGGGGGGTGCCCGACCGCGATCGGAGTGGCGCAACATAAAATTCTGAATATTTAAAACTCATCAAAACTCATCGGAAACTCATCGGAAACTCATCGCTACAATCCCTGTGAATTTATAGTGTTTGAGCGAAACTCATCAAAACTCATCGGAAACTCACCGGAAACTCACCGGTATTTCATCTGTGGTTTCGTCGCCTCCGATCGCGGTCGGGCCCGAATTGTTCGGTCCGATCGGGTTCGAGTTCAGAATTTTCGCATCCGATCCGAGATTTTCGCATCCGATCGAGCTTTTCCCTACAGAGCGCTTGCTGTCTCACCGCAGCAGGCTGTTAAGTGTGCCCCGAATCGCGGGCCCGCCGCCAGCTTCTGGTTTGCCGTCCCCTTCACCTCCACCTCCTCCCTTCCCTCCCCCCCGTACTTCCCCTCCCCCTTCCCCCAATGGGGACTCCCCCTCCCCCTCCCCCTCTCCCTCCTCCTCCTTCTCCCTCTCCTCCTCCTCCTTCTCCTCCTCCTCCTTCTCCTCCTCCTCCTCCTCCTCTCCTCCTCCTCCTCATCCTCCTCCTCCTCCTCCTCCTCCTCCTCCCCCTCCTCCTCCTCCTCCTCCTCCTCCTCCTCCTCCTCCTCCTCCTCCTCCTCCTCCTCCTCCTCCTCCTCTCCCCCCAACTCTCCCCTCCTTAACTACGCGGCACTGGTCGGCGGGCGAATCGACCGCTCTGCAGCCGAACCCTCGTCAAGAGGCCTCGTCAAGAGGCCGTCGTCAAGGCCTCCGACTACCTGCCGCCCTGTGCCTTCTTCACAACCAGAGCGTGCATCTGGTTCAAGGCGTCCACCTCTGCGTTGAGCTTATCCACCTTGGGCTTCAGGATCGACGTGATCTGGTCGATCTGCTTGTCGAAATCTGCCTCCCCGACGTACGCCCTCACCGCGTCGAACTTCTGCGTCACCAGCTGCGCCACGAGCGCGTTGGTGGTGCTCGCGTTCTCCAGCGCCTCGACTGCCCTGCGGAGATCCCCGCTCATCCTCTCGTCCGCCAAGGGCTCCCGCGATGCCACCGTGCCGATGTTGCGCAAGATCATCTTGCCAGACGTGAGCTCCTGTCCGCACAGGCTAATCAGCGTGCGAAAGTCGTCGAGTTTCTTCTTCGCGTCCTTCTTGGCCTGCTTCGGGTGGGGAGCGTCGTCACCAGCTGGCTCAGGTGGCGGCGTCGCCGTGCCGCCGCGGTCGCCCCTCGTCCGCTTGGTGCTCCTTGCAGCGGCCTTGACCGCTGCCTTAGCCTTCGCCTCCGCCTCCTTTGCTTGCTTCTCCTCCGCCTCCTTTGCTTTCGTCGCCTCCGCCTCCTTCTGCTTGGCAACGGCGGCGGCGTTCTTCTCGTCCGCCGCCTGCTGCTTGGCCTCGCTCTCCTGCTGCGCGGCTGCGCCCGTCTGAGCCTGGCTCGGCTGGCCACCGCCCAGCGCGTCGCGCCCCCCCCCCCCCCCCTTCAGGAAGTCGAGCGCCAGGTCGTCCTGCACGCCCGTCTGCTCCTGGCACTGCGTCCACGCCGTCTCGGACTTGTTCTTGAAGCCCGACTTGCAGTAGAGGTACTCGGCGCGCTTGGTGAAGCTGTTCCACTGCACCCAGGGGTACCCCAGCTTCTGGCACGCCAAGACTGTGTTCAGTGCCGCCATCGCCCCCGTCTCTGTGATGCCGACCCCCGACCCCTTGCCTGCGATGACCTCGAACGGCTCGTGGGTCCCCCACTCCAGGTGGGCCTCCGTGTTGGTCTTCCTCTTAGACCTGTCGGCGGCGGCGGCGGCGACGACGACGACGACGACTACGACGACCACCCATGGGTGGTCGTCGTAGTCGTCGTCATCGTTGTCGTCGTCGTCGTCGCTCCCAACCTGCGCTCTTGGTAGGCGTTCCTGCTTGTCGACCCACTCGAGGATGCAGTTCTCCTTGCCGATGTGGCCCTGCGCATTCTTGTACTTCGCCTGCTCCTCTGCGCTGCCCTTCTTGAAGCGGTCGTACTTGCTGGCAATCGCCGTCCTCGACTTCGCGATCCTCCTCCTCCACGCCTCCTCGATCACCTTATCGGGCTGCTCGTCGCCGGGGCTTTCCTGCGCCCTGGTCGCGGGCGGCGTCTCGCAGCCCTTCGCCAACTCGTTGAGCCTCTTCGCCAGGAAGCCGAGCTGCAGCCCGCCTGAGCCCTCGGACGGGTTCTCAGGCAGCGAGACGCCTAGCGACGCCCCGCTCGGCCCCGCGGCGGCGTCGCCCAGCTGGCTGATGCCGAGGCCCTTGAGGTTCGCCTGCTCCAGCCCGATCGCCGCCCCGTCGATCTGCGCGATGCCCAGCGCGGCGGTGTCGGCCTGGGCCCCGAGGTTCGCCTGCTGCAGGCCGATGATCGCCACGCCGTCCAGCGCAGGTCCTGCCGACGATGCCGCTGCCGCCGACGATGATTCAGGCGGTGCATCAGCGCCCTCATCCGCGCGCGGGGTGTCCTGCCGACGGCGAAAACCACCGTCGCCACGACTCCTCCCACGCACCCATGTCCGAACCCCCCACCCGAGTATCGGGCGGGAGAAAGGGGCGGTCTCAGCCCTCCACATCTCCTCCTCACCCCTCATTCCCTCCCCCTTCATCAACCTCCTAACCCTCGCCTCCTTCCTCGCCACCTCACCCCCTCCCACGGCAGCTTTCGACTGCACCGTCCTTGCTGCGGGCCCAGCGCTCTGACCAGCTGTCCTGGCGGTCGGGCAAGTCCTCGACGTGCAGGCCGTCCTGCATCGGCGAGGGGGATGCTCCCTCCCCTCCATCAATACTACCAACACGACAGAAACACTCGAGAGTCGAGGATCGAGGATCGAGACCCGAGGTGTTTTTTACCCGAGGAGCGCGTCGATTTCAATTTCGAGGCGGACCCAGCCGTAGGCACGAGGAGGCCCCTCGAGGCCCGAAACGGCCGTCAAACTCGAGAGTCGATGATGGAGGATCGAGGCTCGAGTTGTTTCCCAGGAGGGCGCTTCGATTTGAATTGCGAGGCGGATCCAGCCGTGGGCGCGAGGGGGTCCAGGAGGCCCCGAAAGACAACAACCGAAAAACAGAATCGAGGATCGAGGGTGTCTCGGTGTCCCCCCCCCCCACTGCCGCGCCTCGCTGGAGGCAAGTCTGAGGGCGCCCGCATCGTCCCGAGCGACCGCTGGAGGCCACTCGGACCGTCTTCGGCCGTTCCGAGGGGGCGCTCTCGCCTCGGTGCGAAGCCTGCCGTCCGTATCTATTTCGGCTACTAGACCCCTGGGCCCCACACGCGCCTGATATGGAGCCCTGGACCCCGCGCGCGCTCAAATACCGCAGAGCGCTCAAGAGCCAGACGGGCGACGGGCCCAACGAAGGCGACGGCGACGGCCCCAACGAAAGCCACTGCCCACGGTCGGCATCACGGTCGGCATCAAGCTCGGCACTCGCATGCTTGATTTGCGGAGTCTACCAGGGTGTCTCTGGGAGGCCAAGTGAAAGCTGCCCGATCAAGCTCGGACAGCCCTGCCAGTTCGTGACAGACGACCAGAAGGGCGACGACGACGCGCAGCAGGGCAAGCAGAAGGGCAAGGGCAACAGCGACGAGCAGAAGGGCAAGGACAAGCTCAGCATCTTGTCACAGGACGAGATTAGCCTCTTGAGCCGTCTCCCATCGTGGCTGCACGACAAGCGCTAAACCGACGACATCACAGAAGCCGACGTGGTGGCGGCCGATCTGCTCACGCACAAGGGCAAGAACAAGAGCAAGGGCAAGAGCGGCGACAGCTCGACGGGCAAGGGCAAGAGCGGCGACAGCTTGACGGGCAAGGGCAAGAGCAAGAGCGGCGGCAGCTTCGACCCCGACACGAGCAGCCCGCGCTCGCAGGCTTCGGCGCTCCAGGAGCAAGACGAGAGCCCCGCGAGGCCTTTGAGGCGCTGGGCCAGTGGCGTGGTGACGTCACCCACTTACACCACGATCCCACCGACGCCAGAGGACCCGCTCTTGTCGCCCCACACCCCAGAGGACCCGCTTGAGGCGACAGACCCCAACAACTCGCACGAGGTGCCAGGCCCGCAGGAGAACCCGCCCGCCGAGGGCAACACGCACGAGGACTGAGGCCCGCAGGTGAACCCGCCCGCCGAGTGCAGCCCGAGGTGCCAGGCCTCCAGGAGAACCCGCCGTGGGCAACGCCCTAGGCATCCTTCCTCCTCTTCCTGCTATGCATGAGGGTCAGATGCGACACCCGATTCGGTGAGAGGACAATTAAGTAGCGCAATGGGAAGGGATGGGAGGGAGGGGTAGGATGTCAGATGTTGACGCGATAACAAGAATAACAATAAACAACGACGTGACGACGACGACAATGAAGTTTCCCATATCAGGCGGTGGGGTGGGGGGCTCGCCGACACATATATATATATATATATATATCGATAAACGCATCGGAGCCGAGGGGAAAACTCATCGAAACTCATCGGGAACTCATCGGAAACTCATCGCGATTATCTCCGCTTCCACGCCGTGCCATGCGCAACGTTATCCTCGCGACCTCGGAAACTCGTCGCGGTTATCTCCACTGCCACGTCGCGTCATGCGCTGAGTTATCCTCGCGACCTCCGCAATCGCTGAGTCGAGGGAGTCGGATCGCCGCGGAGGGCGGGGGTCCGAGAGGCCAGGGCGGAGTGGGCTACATGTTTTCCGATCGTGGCTCTCTGAAGTCGGAGCCCGTCAGTCTACTCGGCACCGTCCGACGAGTCATCCTCCGCCAGCTGCTTGCGCGCGTCCCCCATGAGCGTGCCCGTCGGCCCCTTGATGGCCGTCTGCGGGGAGGTGCCCTGCGCGGACTTGGAAGCCTTGGCGCCCGTGATGCCCTTCTCGATGCCGATGCGCTGGATGGGGACCTTCGAAGTCGAGATCCTGCCTGGTGCGGCGCGCTTCTTGCCCTTGCCCTTCTGCTCGGGAGTGGACGGCGCGCCTCCTGCAGCAGCGTCTGCCTCCCCCTCTCCTACCGCGTAGACCTCCCCGTCCGAAGCCGCCTCGGCGCTCTCGCCCATGTCGTTGCCCGACGCCGCCTCGGCGTCGGAGGCAGCCGCCTCCTCGTTGGCGGGTTTAGCGGCGGCGGGCCTCTTGCGAGCTGCAGCGCCCCGCTTGGGCGCCGCCGCCGCATCGGCCTCCTGCTTGGCCAACTTCTCGGCCTCCTTCTGGCAGATCGCTTCGACAGTCTTCTCGATCTCCTTGAGGAGGTCCATCTTCGCCGCCATCGCCTGCTGCTTCGTAGTTTTCGGGTCGCGGACGAACATCTCTAAGATCCGCTCGGTCATCACCTTGACGCCATGCTCCTCGTTGTCGAAGTGCCTGGTGGTCGCCTGCGTCTGCTGCTCCTTGGTGCCGTCCTTGAGCTTGCGCATGATGAGGATGAGCTTGTGGTTCGGATCCCGATCTCTCTTCAGCTCGACGTAGACCTTTGAGCCGCCAGGTAAGTATTTAGAAGGAAGCCCACTCTTGGCGCTCTTCGGCTTCTCCTTCTGCTGATGCAGCGCCTCTGGGTAGCGCCGCTCCTTCCCATCGGCCCACGTGGCAACCATGAATCCGCCCTGGTCGGATGACCGCGAGCTGTCGCAAAGCTCCACCCGCCGCGTGCTCGGTTGGATGCGCACTGCCGAGTTCTTGTTCTCGTCGAATTTGTAGACGTACTGCACCTCGGAACCTGCGCTGTCACCTGCAGGCTTGGCCGCGGCGGGCCTCTTCTCCGCGGCCCCCGTGCCCTCGGGCTCGTCCTCGCCCCCTGCCGCTGAACCTCCTCGCATTGACGGCCTTCGCCTGACGGGCGCGCTGTCCTCCTCGTCCGCGTCGTCCTCCTCCTCGTCCTGATCCTCGTTCAGGCTGATGCCGTCGGTGCAGCCCTGCTCCGCGATGACGGCCCTGTACCACTGAGGGGGGCCGAGCTTGCGGCGGTAGAAGGACCCCACGTGCATGCACAGCGTGCGCACCCCAGCCGTCATGTCCCTCACGTCGCGCTTCTTGGAATCGCCCTCGAACAAACTCCAGGGCGGCTTTCCTGTCTTCGCCTTCTCGGTGACCAAGAACTCGATCGCGTTCTCGCACGCGACCTTGCCGACGCTCAAGTTCGGCGCTGCCTGCTGCCTGATCGACTGCGCGACGAGCACCGCAGCGTCGGCACTTAAGGGCGCCTGGTCGCTGGACACAGGGAAGGAGGAGTGGTCGCTCTTGTACACCACGAAATCTGGTTTCGTCATGACAGGGCGCAGCACCTTGGTCAGCAACTCCACGTCCGTGCACACGGCGCGGGTCGACTCGGACCCGTCGCTGGCCCCATCATCAGCCACGCGGTAGAGCCGAGCGTCGGATAGGGCCGAGCGTCGGGCATGGCATCTGGCAGCTGGCGCCCACTGAACTTGTGGAGCCAAAGCGTTTACGGACACATAGATCGGGGCGCTGCGGATTTAAAACTCACCGAAACTCCCTCCAGGAATGCATCCAGGGCCCCGTCCAGGGCCCCATCGGAGCTCATCGGGAGCTCATCGGGAACTCATCGGATCGATCTTCGGAAACTCATCGAAACTCATCGGAAACTCATCGGAAACTCATCGAAACTCATCGGAAACGCATCGGAATCTCATCGGGAACTCTTCGGAAACTCTTCGGAAACTCATCGAAGCTCATCGTAAACTCATCGGAAACTCATCGAAACCCATCGGGAACTCATCGTGAACACTTCGGAAACTCATCGAAACCTCATCGGAAACTCGTCGGAGACTCACCGGATCCCAATCGGAAGATAGTCGACGACGGGGGGGGTCGGCGAGCCCCCCACCCCTGAGCCCCCCCTCCGCGCGGGGCGGCGGCGGTCCACGACACCAGCCAACGCCTGCTCGAGCGTCTCGTTCGCGGGCGCCAGCGCCGCGTCGTCGTCGGCAGCCTGGCGACGACGACGACGACGACGACGACGACGGCAACGACGGCGACGACGGCGGCGGCGGCGGCGGCGGCGGCGACGACGACGACGACAACTACGACGACCACCCATGGGTGGTCGTCGTAGTCGTCGTCATCGTTGTCGCCATCGGTGCCGGAACGACGGGGGAGGAGGACGCCGACGACGACGACGACGACGACGACGACGACGACGACGAGTAGAGATGGCCTCCGTGGCCGTCTCCTGCGCCGTCTCTGGCGGCGGCGAGGCCGTCTCCTGCGCCGTCTCTGGCTGCGGCGTGGGCGCAGCCGAGCTGGCCGCGCTCTCCACCGCCGACGCCGCCGCCGTCGTCGGGGGCGTCGGCGGCTCCGCCGACTTCCCCGCACGCGGGGTCGCGGGCGGCGTGGCAACCTCGAAGGGCGCCATCGCGCGCGCCCCGCGGAAGCGCGCCAACTGGGCGCGCGGAGGAAGGTTGACCTTCCTAGTGGCCTCGAAATAGCCCAACATGCTCGATCGAGCCAGAACGCCGATCGCGATCGATCGAGCCAGAACGCCGACGACGACGACGACGCCTCGCGAGGCGTCGTCGTCGTCGTCGTCGTCGTCGGACGATGGTTTCCGACACCGCGCGGGGCGTTCGTCCCCGAACATCGAGATTTCGCGCCGCGGCCCCGTGCCCGCGAGCACTGGGGCCCGAGATGGGCCCCCGTAGCGCGTTCAACCTTGATCGCGCGAGGCGCCTCCGCGCCGTCCGCCCCCGCCCTCCTCCTCCTCCTCCGCCATTTCCTCCTCGCCCGTCCTCCTCCTCAGTAGGGTTCGGGGCATCTGGGGCAGTGAACAACTACACGGATGGAGGGCGGGTACTTTCAAAATGACGCTCTCGCCCCGCTCACTGTTTCACTTACTTTTTCATGTTAAGCGCGGCGCCCGTTTATCTAACGAGCCGCGTCCCTAATTGTCTTAACCCGCGCCGCCTACGGGCAGCGGTGTACCCGACGGCCTCGTGGCAGTGTTCAACACGTACCACGTGATCGGGCATTATTTGATACGTACGCAGTGCAAACTCATCGGAAACCATCGGGAACTCATTGGTAGTGCATCGGAAACTCATCGGATTCGATGGGCAAGCTTAAGGGTCGTTTCACCTGCGGCCCACTAGACTGCTTCAAGACGGCTCAAGATGGCCCAGAGACGGCTCATGATGCAGATATGACTCATAACTTCTTTTTTTTTAAAAAAAAAATGCTATTTTTGCAGATATGACTGTTAACTGCTATGTTTTACAGATATTTGCCATAACTGCTATGTTTTGCAGATATGGGTTATAACTGTTATTGTTTTGCAGATATGACTTAGGACTCTTATGAATTTACAGATATGCTCAACATGATATAACAATGCGCATAACTGCTATTGCTTGCATATATGATTCACAACCGGTATTTTTTGCAGATATTTTCTGCAACTGCTATTTTTACCGGTATCGAACCTCAGGGAAGACACGGCAGCTGGCAATCTGACGGCCCAGCGTGGCCGCAGCACCAGAATTCATGCGCGGGCACAGGCCCGCACCCCAGCGCCGGCCCGGGGAACCCCCTCTGTCAGGGGCCGGACCCTGCCCGCCCCGAGCACTTGTGGAGGGGCGGGGGGCCGGGAGATCTGGAGGCCGCGGCGCGGACGGGGGTGCCAAGCACCGGCCTGTGCCGAGCGCCAGCGATGGCATCTTCGGGCCTTGGCCCGAGGTCAGGCTCCGCCGGCATCAGCGCACCGGCGCGAGCCCAAGGCCTAACCTCGCGGAGGACAGCCGCGCACGCCGGCATCAGTTGCCTGGCGGCAGTCGGCAGACAGGAGGGCCAGTTGGGCCCCGCGCGCACGCCGGCGCATGCGCCAGGCGGTGCACGACTCAGAGTATAGATGGTGCCGGCTGCACAGAGCCTGGCACCCTATTCTGGTGACACCCATCAGGGCGCCCACACGGCACACTGGCGTGCAGAATCCGCCAGGCGGCCAGTGTGCAGGGCCACTGGCAGCAGCGCCAGCATCATTAGAACAAAGGCGGCGAGGCCCGCTTCGCGTGGCGGAAGGAGGGACCCGCCCGGCGCTACCAGCGCCGGCGGGAGGAGCGTGCGGCCAGCGCAGCAGCAAAGTGGGGGGGGCTGCACCGCTGCCGCCATCGCCATCGTCTCCTGAGAGCTCGCTTCTGACCGCTTCGCGGCTGGCACGTCCCGCGGCCTTACAGCAAGCCACGCTTTCGCTAGCGCCGTACTGCGGGGGCGGGGTCTTAGTTGTTTGTCCTGAACGGTTGGGCCCCGCCCTCCCCAGTCGGCTTGGGTTTTCTCCTCTCCCTGCTCCTGCCTCTGCCTGCTCTTCTCTCTCCCTCTCTCCCGCTCAAGCCTTCGGGGCTCAAAGCCCTCCCAGGGCCCGAATGGGCCCTCTTTTGCCCGCCCACCCTGGGCTTTGCCTTGGTGTCTAACGACGCCGCGGCGAGGCCCGCTTCGCGCGGCGGAAGGAGGGGCCCGCCCGGCGCTACCAGCGCCGGCGGGAGGAGCGCGCGGCCAGCGCAGCAGCAAAATGGGGGGGGCTGCACCGCTGCCGCCATCGTCATCGTCTCCTGAGAGCTCGCTTCTGACCGCTTCGCGGCTGGCACGTCCCGCGGCCTTACAGCAGGCCGCGCTTTCGCTAGCGCCGTACTGCGGGGGCGGGGTCGGCCAGCGCGCTCTCGCGCGCCCCCCCCGCCCCCCCCCCCCCTCTTTCCGCCGCCCCCCGGCGGCGAGACCAGGGCCCGCGCGCCCCCGGACGTCGCGCGACTGCCCCCGTCGCGAGGCCGTCGCCTCAAGGGCGCGCCCGGCGACAAGGCTGGTTGCCCTGCGCGCGCGCGCCTCGCCCCGCCCCCCTTCGCCCCTCCATCTTCCGCCAGCCCCCCGCGCCCCTGCCCCCCCCCCCTTCATCCTCTTTCGCCCCTCCCCAACGCCCTGCTACAACCAGGCGCCTGTTGCGCGCCGCGCAGGCACTTCCCCGCTTTCCCAAACTAGCCCCCCCAAAGCAACGCGGTCGACTTTCGACGAATCGCTCAGGGAGGAGGGCTTCATCGCAGGCGTTGGCGCGGCGCGTCGAGCGCCAACAGCCCCCCCCCCCCCCTCCGCGCGCCGCCCCCCCCCCCCCGGCGCCAGACCGCCGGCCGCGCGACCCGATCCGAGAGCACAGTTGGGCATGGAAGCACAGCAGGCGGGCGCGCCGAGTTTGCCTGGGCTTCGCCACGGGCCCCCAGGAACCTGCACCGACCAGCAGCTCGCGCAGAGGCCACAACGAGGCCTTCATCCAACTAGTGCTGAACCATCGGAAGCGCGCGCTGCGCATTTCCAAGTGCCGACTTGGGGTGATGTTCTATCTGCGGCAAGCGCGGGGCGCATTCGGAGGCAGAGAACCCCCGGGGCCTCCAGCGAAATCGCCTCTTGGAACTCACATCGCCCGGCGCCAAATACTTACTCGCGGCAGCGATTCAGCCGCCGCCAACGCCCAAATTCCACGAGAGGTCCAGCCTTTTGCCTGGGAGAGTAAATGCCGATATCGGCTTCGCTCGAACCGTAGCTATCATCCCGCCCCCTATCTTCCCCCGCCCAGCCCTTGTGCAAACATCAATCACATTTGCAGCGGCACGACCACAGCTGTGGGCTTTAGTTTTGTTTTCGTTAGCTGCCGCAGCGACGTCACCAGCAAAATACCACAAACAAACATGCCACGATCGTCTGTCCTCACGCTTGATTGCGCACGATCCGTCTACTCACGTCTATCTCCTTGACTGCGACCCCGGCAGCCCGCCCCCCTCCTGAGCGGCGCGCCGCCCCGTGATCCGCTCTCCCACCTCGCCGACCGTCATTCGCCAACTCCCTCTTCCAAGCCTTTTCCTCTCTCCCCCGCTTCTTTCTGTTGCCGTCCTCCATGCTTGCCCCACCCCCAACAGTTCCCTGCCCCCCTCTCTCCGGCCCCCTCCTTCCGATGACGCGGGGGGGGGCGCCCCCAACTCTGCTAAACCCCCCAGACGCCAACGCCGTTCAATGAATCGGGCTCATTGCTCGCTGCGTCCGTCCTGCCCGTCACTTTCTCGCAGTCACTCGGTGTCTTGTTAAGCGAGGCCTTGGGCTGCTGACTCAACGTTTGCCCCTCGACTTCGTCACGAACTGCAGGGGCGAATCCTGGGCCTCCTGTGTTCCAACACGGAGGGAACAGAGCGCAGCGGTGTGGATGTAACAATTTGGCGGGGCGGGCAGGGCGTCTGAGCTGGCCAGGGCATGGCCTTAGCCCCCCGTTGAAGGAGGGGGGGCAACTTTGTTAACATCTCTGTCTCCCTAACGTCCCTAGGAATTCCGGTGGCCCCGATGCGGGGTGGCCTGAGCTGGGCGGCCGGATTTCGTGACAATTTCGTTGCGTCCGCCACTGCTTAAGAGAACAGATGTCCTGTAGGAATTGCAGTTGCCCCGTTGCGAGGTGGCTTGAGCACGCCGGCCGAATTTCGTGACAATGTTGTTGTGTCCGCCACTGTTTCAGAGAGCAGGTGTCCTCTAGGAATTATGTGGTCCCGATGCGGGGCGGACCCCGAACTTTTTTCGCAAGATCCCCTCGGGGTTGGTTGCGTTACGCTCGCCAGTGCTTAGAAGAACAGGCGTCTCGGCGGACACCGAACTTTCTTTGTGCACACAGGATCAACGCCGACCCAGTTCAGAGGTTTCAGAACTCCTGATGCAGAGACAGCGCTAAGCTTGTTCGATTAAGCGCTGGCGGAAAAAAGGGGTTGCATTTGAGAGGCGTGTTTGTTTCCTCTCTTACAGCCACTACTAAGTATTCTGCATCATCCCAGTCCTACCAGCTGGACACCTACACCCTGAGAATGTTTTTTTATATAAAAAAGGAACGGGGTGTGTGATGCGCCTGTATCCCCCGAGGCCTAGACAGCCGTTGGTACGTTCCACATCATACACACGAGGGTGAGGCGGAGAGGAAAGGAGAAGGAGGAGGAGGAGGAGGAGGAATGACGAACGGCGGACACCGAACTTTGTTTCTCCTGACCCATTCTAAAATATTGTAGAAAAGGTCCACACCCGCAGATGATAACAGATGGGAAGGCACGCCCTTCCAAGCCGAGTGCGGCCTCCAGCACCATTTTGGCTCTAGCCATTGGTGCTGGATTTGCTCGGCATTTTGCCCGCTCCCACCCTGGCAAAATCAAGGAAGTTAGGGGGGGCGCCGAGACGGCTGCCTGTCGGAGGGGCCTTCGCGGCGGCGGGATGTCTGCAGCAACTGGGGGGCTCGTCGAATTCCCCGGGCCAATCCCCGACATCAGCAGCTACGCTCCAGAAAAGGAGTAAAAAGGTTATGCCTACCCTTAAGGGCATCTGCGCTACACTACAGTCCTCCGCCTCCTCCTCCTCCTCCTCCTCCTCCTCCTCCTCCTCCTCCTCCCTGCCCCGTAGCCATTTTGGCTCAAGTTCCCAACGTCGCTCCCGCGTTGGGAGCTTGTGTGCAGCCGAGGGAGCGGCTCGAGGCTCCTGCTTTTCGCCCCACAGGGGGGCACCTGTGAGCTCCTGGAGGAGCAAGCCCTCGTCCTGCAGTGCATGCAATGGCGCAGTGGGGCAAAGGCAATCATGGTTGGCGCAATTCTCGTTCTCGCAGTCGTGGTAATGATTGGCGGGAGCAGAAGCAGTCCTACAGCGTGTGCAGCAAGTGTGGCCACTGGGAATGGGACTGGAGAGGTCACGCTTGGTGCAGTGTATGCAAGTCCGCATATAAAGGATATGAACAACCGCACGGGCTCCCAGGAGGTCTGTCTGAGCATGCTGGCGTGGGGCAAGGTGGTGTATCGCCCCTGCTGGCAGATCAAGCCCGTGCTGCACTCGTTCAATTCCCAGAACTTCAATCTCTTCTGGCTGCCGCGCTTCCACCAGAGCCGCTGCCTGCAGTACCTACCAATGTGGAGTTGGAATCGCTCGTGGCGGCCAAACGTACCGAGTTGGCCAAAGAGGTGGAGCAGGCAGCAAAAGAAGAAAGGTTGGCATGGCAAGACCGTAGTGCACGACAAGACGCCTTGGCTAAAGCAAGGGAGAAAGTTGCCCAAGCAGAATCTGCGTACCAGTCAGCCTCCGCTGGTTTGGAGGAGGCACGTAACAAGCTCAACCACGCCAAGGAGAAGCAGAACAACTTCGACGAAGAGGATTTCAAGGCCCGTACCAAAGCTGCTGCCGAAGCCGCCCGTGCTGCTGGAGTCCATCCACCAGGAGAAGTACCCCAAGATGTGCCCATGGAACCAGCAGGTATACCTGTCGGTGGAGGTCATCAAGCCCCTGCAGCAGCGGGCGACACGGACAGTGGCAATCAATCCACGTATGATCCAGACATTGTACATCGCCTTCATGAACTTTCAGATGATGAACTTCGCAAAGTGGCAGATTCCACCAAGGTCCCCTTCTCTGAGTGGCAGTTACTACGGTCCGCACAAAAGGCGGCCAAGAACATACTTCGTGGAGGTGAAGAGCAAGCTGTTCCTGGCCTGGAGGAAGGGGACCAAGATCTGGATGAGACCGAAAAGGAGATTCGTGAGCTTCGCAAGAGGCCAGCTGAGGAGGTTTCCCCTGGAGATTTGGAGCGGCTGGAGGCCCTCCTTACAAAAAAGTTTGAGACCAAGGTGGACAAACGCCTTAGGGTTTCAGACTATGCGAATAATCTCTTTGTCAGCAGCTTTGCCAAGCTCGCCGCCCCCCAGGCAGTACCACCCCAGCAGCTACTTTAGTAAGGCTGCTGGAAGCCTTGATGTGAAGTTCTGCAACATTTCGAGTTGGTCTGCTTTGGCTAAGGGAGAGATCTCGAAAGCTATCGGTCAGACTGACATCTTCATGTTCGCAGAACATCACGTTAAGCAAGAGCGTTTGGCTACCGTCAAGAAAGACTGTTCTCAGATGGGTTGGCGCCCACACATCCAAGCAGCCTTCCTAGTCCAGGAGGAGGTACCCATGGGGGAGTTGGAGGAGTCGTTCAGAAAGGTTTCTATTGTAAGAAATATCTTCGGTCGGCTCTTGGAGGAGCCCAGGAATTTGGATCGGGTGAATGTTGGTTCTTCCTGGAGTTGAAGACCCACGGAGTGTCCATGGCTATTGGTGTGATATATCTTATTTCTGATTTGGGGCTCGTCGGTGACAATTTAAAGCGTTTGCAGCAGGTGACTGACTTTCTGCGCATGATTGACACCCCTTTCCTATTGCTTGGGGATTTCAATATGCCTGCCGTTTATCTGCATGAATGCGGATTTTGTGAGCTTGTTAATGGCGTGGTGGTTGAGCCCATGAATGTCGACTTCACATGTGATAAAGGTTCTGGTTCGATGATCGATTATGGAGTAATTTCCCGATCCCTTCGTCCCTATGTTACTATGAACGCTGATCTTACCTCGGGATTCAAAACGCATGCATGTTTACATGTCCAGCTTCCTCTTAATATGCTATCGGTTCCTGTATGTAAGCGGGACAAACCACCACGCTTTCTACCTGCCGTTGGGCCTGACCTGCCTTGGCACGTGCATTTGCATCGAGTTCCCCGCCAGCAAGTCTCTGTCCCTGCCGAAGTTCTGTCAGCTTTCCTTCCCTATCATGGAGCTGGACCTCCAGGACCGCTGTCTGAGGGGTATCAAAAATGGTCAGTCGCAGCTGAGAATCTGATGTTATCTCGGTCCTGCCAGGAGTCCCTTGGGGGACAAAGAGGTCATGGAGTCCAGTTAAGAATGGGAAAACTTGGCAGGAGAGGTCCCCTTCGGCAAGGTTTTGCCTGTCCGACGCTGGCCTTTTGGTCTTTTGTTTCCTCCAGGCTGTATGATTTGAAAGTTGCCCTGAAGCGAGGGGGAACCCTGCGCCTTTCTGCCCTCAGGAATGTTTTAATTCAGCGAGCCGACGAGGTCGGCCACCACATCACCGCCTTGGTGAATGCCAAGCAAGCCCAGGTCTGGGCTGAGCGTCTGAAGGACCCCCCCCTTGACCCCACCTCTGTTGATGTTATGCAGGAAGGGTTGGAACCCATCCTTCGTCGTGCGTGGACGCAGGCTCGAGAAACTGGACAAGGGTGCATTAAGAAGTGGTTGTCTGAGGGGCTCAAGGGGGGAGCCAAGCCCATTCATCAGTGGTTGAAGCACGGTTCCAAGCAGGAAGTTGAATTCCTCATTGACCAAGGTAACGTGGCCCAATCCCCCACCGAAATGCTTAGAGTGCGAGAGCTGTTCTGGGAGAAGTGGTGGACCCCATCCAGTAGCCAAATCGATTCCCTCGTGTATAGCATGGGTCAACTTAGACACGAGGCGGCCGTTGAGGCCACGGGTTTAATCCCCATCCAACCGCAGGACATCGTGCGGGTTTGCAAGTATTTCCCTGCAGGAACGAGCCTTGGAGTCGACAGTTGGTCGCCTAAGGACATTTTGCAGCTGCCGCCAGAAGCTTTGCAGGACCTGAGTGACCTTTTCAATGCGTTCGAGTATACCCAGAGTTTCCCCGCCCAGGTCTACTTGTGTCTTGTGGCCCTGATCCCTAAGACTGTGAGCTCGGAAAGGCCTATCACCAAGTGCCCCACCCTGTATAGGGTGTATACTAAACTCAGGGGTGACCGTATTTTGGACTGGACTGACTCCCATGTTGCGTTTTGGGATACCGCTGTTAAAAACTCCTCGGCCCTGAGAGCGGCCATGGTTCGCGAGTTGGTCCACGAAATCGCCCGTGAAGAAGGATGCCAGTCCCTTTCGGCCCACTGGGATATGGAAAAATTTTTTGATTCCATTGACCCCTCTAAGCTGGTCAGGCTGGCCAGAGAGGTTGATTATTCCGCCCTCATGCTGTACATGGGGCTGCTGATCCACACCGCCCCCAGGGTGCTTGAGGTGGAATCTGTAGTGTCTCGAGTCCTTGGAGCAGGACAATCAATCCTGGCAGGGTGCTCCCAGTCTATGCCGTGGATTAAATGTTACTTGTATGACATCTTGGAAGCTGCCCACCAGAGAATCCCGAAGGTCCCCATCTTTGCATACGTTGATGACTTAACCCAATCCCTTCAAGGGAGTGCTGAAGCAGTTGCTCATAATATTGTCCCAGCTATCGTTGAGTTGCACCAAGCTCTGGTTGACAGAGGATGTGTTATTTCGTCTAAATCATGTATCGTGGGCTCTAGTGTTGGTTTGACTAGGATTGTGCACCAGAAATGTGTTAATCTTGGGCTCCCTCTGATGGTGAAAGATACTGCTAAGGATTTAGGCGTTGGTACCACGGCTGGAAGGAGGAGGACAATGTGGAAAATGAAACAACGGCAGGCTGAGGGTTCCCGACGCTCCAAGAAGTTGTCTTTCCTGGCAGGCATTAATAAGAAGGCGAAGCGCTTGTTTAAGCCAGCCGTGCAGGCTGTTTCCACTTGGAGTCACCAAGTGCTTGGCCTCCCGCCCTCTCTTGTACAGCGGCTTCGAGGTCAAGCTGCGAAAGCATCGGGCTTGTGGGCTTCAGGCGCCTGCTCCACTACGATTTTGTCGATTAATAACCCGATGCGAGATGACCCTGGGTTTAGATTACGGTATGAACACCTGCTTGAGTGGGGGAGAACCTGGTCCGTCCTGATGCCAAAACAGAAGATGAGTATTAACAAAGTTTGGTCGAACCTCGTGAACAGGTTTAATGGAATCGACCCGACCTCACGATGGCGACGGGTTAGGGGACCTATTGCGGCGGTTATTGTTTGTATCCTGGACCTCCATGGGCGTCCTGAATCCCCTATCTCCTGGAAGTTCCCTGGGCCGTACCACGTGAAAGTTGACTCGGGCGATTTCAGATTTTTCCTGTGGCACGCAGTGTTCCTTGCAGTGTCGCGTGAAGTTTGGCAACGAGCTGCAGATCACTTCTGTGGAGAAGGACTCCGTGGAGGTGTTGATTTTACAGTCTTTAAGCAGCTCCACGCCTCTTTGAAGAAGAATGGCGATGGAGAAGGAGCTGCACTGCTCACCAACCTGATCATAGGTGGGCAGTGGCCTGAAATGAGGTTAAAAGACTCGGGGTATGAAAGCAACGGAGTTTGTCCCAGGTGTGGTTTGGCCCCAGAGACCCCTTTGCACCGGTTTTGGGAGTGTGAAGACAACAAAAATATCGAGGATTCTGCGATCCGACTCACTGATAGGTTTACTGATGATGCCCGCCAAGGGGTCACTGACGCCTCTTGTTTTTGGACCCGAGGGTTGGTCCCCATGGGCTGGACGTTGGATGACCTTCCTGATGGGCAGCTCCGCGTTTGGGCCTGGGGATCTTTCCTTGAGTCCATCAGCTCTGGAGTTAAAATTGTTGGAGGAGTGTTTGGGACTGACGGTTCGGGAGGAGAACACGGCAAGGATTGGAGGTTGAGGAGATGCGGATGGTCTGTTGTTCACCTGGACCCTGATTCCCTAGAAGTTCGAGGTATCCTTTGTGGGACCCTGCCTACTGTTGGTATGTGTGTGCAGAGCTCTCCTCGAGCAGAACTATTTGCACTACATCAGCTCTTGGTTTACACCGAGGGCCCAATTCACGTTTACATTGATTACCAGCCTATTGTCTTGGCCTTCCGAAGGAAAGGAGCACGGGTGGATGACTCTACCATGCTGGACATATGGCAAAAAGTTTGGACCACTCTTGAGGGACGATCAGGTGA
The DNA here is from genome assembly GCA_963575745.1 of Prorocentrum cordatum. Classification (NCBI taxonomy): domain Eukaryota; class Dinophyceae; order Prorocentrales; family Prorocentraceae; genus Prorocentrum; species Prorocentrum cordatum. The sequence goes on along the minus strand of CAUYUJ010016319.1, from coordinate 195,424 downwards.
TGTTCGTGCGACCTGGGTTAAAAGTCATCCGACCAGGAGACAGATCGACCAGTACCAGATCTCTCCCCACGGCCTTGTTGCTAATTCGGTTGCAGATGTCTTCGCTGGGGTGGCTGCCGAATGGGGGGCTTTGGATCCTGAATTAGTCAGAACAGTGCATAGCGTCGATTCCTGTTGTGTCCTCGTGTTGCAGCGGCTCCTAGCTATCAGTCGTCACGTGTCGTTGACCTGTGGTCGTACCCGCCAAGATAGACTAGGCCGCGAGCAACACCGAGAGAGGGCTAGGGTTAATAGTGCCAACCAACGTAAATGCCGCCTCGTCCAACAAGGACATGATGTCCTGAAGATGAGCACTGTTTTTAAATGTAAGTTATGTGCCAGACGTTTCCCTGCCTTGAAAGGCCGCTTGGATCAGTTTTGGCCTGAGGCCTGTCCTGGCCCCGTGGTGTTGGGTCCCGCTTCGAGGGATGGGCCCTCCGCTGGGATCGGTCCGTGGAAGCCAGTCGGGCCCGATGGCGGTCATCATCCGAGTGTTTCACTGTGCCATTCCTCACACCAGTTGTTTGTGTACCGAGGAGTTCTTTTTTGTGCTGCATGTGGAAATTTTTGTGTAGGGACCCCTGTGAATCTGGCTGTGATCTGCCCTCTGCGTGACCAGGTGCACCCCAGGCCCTGTAGCACTACAGGGAAGCAGAATCTCAGCAGGTTGAAGAGGGGACTCCCGCCTAAATACGGCATGAGTTTCCCTGAGACGTGAATGAGGTATAGGGGCTGAGCTTGCACTCAGGAGCCCGCCACCAGGAATCCCAGGAATCCTCCTCCTCCCTGCCTCCTCCTCCTCTTCTTCCTCCTGCTCCCCCTCCCCCTCCTCCTCCTCCTCCTCCTCCTCCTCCTCCTCCTCCTCCTATTCCTCCTCCTCCTCCTCCTCCTCCCCCTCCTCCTCCTTCTACTCCTACTCCTCCTCCACTTCCTCATCCTCATCCTACTCCTCGTCGTCCTGCTCCTCAGCAGCCGCAGGCGCCATCATCATAATCAGCATCGTCATCATCATCATCATCATCATCATCATCATCATCATCATCATCATCATCATCATCATCGTCATCATCATCATCATCATCATCATCATCATCATCATCATCATCATCATCATCATCATCATCATCATCATCATCATCATCATCATCATCATCATCAGTCATCGTCGTCATCGTCATCATCATCATCAGCAACAGCAGCATCATCATCATCATCATCATCAGCAGCATCATCATCAGCATCATCATCATCGTCATCATCACCATCACCATCATCATAATCAGCATCATCATCAGCAGCAGCAACTTCAGCAGCATCAGCAGCATCAGTATCATCATCAGCAGCATCATCATCATGATCAGCATTATCATAATCAGACTCATGTTCCTCTTCATCATTCATCCTCAGCATCGTCATCATCAGCTTCATCCACATCATCATCATCATCATCATCATCATCATCACCATCATCATCATCATCATCATCATCATCATCATAACCATCATCATCATCATCAGCAGCAGCATCGTCAGCATCATCGTCACCATCAGCATCATCAGCATCATCGTCAGCTTCAGCATCATCAGCATCATCAGCAGCATCCGTAGCATCATGATCAGCAGCCTCATCATCAGCATCAGCATTATTGCCCTCATCAGCATACTCATCAGCATCAGCATCATCCTCAGCATCAGCATCATCAGCATCATCCTCAGCATCATCATCATCATCATCATCCACAGCATCATCAGCAGCAGCATCATCATGCTCATCATCAGCATCGTCAGCATCGTCATCAGAAACATCATCAGCCGCAGCATCAGCAGCATCATCGGCATCATCAGCATCGTTATCAGCAGCATCATCATCAGTGCCATCATCATCAGCAGCAGCATCATCAGTTTCGACATCAACAGCAGCATCAGCATCATCATCATCAGCAGCATCAGCATCCTCATCGTCAGCATCAGCGACATCGTCGTCATCATCAGCAGCATCATCAGCATCAACATCATCGTCATTATCAGCATCAGCAGCAGCATCATCATCAGCAGCATCCGCAGCGCCAGCAGCATCAATATCATCAGCATCAGCATCATCTTCATCATCGCCATCATCAGCATCATAAGCATCATCAACAGCAGCATCAGCATCAGCATCAGCATCAGCATCGACAGCATCATCATCATCATCATCATCATCATCATCATCATCATCATCATCATCAGTATCATCATCATCATCAGCATCATCCTCAGCAGTCGCAGCATCGGCAGCATCAGCATCAGCAGCATCATCATCAGCATCATCATCATCAGCAACAGCAGCATCATCAGCAGCATCATAATCAGCAACATCAGCATCACCATCATCATCACAATCGTCATAATCAGCAACAGCATCATCATCAGCAGCATCAGCATCATCATCAGCAGCAGCAGCATCGGTAGCATCAGCATCATCTGCATCATCAGCATCAGCATCATCATCAGAATCATCATGAGCATCATCATCATCAGCATCAGCATCAGCATCAGCATTATCATCAGCCGCATCAGCAGCATCATCATCATCAGCAGCATCATGGTCCTCCTCATCACCAGCATCAGCATCATCATCAGAAGCATAATCAGCATCATCAGTATCAGCATCATACTCATGCTAATCATCAGCATCGGCATTAGCATCATCGTCAGCAGCATCAGCAACATCATCCTCATCAGTAGCATCAGAATTCTCATCATCGTCAGCATCAGCATCATCATCAGCAGCATAGCTGGCATCATCATCATCATCATCATCATCATCATCATCATCATCATCATCATCATCGTCATCATCATCATCAACAACATCTATATCATAATCATCAACGTCAACCTCATCGTCAGAATCATCAGCATCAACAGCACCAGCATCAGCATCATCATAAATATCATCAGCATCATCTTCAGCATCAGCATCATCAGCATCATCCTCAGCATCATCAACATCAGCATCTGCATCAGCATTACCATCATCATCATCATCAGCAGCATCAGCATCAGCATCACCCCCTCTCCCTCCTTCTCCTCCTCCTTCTCCCCCACCTCCTCCTCCGCGCCTCATCCTCATATCCTTCTCCTTCCCTCCCGCCACTACCGCCATCTCTTCCCCCCCCCTATATCCTGGTCCATTCCTTCCTCATTCTGCCATCGACTTCCTGCCTCGCCCCTCCTCCTCCTCAAAATTCCGACCCCTCGCCCTCCCATCTCCCTCCTATCATGTGTTCACGTTGCTCGGTTTGGGGTGGACGAAGGTTCGTCCTGCAAGGATACGAATGCCTGCGTGTTGCACCGCTTGTTTTTTATAAGGAGGAGAAGGGGGACGCCTCGAGCTTGAACCTCCCCGCGACAGGTCTAAGAAAAAGGGTTAGGAAACTCATCCTTCAAGTAAGAGATCGACTACAGAAGTGCTGAATCTCAACAACGTTGTTCGTCGAACATACAGAAAGTCAGTATGATAGTGTGTATATATATATATGCGATCACTCAATATATGTGTCGTAAACGCGAAGAACAAACATGTTTGGGCGTTACTCAAATATGGATTCAATATCCTACTGTTCCTTCTGCTCATTATCCTTTTCCTCCTCCTCCTCCTCCAAGACAAGGTGGTGCAACAGGTTGGAGTTCGTATCCTTGCAGGACGGTCGCTCGTCCACTCAAACCGGAGAGCGTAGTGAAGAGGAGAAGTAAGAGGAAAGAGAAGAAGAACGAGAAGAGTCGGAGGGCGAGGGGGATAGGGGAGGCCGAAGAGGAGGGCTGGAGGAGGTTCCTCCTCCTCCCCACCCTCGCCCCCTTGCTGCGCGCGAGGGGCGCAGGGCGAAGTCCGCTGAACCAGACCCTCGGACACTGCAGGTTGGAGGAGGGGTATGAGTGCGACCTGTTGGAGGTCGCGAAGGGTCGAGGTCACAAGAGGCGGCCGAGAGGTCTCCCAAAGTTTCCGAAGGCCCCCTGGGACCCATCAAAGGCCGAGGGCGCCCAGAAGCGTCGATCCTCGAACGTCGAGGAGGAGGGAGGAGGAGGAGCCCAATAGGGAGCTCCACCGAAGGCCCCACTGAGACAGTTTGCGCGCGTCCGTGCGATCCATGTCTGCACACCCCTCGCACGGTTCGTGGCCCCATACGAAGCTCCACCGAAAGCGGTGGCCACACTGCGATACTCGCAGCTGCGTATGGTTGGGGACCTCGTCCGGCAATATATCGTTAGTATTACCAATCGCATTCTACTGTTCCAAAAAACTATGTATCATTAATTGGATGGTTGTTACCACTTGCGTCAGCACTACGATTAATAGTACGGCTCGTCGTATGATGCGTGTTATCAATAGCACTATTATGAACAGTCTTGCCGCTCGTCTTCTCAATACTAATCGCTTGAAAGTGCCTCTTCGAATTATTCGTGTTAGCATGATCCTTATCATTTGTCGTAGCATTCGACTGCGTACTGTTCTTCATATGTTTACGATTACTGTGTCATTATTCGTCTGTTTCGTAATAATACTTGGTTGTCGTGATGTTATGTGTTTGTTTCTGCATATGCTCCTTGCGCTCCGCAATTGTTCGCCATTGTTATGCTTATTAACAATACCCTTTCTTCCTACCAGCATTCGCATTCTTACTCGTAGTATTAGTATTATGAATCGCGTTATTATTATTACTCTCTGTTCTACGATTCTTAATGCTGATGGGCTCAATCCGCAATTCTTTTCTTGAGAAGTAGGCAGAACTGACTGACAGAATTGACCGCTAAAACTGAAGCGCACCACCAAAGCCGTTAGATGGCAGTTTCAAGCCAGGGGGTAAAAATGGTTCGCCGGCAGTTCCAGGCCAATCAAGGGGCAATGATACTATGCCGCCGATGGTTCCAAGCGAGGGGCGCGAGGATGTCTCGCTAGCAGTTCGAGGCCAGGGGCGTCAAAATATTTCGGCGGCAGTTGCAGGCCGAGCGGTTGGGGATATCTCGCCGGCATCCATAGGCCGTGCCCAGTAAGACGACCGGCGCGCTGACCCCCCCCCCTTCGCGACAGGAAGTGCGTCGCGCATTCGTCGCCCGCGCGCAGCCCGTGCGTCGGCCGCCGAAAATGCCAGCCGCCCTCTCGCACGTGCACGTCGCCCTCGCAAGGGGGCAATTCGGCGAGTGCGTCGCCAGCGCGGCGGACACCCGCGGGGCGGATCGCGCGCGCGTCGCCCGCCCCGCGGCCGCTGCAAAGGGCCGCCTTCGGGAAGAAGGAAATCGCCCACGCTGCGGCCCTCTCGGCGAGGGGAAGGCGGCCGCTGGGCTACCTCGGCAGATCAGCAAATCCCTCTAACATCACAAATGCAGCGACGCTGCTGAACGCACCCGGGCGCCAGGCCAGCAAGCCCCCGCAGCCGACGCCACAGCCGCCGCAAGCGCCGCCAACGCCAAAACTACCACCGCCACGATCACCACAAACGGATGCGACCGCAACCGCATCCACCGCGACGATTACGACCTACAACATTTGCCGCCATCACCACCACCACCACGACCACCGCGCTTTTCGCGACCACCGCAACGACCGACACCAGCGCGATCACCGACGTGACCACCGCCAGCCCGCCCACCACCAGCGGAGCGACTACCGCCAGCGCGACCAAGGCAACGGGCGCGAACACGACCATGATCTCCAACGTGACCATTACAGAAGCACCCGCCCACTCCGTCCTCCCCCCCCAATCCCCCTGCCGGGCCGCCCTCGCCGCCGCGCCCGCCTCGCGCCCCTGCCCCCCCCCCCCCCCCCCCCGCACCCCCGCGCGCGCTCTCCTCGTAATCTTCCTCTTCCACCGCCAGCGGCGGGGCCGTTCGCGGAGGGCGGGGGCGCCGCTCGCGGCGACGCGCCGCGGCCGTGGATGGGGGGCCGAAGGACAAAAAGAAAATGAAGAGGAACACGGGGCGGCAAGGGAATTAAAAAAAAACAAAGACAAAGACGAGGAGAAGGGGAGGATAATGGAAAACGAGGCAGGAGGGAGGACGAAGGAGGAGGAACGACGAAGGAGGAGGGGCGACGAGGAAGGAAAAAAGGAAGGAACAGGGGCAAGCACCGCCCATCCTGGCGCAATGGAGGACGCAGCCGCCGCCACCTGTGAACAGCGCAAGCACGGCGGGCCGACGGCCGTTGCGCATTGCTGTTCGGAGAAATGCTAGGGGCGGGCAAAATCGCGCCTGCGTCGCGCGTGCGTCGCGCGGGTCGATCGCGCGTCGCGCGCTGGCAAAGGTGCGTCGCGCGCGGGTCGGGGTGCGTCGCGCGCGCGTCGCGCGTGCGTCGCGCGTGCGTCGCGCGGGCGCCGCTCGGGCCGTCCGCGCGTCGTGCGCAGGTCGCGCGCGAATCGCTCGAAGGGCGCCGTGGACTTTCGACGGCGCGTGAACTGCACGGCCCGCCGGCGAAACAATCAAGGGGCGCGCGCGGCAATCGTAGAAATAGCGAGACACGCACGTCAGAACTACGCACGCGAGGAGACCGATCGACGACATGGAGATGCAGCGCGCACGGACTAATTCATTTCAAGCGCACGCCCCGTCAGAATTTGAACGTCGGTTCGTCGCCGCAGCAATGCGGCGACGTCTCGCCCGCCGACGCAGAGGGGGAAAAAAGGATGGAAGCGAGGCGAGGGAAGGGCGGGCGGAAAAGGGGGCGGACGGGCGAGGAGGGGGCGCGCGGGGGCGGCGCAGCGGCGGCGGGAGCGATGGAAGGCGATCGAAGGGGAGCGGCGGGAGCGAGGAGGGCGAGAAGTTCCAGGAGGGTGGAAGGACAACGGGGGGTGAGTAGAGAGGCGGGCAGGACGGCAGCCAGTCACACAAGAACTGAATGCACATTTCGCAAACATGACAAAACGCGCAGCGCGCTGGACGAGGGGAAGAGGAGAAAAGAGGGGGGGGCAAGAACATTGGCGCGAAATGACACGGGGGCGCGGGGCGCGATGCGACGGGGCGAAGTGGCGCCGCGTCGCGCGACGCGACGTCACCCCCACCGTGGCGCGACACGCACAACCCCCAATCAACGCGAGGCGTCTTCGCCCTCAGCAACGGTTGGCGCCCCCGAAAATGCACACAAACAAATCCTCATGCGCCGAATTGGAAACAGAACGCGTTGGTGGACCGTCGAACTAGAGTGCGCCGCGACCGCCAAAATGGCTGCCGGTGCACCGGCGACGGAAACCTATATATCGCCAGGGAAATCCCGAAGTCGCGCCACATGTCGCCCACGCACTCTGGGAGGCCCGGATTCGGGACAGAGACGCAAACCAGGGCAGGCGCACGGGCGACGCTCGGGCGACGCATTGAACGAAACTTAAAGGGGGGGGGTCGCCTGACTGGGCCGTAACACTTTAGGCCAGGCAATGAGGATATTTCGCTGGCGGGTTTCAGGCCGGGGGTGAAATATATTTCGCTGGCAGTTTCAAGCACGGGGTGTGGGGATATTTCGCTGGCAGTTTCTAAGCGAGGGGTGTGAGGACATTTCGCTGGCAGATTAAAGTCAGGGGAGGAGGGTATTCCGTTTGCAGTTTCAAGCGACGGGATGTGAGGATATTTCGTTGGCAGTTTAAAGCGAGGGGGGTGAGAATATTTCGCTGGCAGTTGTAATCCATGGGTGTGAGGGATGCGAGGGTATTTCGCTGGCAGTGTTAGGCAAGGGCGGTGAGGATATTTCGATGGAAGTTTTAAGCCAGGGGGAGGACATGTCGCTAGCAGTTTGAAGCTATGGGTGTGAGGATATTTCGCAAGTCCGGGGCGTGAGGATATTTCGCAGGCAGTTGCAGACCAGGCGGTAGAAGATATTTCGCTGTCAGTTTAAGGTTAAGGGGGTGCGGACGTTCCCCTGGCTGTTTTAGGACAGGGGAGGTGGGGATATTCGCTGGCGCTTTCAAGCGAGGGGTGTGAGGATATGTCGCTGGCTGCTTTAAGCGAGGGGTGTGAGGATATGTCGATGGCAAATGAAGGCCAGGCGGTAAGGATATACCCCTGACGTAAAAAACCATGCGCCACGCACAGGATGGCGGGGGGGGGATACGTGAGAGGAAGGACGGAGGACGAGGACGAAGAGGAGGTGGCGAACGGCGGGGGTATCGGAGGTAGGGACTGAAAGGAGTCGTGGTCGGTGCTGGCACCCACGTGCCACGATATGCAGTGTTGGGCAGTGCCCTGCCTGGCCCAGCCGAAAGCTACGCATGCAGCGCAGTGCTGCGCCCGTGTATATGTTCGCCTCTTGGCGTGGGGCTGGCGGGCGTCCAATGGGGTGAGCTGCCTGGTGTCTATGATTAGTGTTAGTAGTCGTGTGATTAGGATTCGTCTTCTTTTTTATTGAATCATTATTTATCAGATAACTAGTTTGGGTATTCGTCGTGTTCTCATTATTCTTAATATGAATATTTAGTATTAGGATTAGTATTAGTATTGGGATTGGCAGTAGTTGTAGTAGTAGAAGTAGTAGTAGTAGTAGTCGTCGTTGTCGTCTTCGTAGTAGCACGAGTATGAGGAATACTTTAGTATGAGCATTCGTAAACATATTAATATTAATAGTGGTGGTAGTATTTGAACTAGAAGCAATATTATTAGTAGTAGCATGGAAGTATGAGTATTAGTAGCAGTAACAGAATGAGTAGTGTTCGTAGCGTCAGTCTTACTTCTCGTCGCATTCATGTTTGTTTTGTGATTGCTGACACTAGTTCACGCATTAGTTGTATTACTATGTTTCGTAATACCAATAGTATTAGTACTCCTTCTCCTCCTCCTCCTCCTTCGCCTCGTCCTCCTCCTCCTCTTCCTCCTCATCTTCCTCAGACCCTCCTCCTCTTCCTCCTCCTTATCCGTCGCCTGCCTCTCCTCATGCCCGTGCCCTTGCGCCCTCCCGTCCCCAGTCCAGCTTCACGGAATCCAGGAGCGCCTCGTAGGTGGGCAGTTGGGCGTCCAGAAGCTCGGAGAGCCCAGTCCTACAGGGGGAGGGGCGAGGAGGATGAGCGGAGGGAGGGGCGAAGGAGGGAGGCGGAGAAAGGAAGAATGGGGATGGAGGGACGAAGGGAGCAGGGCGAAGAGAGGGAGGGAGGAAGGGAGACGGGAGGAAGGAGGGAGGGAAGAAAGGAGGGAGAGAGAAGAAAAAAGTATGAATACCCATATTGTGAGGGGCCCGATGCATACAACGCGTCGTTTGGTCGGTCAAGGAGCTCGGTGTACAGACGCCACATCTGCCCAACCAGCGGGACCCTGGAGCGTATATATATATGTATATATATACACAACATGCTACAGCCGCATGCGTTGGCTCCTTAGCCGACCAAACAACATGGTGTGTATTTCCAGCCCCTCCGACCTATATAGAGTCTCTCCATACAAACAATTCTACGTATACATACACGCATGCATGCATACATAAATAGAGAAGAAATCCCAAGCCCGAACAAAAACACCCAATCTAGCAAGCAAACCACAACGACGTGAATATCTTCTCGCTCACCCGTTCATGCTTCGGCTACGCACGCCGTAGGTCAGTCAATGGGCAGAACATTGGCAGCGCCTACTCGGCCACGAATTGCCCAGCGGTGATCAACACCAAACAGCGCCAATTCCGTCCCACCCCCCTCCCCGGCCCACCGCGTCTTCATACCTCAATTGCTGAGTCGAGCGGGAGCCCTGCCACAGTACTCCGTAGTCCTTCACACAAACACGGCGACATGCAACATGAATATACACGGCTGAAGCGGCAGAGCGAGTCCCCCTCCCCCTTTCCCCCAGCCTGGGCGCAGCTTTGAAATTGCTCTGGGTAACAGTAGCAGGGCTTGGGGCGTAATCTGAGGCCCAGACGGCCAGACGGGTCCCACTGACAACGGCCACCTCAGCGCCGTTTCATTTGGGGGTCGGTCGAGTGTCAGCGGAGGTGCCGTCGGAGTCGCGATTCATGTTCAGCCGAGTGCCAGTCGGGGGGTCGTCGGTCGAGTGTCAGCGGGGCGTCAGCGGAGAGTCTGTCGGCTGTCAATAACATGTCAATTGGTGATCAGCCGTGTTGTCAGCCGGTTGTCGGTCGGCTGTCAGCTGGCTGACATGTCAGTCGGCCGTCAATCTGCCTTCCCTGGCCACCCCAAAATGTCCCAAAGATGCCCCCCTGAGATGGCTTCGGGAAGACCCCAGCACGCACGAGGGGCCTCGAGAGCACCCCAGAGCGTCTCAAGAGAGCCCAGGACGTCCTCAGCAGGGAACCGAGAGGACCCCCTACCCAAGAGGGCATCCAGAATCAAGAATCACAGATTGACCAACAGGTTGTTGAGTGCGCTCCGTGCAACTCGGGCTTCTGGAAGCCCAAGACGGCCCGAAAGGCTCCCAGACCCGCCCGACGGCCCAGGAGGTCCCCAGCCCCGAGACGGCCCAAGAGAGCCATCAGGCCGCCCAAGCGGCCCTCCAAGGACGATCAGAAATGCCATCCAGAGGGCCCCAGGGGCTGCCCAAGAGAGGGCCCAGAGGATAAACTCGCAGGGAGACCTGGAGCCCTCCCCCACAAGGTGGCCCCCAAGATGCATTAGACGCCGCCAAGAGGCTCCCAAGAAGCCAGGAGGGCCTCCAAAAGCCTTTGCTTTGGAGAAAGGTTCCAAGAGGCAGCCCCTAAGACCTCCAAGAGGCCTCCTAGAGGACCCGCAACAGATGCGGAGGAGGAAAACGAATCGGCAACAACTACATGCAGGCAGCGCGACGGGAAGGGGCAAACAACAGACACGAAATCGGAAGCCGCACGCCTCCTTTTTTTGGCGGTCGGCGGAATGGCGTAAGCCTCTTGAGCAAGAGGATGCAGAGGTGGGCCGGGGGGGTAGTTTTTTTGCTTTGGCACCTAGACCCAGAAGAACAATATTGGAGAGCTCGCACCCACCGCCAAATTAGGCATTTAGGCCGAGCCTCGCCAAAGGTTGGTCGGCCGTCGCGTCCAACCCAAAAGAAACCTACCGTAAAGGGGCCCGATGATGTCCGCGCGGGTGTGATGGATTTCAAGCCAGGCTGACTGGGGAACGCGTGGCTAACCAGTGCCATGTGCAATCGTCAGGCCGACGATTCCCGTGTGCCGAAGCCTTGTTCTAGGAAGGATGATAGATAGGGCGTACCCTCGGTACCACCCCCCGCCCGATCGTAGACCTGAACCCTTGATCAGTGCCCATCCTCCTCCTCCTCCTCCTCCTCCTCCTCCTCCTCCTCCCCCTCCTCCTCCTCCTCCTCCTCCTCCTCCTCCTCCGCCTCCGCCTCCGCCTCCTCCTCCTCCTCCTCCTCCTCCGCCTCCTACTCCTCCTCCTCCTCCTCCTCCTCCTCCTCCGCCTCCTCCGCCTCCTCCGCCTCCTCCGCCTCCTCCGCCTCCTCCGCCTCCTCCGCCTCCTCCGCCTCCGCCTCCGCCTCCGCCTCCGCCTCCGCCTGCGCCGCCGCCTCCTCCTCCTCCTCCTCCTCCTCCTCCTCCTCCTCCTCCTCCCTGCCTCCCTCCCGGCCTCCCTCCCTTCCTCGGAGGGCGGCAGGGAGGGCGCCGGGCGCGCGCGCGATATCGCTCCACGAGGACTCCGCCCCGCTGGCGCGGCCCCCGGGGTCGGCGTAGGCGCACTGGGGCGCGCGGTCGTCGTCGCCGGGTGGCCGTCGGCAGACAGGCGCGGGGTGAGACGAGCCGGCCGCGCCGAGCGGTCGAGACGTCCAGGGGCCCACGCACCGAGCAGACGTCGGAGCGCCAGATGTCTGGGTGCGGCAGGTTTGTGGCGTGCCGGCGCGGCGGCGACCCCAGCGCGGAGGCGTCCGAGGCGGAAGCGGAGTCGGGAGGCACCTTCTGGGAGGTCTTCGTGGGAACGATGGGGGGCCATGGAGCCCGATGTGGGGGAGCCAAAAAGCTGGATCGACCCAGACTGAGCCCAGAACGAAGCCGGGCTGCAAGCCAGATCTAGCTGCACAAAACAGGACCATGCCAGATGGGGCTGGTTGTCGAGCACGATACCAGCGTCGATGCCGAATTCAAACCTCCCAAGACTTGCACCCCAAAAAATGGAGACGAGACGACGCAGGACGAAAAAGAGGGGGAGGGGGAGGCAGAGGAACCGAAGGGGCCCGTGGCCATTCAGGCCCCTGCCATCCTGGATCCAAGCCACGCCCATCCCGCGGCATTTGGAGGGAAAGGGTCGACCAGGAGAGGACGAGACACCCAGACTGCGGGCGGGTTGCTTCTGTTCGATCCTTCACGCGTCTCTCGCTTGAACCTCCTAGCTGGCCTTTTTTCGGGATCGGGGGCCATCGAACACACCCACGACGACACATTGCCCTGGGGGGCAGAACGAGCGTTCTGGTTCAGCTTATTTTATCCACTAAAAAAACAGACGCGATCCAGATCCGAAGCTGGACGGGCCCGAGGGAAGCATGCTCCTACGTGGCCCCATTGAGCGTCAAACAACAGGGCGCAAAACAACAGCTCGACCTAGGGGCGGGGCCATCAGCTTGCGCGAGGGAAAAGAGCTGCTGAATATACATATAGACCTATGTATACAAGTTTGTACAACTATACATATACATTTATATAGACTAAAACCCTAGAACCACGCGCGCTACGCGCCCTTAGGTTCTAGTTACGGCATCATGGCGCCAAAGGATGCCACGGCAAGCAGTGCCATCGACAGCGGATCTCGTTCCAGAAGGTCCTGACGGCCGACCCTTCTGGAGCCTTGGAAATCTCGTACTGTGTTGCCTCCTTCCTGGCGTAACTCCGTCGCAGTGTTTCATTGCAGGAAGGTTCCAAAACTACCTGGACTGAACCAAGCTGAATCGAACGGCCGCAAACCGGCGACCCGTCCCAGACGAATCGAACCGAACCGAAATGGTCGCGGTAAAGATCCGAACCGAACCGAACCAAGATCGTTCGTGGACCGAATGGGGCCGAATCAGACCGATACAGACCGAACCGGAGCGGCAAATCCACCCCAAGGAGTGGGGAACGAAACCCGAGGCCCAACAGAAAACTGCCCGGACCCCCCCCCCCCTGCTCGTCATCGTTGTCGGCCTCCTCCTCGCCCTTTGTCTTCGTGCTCGCCCTCGTCCTCGTTCGCCTTCGTCTCCTCCCTGGCCTCTTCCTCCTCCTCCTCCTCCTCCTCCTCCTCGTCCTCCTCCTTGTCGTCCGCCCTTGATGGCATGTGGACCCTGAGCTTTGAACCTCTGGCTCCGGGGACCCGCGCTGACGCCTGTAGACCCATCTTCGGCCCCTGGAATCCTCCACGATCCCTGGACCCTTCCTCGGCCCCGAGAGTGCGGCCCCAGGACCCAACGTCTAGGAGGAGGAAGAGCAGGAGGGGGAGGAGCAGGAGGGGGAGGAGGAGGAGGAGGAGGAGGAGGAGGAGGAGGAGGAAGAGGAGGAGGAGGAGGAGGAGGAGGAGGAGGAGGGGGAGGCGGAGGCGGAGGAGGAGGAGGGGAGGGGAGGAAGGGAGCAGGCATCTAAAGGCGAGGAGTAGGAGCAGGAGGAGGAGCAATAGCAGGAGGGGGAGGAGAAGGAGGAGGAGGACCGGGGGTGGGGGGGAGGGCAAGGGGGAGAGGAGGAGCAGGAGGATGAGTAGCGCAGGAGGGAGGCAAGGAGAGCAGCAGCAGGCAACAGGAGGTGCAGGAGGACCAGGGGAAGGAGGGGGAGGAGCAGGATGAGGAGGACGGAGGAAAAAGAGGAGGAAGAGGAGGAGGACGAACGACGCAAAAGAGGAGGCACCCCCACCCCAACCCCCTCCCGTCTCGTGCCTATTCCTCCTCCTCCTCCTCCCCTCCTCCTCCTCCTCGTCCTTAACCTCCTCCGCCTCCCCTTCCTCCTCCTCCGCCTCCTCCTCATCATCCTCTCCTCGTCCTTTTCCTCCTGCCTCCTCCTCCTCCCGCTCCTCCTCTTTCATCCCCTCCTCCTCCTCGTCCTCCTCCTCTTCCTCCTCCTCTCTTCCCTCCCTCCTCCTCCTCCTGCTCCTCCTCCTCCTCCTCCTCCTCCTCCTCTTCCCTCCTCCTCCTCCTCCTGCTCCTTCTCCTCCTCCTGCTCTTCCTCCTCCTCCTCCTCCTCCTCTCCTCCTCCTGCTCCTTCCGCCTCTTCCTCCTCCTCCTCCTGCCCCTCCTCCTCCTCCCTTTTCCCTCCTCTTCTTCCTCCTCCTCCTCGTCCTTGTCCCGTCCTCGTCCTCCTCCTCCTCCTCCTCCTCCTCCTCCTCCTCCCTTCCTTCCTCCTCCCCCTTCCTCCTCCTCCTCCTCCTCCTCCTCCTCCTCCTCCTCCTCCTCTTATGTTTATTCCTCTTCTTATTATTCTCATTATTCCTATTAGTATTATTAGTATTGTTATTATTACTATTATTATTATTATTAGTAGTAGTAGTAGTAGTATTATTCTTATTATTATTACTATTATTAATATTATTAATTATTATTATTATTAGTATTAGTATTATTATTATTAGTAGTATTAGTATTGTTATTCGTAGTATTTTTCGTATTATTATTATTGTTATTAGTATTAGTATTCTTATTACTATTAGTATTATTATTAGTATTATTAGTATTATTAGTATTATTATTATGTTTATTATTATTAGTAGTAGTATTACTATTAGTATTATTATTCTTAGTAATATTATTCTTAATACTATTAGTATTATTCGTCTTATTATTATTCTTAGTCTTAGTATTCTTATTACTATTCGTATTCTTATTATTAATATTCTTATTATTATTATTCTTCTTCTTATTATTATTATTATTATGATTCGTCTTCTTCTTCTTCCTCTTCGTCTTCGTCTTCGTCTTCGTATTCGTATTCCTCGTCCTCTTCCTCTTCCTCCTCCTCCTCCTCCTCCTCCTCCTCTTCCTCCTCCTCCTCCTCCTCCTCCGCCTCCTCCTCCTCCTCCTCCTCCTCCTCCTCCGCCTCCGCCTCCTCCTCCTCCTCCTCCTCGTCTTATTATTAGTATTATTCTTATTCTTCTTCTTATTATTTTTCTTCTTCTTCTTCTTATTATTATTATGTTTCTTCTTATTATTATTATGCTTCTTCTTATTATTAGTATTCTTCTTATTATTCTTATGTTCTTATTATTATTAGTCTTATTCTTATTATTCTTCTTCTTCTTGTTATTATTCGACTTATTATTATTATTATTATTATTATTCTTCTTCTTCTTATCATTATTCTTCTTCGTCTTCTTCTTATTCTTCTTATTCGTCTTCTT
>CAUYUJ010016319.1:102500-180052 GCA_963575745.1 Prorocentrum cordatum | reverse complement strand
ATTATATATATATATATATATATATATATCCATATTCCCGTTCAGCTCACGCGCCAGAGAGAGCATCTCACCGAGGCTCGAAGACTGTAAAACTATTCACCGCCAGAGGCACAGTTCTTGCCGTGGCAGGAGGCTGGTAGCCCGACTGCTACCCTGGCCCAGCGGGCGTGGACGGGGACCCGAAGTCATCCCGCCGACGCCACCAGGCAAGGGCAGCAGGGGGCAACCAACCACCAAGAGCCACAAAAGAGCACCCCAAGAAAGGGTGGAGTGGGAGGGGAGCAAAAACAAGTCGGACTACGGACACAGAATCAGCAGAGTTTCAATACACCTGATGACTGTGCGAACCACGGCGCTCACGCCGAACTTAGATGGATTATCCCGCAAGCTAAGGAACATCCATATTCCCGTTCAGCTCGCGCGCCAGAGAGAGCATCTCACCGAGGCTCGAAGACTGTAAAACTATTCACCGCCAGAGGCACAGATCTTGCCGTGGCAGGAGGCTGGTAGCCCGACTGCTACCCTGGCCCAGCGGGCGTGGACGGGGACCCGAAGTCATCCCGCCGACGCCACCAGGCAAGGGCAGCAGGGGGCAACCAACCACCAAGAGCCACAAAAGAGCACCCACACCCGCACCAGAGTAGCGTCCTGGCCGAAGGCTTAAGAGGAGGAGCCTCCGGCACGGATGAGGTGAGACATCATCAGTGAAGCAACGGCACGAGTGAGCTGGCGAGGATACGGCTGAGCGCGGAGGGTCCAGAAGGTTCCAGTTGGGTCCTTGCCCCGAAGCTCGACGTGGGGCTTTCCAGTCCTGGAACACACACCGCGGCCAGTGCAAGTTTTTCCAACGGCCGAAAGGCGAGAGCAAGACAGGAGGGGCAAACGGGTGGGCTTAACCCAAAGCTCTCCATATTGACAGAAATGAAGCACCGTGAACTTAGTGTCATGAGATGATTGAAATTCTAGCATCTGAGGCATGTCCCATAAAAAACCCGTGTTAGGGTTTTCCAACACCGCTGGGACGTTGTGAGCTGCAGCACATCGCATTAGCATTAACGAGGCCTCTAAAAGACGGTTCCCGTTCTCGACCTTGGCAAGGTCGGGGGCAGAAAGTTCGGGGCGGCCGTCCAGGTGCCAGGGGTCCCGAAGAGGCCCAGGGCCGCGACCGTCGTTTTTTTCGGGCGCGAGAAAAAGACGTGCACGGCGTGCCCAACCAGAGGAAAAGACACCTACCAGAGGCGATGTACGACAGCACGCAGCGCAGAACGTCCTCGTCCAGCAAGTCGCCAGCTGGGCCGTGCTCGATGTCCCAGGACAGCGCCGGGATGCCCAGCTCCGCGAAGGATTTGGCCAGCCTACCGCTGCCTGAGAAGACCTCGATCACAAACCCGCCCGTGAGAGACAGAGGCAGGCTCTTGGCGGCCGAAGGGCAGGCTGCCATCCGCCGCGAAGGGCGAGCGAAAGGTTGGCCTCCGCCTCCTGGCACCAGCGGTTGGACACGGGCGTCAAAACCTTGTGAAGCAGTTGCCCTCTGCCCGCCTTCATGCAGCGAAGCAAAGAGCGATCGTCCGTCCAGCGCTCCCGCTGCTTGACCACCTGGATCTCCCTCGTCTACATCAGGAAGCCCCTCGACGCCCCTCCGTGGCGAAGCTGATGCATCTCGATGTTCAGCGAGCCCAGGCCCGCCATGCGGAAAGGCGCCTGAAAGCGGCGCAGCAGCTGCATCTGGCCGAAACTGAAGAGCCAGACCTCCACGACCCCTCTGCGCAATCCAGCAAGGAGGGCCCCCAAGCCGGGGAAGTCGGGGCTGTCGAGCGGGAGCGTGTCGTCGAGATGGCCGACCTTGGTCGGCTCCTCCCTCCCGAAAGGCCGCAGGAGTAGACTCCAACACGCGAGGGCCACGCCTGCGTTGGCCACGGGCTCGAAAGGGTCGCCCTCGGCCACCGTCACGAGCTCGGACAGGCGCAGGGGGCAATTGAACATGAGGGTCAGCGCCAGCACCTCCTCGTGGAAGCCATGGAGCGACAGGATGCCCAGGATGCCCGCCAGAAGGCGGAACGGTAGAGGGTCCCTGCTGTCCACAGGCCCCTTCCGATGCAAAGCTTGAAGAACCCGCCGAAACCGAGGAAGGCTGGGCTTGCCGAGCCGCTGCACGTCGTGGTCCTCCAGCGCGGCCCGGAACTTGGTCCCCGCGTCGATCTGCTCGCCGTCCAGGAACAGCAGGTCGGCAAAGCCGCACAGCGCGTCGTCGCAAACTTTCGGGTTGGCCAAGGAGAGACCTCGGCTTCGCCCGAACTCCCAAAACCTGTCGGGCCGCCGACAGTAGTCCCTCCTGAGCACCAGGTGTCGAGCTGGCCGACGTGTCTTCTCGGCCACCACCTTGTCCAGAGGGTCCGCCGTCGGCGAGAGCACCACCGCCTGGATCGACGACCCGCCAGCTCCCCTTGCCGTCTGCCTGCGCCGTCCAGGCACGAGACGTGGAGCGGCGAAGCAAGCGTCGGCCGTCGCTGTCAACTGGAAGCTCAAAGTAGCGTGAATCAGGGTCACTCGGGTTCAGCTCTGAAGGCACCCACCTGAAGTGGTGTCTGGTGTTGGAAGCCACGCTCAGAGCCAAAAGACGACGACAGGCACCCAGAAGACCTCGATGTTTGGCCCTCCCCTCCCGCACGGGCCTCAAGACAGAATATCGGCTCCTCGTCCTTCCAAAAACTCCGAACGACCTTGGTCCAGGTGGGGCCCACAAGATTCTCCTTCGGGACCTCTCTGAACGAATTGTCCAGGGACCAGAGCGACGACCTGTCACGACAAGGCTTGACGCTTTCGATGTCCCCCCAGTCCAGCAATAAGAAATTGTTGTCCCTGGGCGCAACCCGATCGCACACATCCCACTTGAACCGCCACCTCTCCTCCCACTCGCATTCTGAACGAACCTGTGCCGAGTCCCAAGGCGCCGTGACGACCCCTGCCCCGCACATGCTAGCGTCGAAACAGCTCACGAACGGGTCGAAGTCCCTTCCCAGGTCTGCGAACGCGAACGAGATAAGACACCCAGCGGCCCAGCACTCCCTTGCCACCGAGGGCCAGAGACGCACTCGAGAAGTGTAACACGAACGAATGAAGTCATAGGCGTTGTTAAAGATGGACAAGAACAGCCGATTAGGTCCGAAGTGGAAGGTGGTATGGCCCAGAAGTCTCTCAATCTCCTGACCCGACACATACGGAGCACCGGCCAACCAATCCAGGACAGCCTTCAACTTCCACCTCTTCTGCCTTTTTCCTTGGACCGTGCTATGCAAGAAGTCGATCTCTAGGCCGAGCGTATGAGCCCACTTGCTGGCAGACGCGCGCCCGTGAACCCGAAAGCCGACACTCTCGACTCCGTCGAAAACCTGGTTGGCGATCCTATCGGTCTGTGACTTACCTTGGCCAAAGATGCTAATGTTGTCTATGTAGACGTTGTAAGCGGGCCGATCGAGACCAGGAGGCGGCTTAAAGGATTCCAGGAAGCTGTCACCCTCGGAGCCCGAGAAACGATGCACCAGGGACGTTGTAGCCGACTGCGCAAAGTAACAAGCCCAAGACCACCCCATGGGAACGACCCTGGAATGAGGAAAGATTTTATCACCTGGAAGAACAGGGACACCTTCTACATTGTGGATACCAGCCTGAAGAAGTCGCAGACCTGACACGGGCGGCAGGGAAAAATATGGACTAAGGCCTGGTGGAAGCCCGCAGCAATGAAAGTAATCCTTCACGTCGCCGAGGGCCACGTACGGGTCCCCGTCACCCCGCGAGTGCAGGAGCCGAGCCACATCAGCCGGCCCTCCAAGCCGAACATAGGGGCTCTCGCGCATCCTGCGATTACTTGGGCGGCAGTCAAGTATCAATCTCAAAGTGCCGGCCTTCTTCCTCACAAAGAAAGGTGTAACGATGACGTGGGAAGTGCGGCCGAAGCGAAACAAACCTGACTTGTGACCCCTCATCACGAAGTCGAAGTAAGTGTCGGCGTCGGTCTTAAGCACTGGATCAATGTACGGCTTGACATGCTCCTCACACTCAGTAATATGACCCCAATCATCGGGACCGTGCAAGATCTCCTCTTCAAAGTTAACGAGACATTCTCTGGCCCTACCCTCCAGTACCGTGGACAGGTCGACGGGCTCCGCCCCGAGCTGGGGCATGGAGAGCAGATCCTCGTCGTAACTCGCGATGGGAAGCTCAGGACCACCAGCGTAGTCCCGTCCTGAGCCGAGCAACTCCACACGGGCTGCCTCGGCATTAACGATCTCCGGGACGTCCGTCCGATGAAAATCCAGGAGGTGTTGAAGAGCCGTAGCCTGCGACAGGGTAGGGCCCGAAAAACTTGGAGGCTGGCGCCCACCATGCACCCAATTCAGCGCCTTGACGGAGTCGACGGCGCGGCTCAAAACTGCCTTCTTGCGGTCGAAGCGCTGCTGCAGCCTCCTGCAGCGATGCCTCGGCCAGGATGGCGAAGACCATGAAGGGGGTATAGGGAGAGGTAGCAGCTCGCGAGGAGCCGAGCGGTTGTCGAACATCGTCAGCTGACGACGCTCGGCGAGGGCACCTGCGAGGGTGCCGAAGGGGTCGATCTCGACCCCCTAGTCCTTGACGCCCTTGTCCTTGTCCTTCGGGGGCTGACCTTTTCCCCCGAGCCTGGACTCATCGAATGCCTTCCTCTCTCCCTTCAAGACCGTCGCCTTGTACTTCAGCCAGCTAGCGGTGACGCTCAAGAGTGCCACGGCCCAGCCCATCATGATGTTGGTTGCGCTGTAGCCCGAGTTGCTGGGGAACGAGGCGCGCGCTTCCTCCAGCTGGCTCCTGCGCCTCACCAGCAGATCGGCCCCTATCGTGTTCGGCAGGTTACCCCGATCGATGCGCTGCCACGCCTTCAGAACCTCGTGGACCAGCTTGTACTCGTGCACCGACCTCTTCTCAGGAGGAATACGGGTCGCCACGGGGCACTCTCGAGCCTGTGTCTGACAGACCGGCCCCTGAGACCTCGGAGTCTGTGCGGTGCCAAGCGGGATGCGGGTACCCTTCGTGTGGCCATCGACCTCAGGCTCCTCGAACAACCTTAACACACCAGCATTGAAGGTACGACTGCAGGCGCCATGCTCGAAACGAGACTTCATAATGCGACGGTATCTCACCTCCGACGCGTAGAGATCAATCCAGTCATCCCTGAAGCTGGGAAAATTCTGCATCGACGCCCACTCCAAGAAGACAGCCACGGTGATCTCCGACGGCAGCGTGCAGGCTGACACCGCCTTCACGCTCACGATCGGGCCCGTGGGTGCGATCACCGCAACGCCCGAGATCTTCATGTCGCCGTATGCATCATCCAGGAAGGTGAACCCGACGATGTCGGGATCATGACGGTAGTCCTCCTCATGCCCATCCTGATCAGGCGTCGCAGCCCAGGCTGAGCAGTCTTTCGGATCGGCCCTAATCACCAAACGTTCGTGTACGAATGCCTCCCCCACAACCTCGATCACCAGGCGACGCCAACTGCCCCACACCGCACTTGTCGGCTGCGGCCACCCGTCCAGGCGCATCTGCAATGGGGGCCCCGTAGGAGGAGCTAGCCTCGGCCTTGGCGGAGACATCACGGGCCGCCCCATCAGCGGAGCCGATCCTCCGACATGCGTCCTCGCAGCACCAAGCACCGACGGCCAATGAGGTACAGCCGGCATTCTGCGGGGCGCAGAAGAGGTTGATCCGCGAGAGGAGCTCGGATGGGAGACGGCCGTGTGCGTGGCCCTCGATGTACGTCTGCTTGACAGATCCGTTTCCTGAGAGGCGCGGAAGAGTGTCACACGAGCGGCCACCAACACCAGTGTCGTTATCCTCCACATCCACATGAACGTGTTGCATGGCGCGCAGC
Organism: Prorocentrum cordatum; assembly: GCA_963575745.1. Taxonomy (NCBI): domain Eukaryota; class Dinophyceae; order Prorocentrales; family Prorocentraceae; genus Prorocentrum; species Prorocentrum cordatum. The sequence goes on along the minus strand of CAUYUJ010016319.1, from coordinate 174,147 downwards.
CGAGTCGGTTTTTCTGATCCCAACGTGAACCCACATAGCGTGGCGACGGCCACATGGAAAGAACTTGGGAGGCCCATAGACTGACAAGAAAACAGCTTGAGCAAAAACAAGTCGGACTACGGACACAGAATCAGCAGAGTTTCAATACACCTGATGACTGTGCGAACCACGGCGCCCCCGCCGAACTTAGATGGATTATCCCGCAAGCTAAGGAACATATACATCCCCTGGGAAACGTGCATCGGCCCAGACACAGCACAACAAAATCCAGAACCTGCCTTTAGCCTCTGACGACGATGAAGGCAGACGTCGACGAGAGGGCGCTTGTTTACTGAGCCGGCTCGCGGACACCGCGACGAGTGCCTGAGGGGCAGCAGCGCCCCGAAGATTGCCGGAGAAGAGATGGCCTCATTTCCGGCCTTGTTTAGATTTGCCAAATTACTGGACCCCAGCAGCGCACAGGAGGCTAGTGTAGGTCAGTGGCACAACATCGTCGATGACACACAAGGGGGGGAGACGAAAGAAAGACGGAAGGAAGAGGGGGGAGAGGGGCGAGAAAAGAACTGCAGAAGCAATGAGATGAGGGATATACCGCGCAGGCACAAATCACATCCCCTGGGAAACGTGCTTCGGCCCAGACACAGCACAACAAAATCCTGAACCTGCCTTTGGCCTCCGACGACGATGAGAGCAGACGTCGACGAGAGGGCGCCTGTTTACTGAGCCGGCTCGCGGACACCGCGACGAGTGCCTGAGGGGCAGCAGCGCCCCGAAGATTGCCGGAGAAAAGCTGACCTCATCTCCGGCCTCGTTTAGATTTGCCAGGATCCCCAGCACGCCGAGCGACAGCGAGGGCCCCACTGACTACCTGCAGCAGGCGCTCTGAGAGCTGTGGACGGATGCGCGCCGCCTGCCGCAGGAGAGCGTCTGAGACTCGGGCCAGCGAGCGCGCCAAGCTGGCTGGCTTCGTGCAGTTGCGGCAGCCCTCGAGCGACACCCAACGACCCCGCTGCTGGATGTCCACAATCGCGGACTTGCGCACCAAGGAGTCGTAGCTAGGCCCGGCATGGCGCAGACCATGGGCGACCATCGGAAAGTCTAGGGCCTTGCTCATCTCTCTGTAGAGCCGCCCCAGGCTGCGCAGCGTGAGGGCTCGGAAGACGGGCTTGTCCGCTGGGAGGTTGCGGACTAGCAGCTCCAGCAGGTCGCAAGCCCAGGCCCTGTCATGGGCCCCCACCGCCACGCTGGCATCGAACGTCTGTTCTTGGCCGGCGGGCCGCCGCGGGGGGCGATCGTCAGAGCCCAACCCCGGGCGGCGGCCCCGCGCCGCGGCCGGCTGACCGCCGCGCCCACCAGCGCCAGCCCTTCTGAAGGCCGGAGGTAGCAGTCCACGCTGATCCAGGCGTGAGCCGCGGCCATGGCGCACAGGAGCAGGTCGTCGCCGGCGGCCCGGCCGATGAAGTAGTCGATGGCCAATTAGACCTGCCCCATGCGCGGCGGGCCTCGGCAGCGCTCCGGCGAGGAGCGGGCGAAGCCCAGCAAAGCGAGCCTCGAGCGAGGCCAAAGGGAGGGGCCCTGCCGGGGCCACTCGCTGACGAAGGCGACCCCGTGGAAAGCGCACCTCGCGACCGCGATGCGGCCCCTCGCCTGGTAGAGCTTCTCAATGTAGCTCGAGGGCGCGGCCCCAAGCGCCCGTGCTCTTGGCACTCGGGACGTCGCGGCCCAGGGAGCGCACCACGTCGGCGTAGGCGGCCTCGTAGCGCTTGCGGGCGACGGGGGAAACCGCGAGCTTCTTGAGGAACCCAGGCTGCTCGGCTCCGCGCTTTCGATGGCGCTGTCCGCGCCGTCGATTACGCGCCCCCACCTCGGCGAGCGCGGAGGATGCCCAGCTCCTCGCCCAAGTCGGCCCCGCCCCAGGAGCGGCTCGCCCGCCCCCAGCCGAGCGAGGCTCGGCGCGGGAGGACCGGGAGCGCCACTGCGGCTCCTGGCCTGGCCCTGGACTCGCCGGCCGCGCGCCTGAGCTCGCCCTCCCACGAGGGCGCCAGGAGCTGCTCGTCGGCGCGGCAGAAGGCACTCTGCGGGGCGGCATCCCCCAGCACCCGGGCCAGAGCACGACCAAGAGCTGGAGGGTGCGCCGCGGCGCGCGAGGTCCTCCATCGCCAACCGACGCCCTCGACAAAGACGGAGCCCTGCAGGATGACATGTCGCAGGCAGCCCGGACAGCGGCGGACGGCGTCGGAGAAGTTGGGAAGGTTACTGCACAAGCCCGCGGGCTTCTTCCAGGCGGCGCCGCAGGCGCACATGTGGATCTCATGACGCTCGCAGCCCAGTCGTCGAAGTCGCTTCCTGAGCGGCTGCCAGTTCCAGAGACCAGAAGACCACGGGTTCTCCAGCACCACGAACACCTTGTGAGCGAAGCACCTGGAGAATCCGCACAGTGATTCGGGCGCACTCCAGGCCGTCCTTCTCGGTGCGGCCTGAGGGCCCTGACCGTCGGGCGGAGCTCCAGCGGGCGCACGGAGTGCCGAGGGCCACGGCCCAGACGCGGCCGCTGCGGACCCAGCTGACCACCACCTCCGCGACGGCGGGCACGGCGATGTTGAAACGCCCCCCGTTCGCGATGTCGATCGGCAAAGCCGCGGCAAGCCCCGAGAGCGCCACCGCCGCGGAGAGCCGCATGCACCCAGAGAAGACCTCCAGGAATACCTTCCCCCGTCGGAGCAGCCCGGGCGGAGCGCGGGGCTCAGGCCTGGGCCCCCGCACCAGTCGGGGCGGCCGCTCCGGCCGAGTGCCCCTGTCGGCGGCACCGAACGCCGCCCCCACGGCCGAGAGGTCCTCGGCGCGCGCCACCGCTGCCTCAGCCGTCGGCGTCGCGGCCCCGGCCCCAGCCTCGGGGGGGGCGGCGCCGCCCTCGGCGGCAGGCCGCGGGCGGAGGCGGCCTTCGCCCAAGCCCTCCGCGCCTCGGCCACGGCGAACCTCGCCCGGCCGAAGGTGCGGCAGCCGCGGGGCGTAGCCGCTGGGGTTGCGCTCGGTCTCGATGCGTCGGAGGGCCCAGCGGACGTTCGCAGCTGCCTGCAGAGCGGCGGCCCTCCGCGCGAGGGCCGGCAGCTCCCAGGAGCGGGCCCGCCCACGGCCCATGGCCAAGACCTCGGACACGTTGTCCCCAAGCGAGAGCAGCACGCGGGAGTGGTTGGCAGGGTCCTTGCAGAAATCCTCGAGGCCCATGAGAGCTGCTCGGGCCTCGAGGTCGTGGATCTTGTCAGGCTTCCTCCAGGCGCCCACCGCCGCGGCCCGCCAGCGGCCAGGTACACCCCAGCTCGGCTCCAGCCGGGGCACGCGGCCGACGACCTCGACGAGGCGCGGCTCGACCACGGCGAGGGCGGCGGGACCCGACGGCGGCGGGTCGGCCAGGAGGCGGCCCTAAGCGCATGCTGTGAAGGCGCCGGTCAGCACCGCGCCCACGGCGCCAGGCGCCAGCGCGCCTCGCAGTTCATCTCGTCGATCATCAGGTGGTGGTGGCGGGTCCGCCTCGAGATCCTTGAACCTTCACCTCTCATGGTACTGGGCAGCGGCCCAGGCCTCGCGCGGGTCAGTGTCCGCGACGTGGAGCGCGAAGCCCCGCGTGCTAGAGTCCGAGCAGTGCACCACGGTGGCAATGTCTCTCCCGAGCTCCGACACCGCCAGAGCCAGAAGGCCCTGTGCCACCCGCAGCTCCACGACCACGGCGTTGTCCAGCACGCGCGGCGGCCCCAGCCCGTCGCCCACGAACTGGCAGACCGAGCGCAGGCAGCTGAGGAGCTCCCTCCTGGCGCTGAAGTGGCCCACCAGGTGGCCGATGATCCGGCGCAGCTGGGCGGGCGAGATATGCCGGACCTGGCAAACCTCATCCAGGGCCAGCCACAGCCGCCACATCCGCCGCGGCCTCGGGATGAGGCAGCGCCGTCGCCCTCGGATCTGTCGGCCGACGAGCTCGTAATCCGAGGCGGGCTCAGCCTCCTCGTGGAGCAGGAAGCCGATGCCGGCGAGCTCCTCCCGCAGTGCGTGGAAGAGCCTCCTGAGCGCGGCCTCGGGGCTGCCGCCGATGATGTTGCCGTTGTCGACGTAGGGGGCGACGATGGCGGCGCTCCTGCCGAAAGGCGGTGGAGGCCCCCTGTCCTTGAGCGTGACCTCGGGGAGCCCCAGCCGCCGCAGCGCTCGGCGCGATGCCGCCTCCAGGCTGCCGCGGCAGAAGAACATCGCCCAGCTCTCCAACCCATCAGCAAGCCTCCAAGACACGCCCAGAGGAGCTCGTGACCCTCCACGGGGACGACGGAGAGCTGATCGCCATCGTAAACCTCAATGACACCGATGTCGGAGGCCGCCGACGACACGCCCAACGAGAACCACGACGCGACCCTGTCCGCGCGGAACTGGTAGAACCCATCCTTGAGGTCCATGCCCGCACACGAGAGGTCGAGCACGTCGATGCCCTCGGCGCCTTGACCGCACGCGGGTAGGTCCCCCGCAGAGAGTCGGCACCACTCCTCCGACAGCACGAGGTTGGAGAGCGCACCCGGCGTGGCGAGGTCGGACTTCGGCGGCCGCCTGTGGAGCTGGTTGGTCGGCCTGCACTCCAGGACGAGCCTGGTCGCGTCGTCCTTCTTCTTGACGAAGAATGCCCCGACCCGGCAGCGCTCCCATCTCCTCCACGAGACGAGGCCCACCCGGTCGAGACGGCGCACAAAGTCCCGGCGGGCCTCCAGGGAGCCGCCGAGCTCGGGGTCCCAGTGCGGCACCACGGGGTCCACGATCGAGGCCAGCTCCTCCGGCGGCAGCACGATGAGGGAGTCGGGGCCCTCGAGGTACGGACGGCACTCGTCACCCACAAGGTCCAGGGCATCAACGGGAGCACCAGACCGATGCAGGACCGACAACGTGTCCGGGTCGCACGCCGCCACAGAGCGATCGTCATCCACGTCGTAGATGGACTTGCACTGGAAGAGCCCCCTGCGGAACCTCGGCGTCGAAGTCCGGTGTGGGGGGGGGAGTGCGCCACAGCGCGTCCGATGTTGTTGAGCATCCCGCCCTGCGCGGCGGCGATGTTCTGGGAAGAAATGCGGATGGGCAACTCAAGCACGAGCGCCCGTCCCGGCTGGAAGCTAGCCAAGGCGTTGAGAGACGCCACGGCCCCCTCCACCAGCTCTTCAGATCGCGCCTGCCGGCGCCGCCGCCGGGCCAGGTGGCGAGCACCACCTCCACTTTCCGCCGCCTCGGGAAGGCGTAGGGGCAGCGGAAAAAGACCAGCACCGACCACCATGATGACAGGGTCCGCTCCAGCCCCGAGCGACTGGAGCAGGCGGCCTCAGTCACTTGTCCTTCTCTTTGCCGCCTTTGGGGTCCTTGTCCGAGGGTCCCTTGCGTTTGTCCTCCTCCTCCTGGTGTAGCCTCTGCTGCTTCATGGTGAAGGCCCGCGACTCTTGCTCGTCCGCCGCCCACCTCGCGAACTTCCCCGTGAGGACGCCGCCAGTGGAGTCCAGCGAGCTCATCACCATGAGTAAAGTGCCCTGAAACACGGGGTTCTTGGGCGAGCGGGCCACCGCTTGGTGGACCTGGAGAAGCAGACGTGCACACATCTCCGCGCCCACTAGCTGGCCGGCGCTCAACTGGTCGAAGGCGACCAGGTGGTGCAGCACCGCGAGCAGGTCCCTGTGTTCGAGCGCCACTGGGTGGTCGGGGTTGAAGCCCGAGGATCTGATCCAGTGCTCGTGGAAGCCAATCAGGTCCTCGTTCGCGGCGCGGGCCGCGACCAGCACCTCCTTGATCGCCTGCGGGCCCTCGAACGGCCAGTCGGCTGGAGGGGTCTCCTCCAAGAAAGTCATCTCTGCCAGCGCATCCTTGAGCTTGGCGAAGCGGGCCCTGCCCAGGTCCCGCTGGACGGGGGGGATGCGGGCGCCCCGCCCGCGGCCGCTGGTCTTCTCCTCGCGCCACTCCTCCACATCCTGGTTGCCGACCCGCTCCGCATAGGTCCACAACCGATCCCCGTTTCCCTCGACCTCGGCCAGGCCCGCGCTGCCCTTGATCATCATCCTGAGAGCATTCCGCGTGATCTCCACTGGCACGATCTCCCAGAACTTATCGTACGCCGTGTCCGCGAACCTTCACTCCATCGTCAGCGTGACGGCCGCCGCTGCAGGTCCCGCCACTCCAGCTCCCGCTGGGCGGAGCACGTCCGCGAGGGCCGCCGCTTCCTGGCGGGCCGTCTGCAGCGCCGCCTCGTGGAACTGGTCGACCGTGTAGATGTCGCGGGCCACGCGCCCAGGGCACGGAGCAGCACGGGCGATCGGCACCACGAGGTGCCGCGAGAGGTCGAGGACGAGCACCTCCAGGTCCGGCGAGAACGCGATCCATCGGAGGTCGCCCAGACGATGCGCCAGGACGCGCAGGTGCCATCTGAAATGATCGTCGTCGTCGAAGTTGATGGCCACCATAGTCTCGTGGATATCCGGTGCTCTCGCCACGATGCCGGCCTAGCACCGTTAAGCCCGTCAGCGGGCCCTCCGCGAACGCCAGGGCTATGGCTCGACCGTCGCTGGGTCCCAGGCAGCCGAGCCCGAGGACACAGACAGCGACGAGGAGGTGGCCCGCTCGGGCAGGCCGAGCGCGGGGGCGGCAGGTCCGCCCGCCTCCAGCGCCGGCTGCGGCGCTCTCGGGCGGCGCCCTGGCCGCCGGCAGCCGGACGTCAGCCGGCCTGCGAAGAACGCGAGCGGCAGCAGGCCCCAGCCGCTGAAGGCCAGCGAGAGCGACCAGCCCCCGCCACAAGGCGCCGAGGCCGCTGGGCACTCCGCCGCCGCAAGCCCCGCCGGCGTGCACTGGCGCACCACCGCCGGGCACTCCGCCGCGCGCTCTGGGCACGGCGCACAGCCCAGCGAGCACGCAGGGCACTCGAGCCGTGGCTCGCAGACGCAGAGCGGCGCCGCTGGCGCCGGGGCTCGCGCGAGCCACCCGCCCGCCGATGCCGCCAGAAGCTCACGTGCGAAAGCAGAGAAATGAGGGCTACCCCAGGCCATGCAGGCCTGCGGCTCGAGAAAAGAACTGCAGAAACACTAAGAGGAAAGATATACCGTGCAGGCACAAATCATATGCGCGTGTGCATGTGTGCGTGTGTGAGTGTGTGCGTGTGTATGCGTGTTCGTGTACGTGTGAGTGTGCGTGTGAGTGTGCGTGTGAGTGTGCGTGTGCGTGTGCGTGCGCGTGAGCGTGTGCGTGTGAGTGTGCGCGTTTGCGCGTTTGCGCGTTTGGGTGTCTGCGTGTTTACGTGTTTGCGTGTTCGCGTGCTTGCTTGATTGCGTGCTTGTGTGGTTGTGTTTGTGTGTGCTGTGTGAGTGGTATGTGTGGCGAATGTGCGTGTGTGCGTGTATTTGTGTGCGCGCGTGTGTGTTGTGTGCTGTGTTGTGTTGTGTTGTATTGTGTTGTGTTGTGTTGGGTTTGTGTTGTAGTGGTGTGTTGTGTTGTGTTGTGGTATGGTGTGGGTTGTCTTGTGCTGTGTTGTTGTGCTGTGAAGATTGTGAGTTGCGTGTTGCGTGTGTTGGTGTGTTGCGTTGTGCAGTGGTGTGTGTGTGTTGTGTTGTGTTGTGCTGTGGTGTGTTGTTTGTGTGTTGCGTTGTGCTGCGTTGTTGTGCTGTGTTGTTTGTGTGTGTTGTGTGTTGTGTGTGTGCTGTGTGTGCGCGCGTGTGCGCGCGCGTGTGCGTGCGCGAGTATGCGAGTGTGCGGGCGTGCGAGTGCGCGCGGGCGTGCGGGTGTGAAGGACACACAAGTAAGTACGCACATGTAATAGGATTCCCCATGTTTTCCAGATGTTCTGGGTTTTCGTCGTTCCCCCCATTTCCAATATTTCCTGTGAGTTCTGAAGATTTCTGAAGGGCTTGCTCTGGATATATAGGATGTTGCAAGTGACTAACATGCGTGTATGCAGCGCCAGCGCTTGGGTTCGAGCTGCTAAATGCAGGCCCTCCCCCCCCACAGCAGGAGCATCAGGGTAGAGGAGCCATGCAGGTTTCGGCAGAAACGACGGAGTTCAGAGCTGGGACGAGCCTCGACGACGGAGTGATCTTCGAGGGCAAGGCTCAGCCAGAACGAGGTTGGTAGCGGAGCCTGTGGTTGGCCCCAAAGCTCCAAGAGCGGACAGAGAGAGAAGAGAGACTGGCCATCTCGCAGACTACGAACATGGCAGAGCACAACAGTGCGGTGGACCCGAAGATACCGGTGCTGAAGGGAGAAACGTTGAAGGATTTCATCAGATACAAGAGGGCAGTTCAAGCGGCGGAGCTGAGCTGCGAGAGTAAGGAGTCGAAACAGGCGCTCGGTCCGAAGCTGTATAGGAACCTGCTGGGCGCGGACAACTCCATTAGCGTGCTGATCAAACAGACGAACCCGAAGGACTACGCGACGGAGGACGGCGCCCAGACACTACTGAGATTCCTCAAAGAGCAGCGCTTCGCCAAGAGCAGTTTCAGGGAGCTGCCGAAGCCGTTCGACGATTTCTTCGACCAGGCACACTTCGAGAAGAAGGGCGAAGAGCCGATGGCAGCGTTCTGCACGGCAATGGAGGTGGCGAAGCGCAATCTCGAGGAAGTAGACCCAGACACGAAGATCAGCGCGAACGAGCTAGGGTACCACGCGCTGAAGAGAAGCGGACTGGACATGGACGAACGCAATCTAGTGATAGCACGGGCAGATGAGACCTTCAACTTCCAGAAGATTAGCACGACGCTGAAAAACCTCTTCCCACGAGGTGGAGGTCGGCACCGGGATCGACAAGGATCGCGAACGAGCTGGCGATGGGCGAACTACAATGACGGCGAGCGCGACCCGGACGACGAAGACCAGAACGTCGAGCACGACGGGTACTGGGTCCAGGACGACGACGGCTACTGGCACGAGTGGGACGAAGAGTACGGTGTCTACGCGCTCGCGGAGGATGGCGACGACAGCTGGGGCAGCAGCGACCTGTTCTACATCGAGGACGACACCGACGTCTACCTCGCTAGCGAGGACGACGAGTACCAGCAGGCCCTCGTCACGCTGCGCGAGAGCAGGCTTAAGATGAACAAGATCCGGGCGGCTCGAGGCTTTTTCAAGGGACGAATCGATGGCGTAGTGGACGAGAGCGCGGCGGCCGGCGGCACGGCAGCCGGGAAAGGTGGCAAAGGCGGCAAGGGCAAGGACGGCGGCAAAGGCAAGACCAAGGACAAGAGGTGCACCAACTGCGGAAGAATGGACCACGCTGCACCGGACTGCCCGACGCCACGACCTCCGAGGCCAGTCAAGGGCCGCGGCAAGACCTCGAAGGCTCAATCTCGTCCACGACGGCTGGGTTTCTGGGCGACGACCACGCTGGCGTGCGTCATGCCAGACATGTTCCACCAGAAGGACGTCCAGGACCCGGAGCTCGCGACGGAGAAGTTCCAGGAGCCAGTCGAGCAAGACATCATGATGGTCAACGTGGAGAGCGACCCGGTCCTACCGGAAGTGCCAGAGGTGGACGCAATGATCTCAAGCACGATCGTGCCAGCTACCCTGGTGGACAGCGGCGCCTCCGTGGCGATGGCAGGGCGCGGCTGGCTGGATAAGATCGCGGCGGAGCTCGAGAAGTACGGTCCGAGGCCCATAATCGTCGAGGCGAGCCAGAAGTTCAAGGGACTCGGCGGCGCACGACGTGAGGCGAAGCAAAAGTGGATCATCCCGATCGGTATTGGCAAGAAACATGTCCTGCAGGAGTACTTCGAGATCCCCGGCGACATGATTGGCCTGACGAGCAAGAAGAACCTGGCGGACTGGAAGACGAACCTTTACCTGCGCGAGGACGGCCAGTGGGCCGACTTCCAGGAGCTCGGGGTGTACGACAAGGAGCTTGTGAATCTTCCTGGCGGCCACGCGAGCATCGACATCTTCGACTACGACCTGGAGTCGTACGAGGCGGAGACCCTCTTCGAGAAGTTCCGCGTCAACGTCGAGAACGTCGAGCCGGATGTTTTCCTGGTCGCGGAGACGCTGCAGGTGTCCAAGCCAGACTTCAGGGTCAAGGACGACGCCGATCGGCGGGTCCAGGAGGCAACGAAGAACGGTAACAAGGGGATCTTCAAGAAGGGTACGCTCAAGCGGATCGACAAGCTCATGAAGGAGTATGCGGTTATATTCGACGTGCTGCGCGACAACAACGAGACGTTTCTCTGGGAGTTGTTCGCGAAGGAGGCTAGCTTTACTCATGTAGCTTCGATGGGTGGTCACGCGAAATGCGACCCCCTCGGACATGTCGGTCGGCGTGAACTTTAACGACCCTCGGGCGCGATCAGATTTCCTGTTTTCGATCAGGACCTTCAAGCCATGGAGGGTTTCGGTCGCATTCCCGTGTACCACCCATACGAAAATGCAAGAGTTACAGCGTGCTCAAGGCATGGGCGACAGGGTGGACGACCTCATCCAGGAGCTTCGGCCGCTGATTGACTTTTCGGCGGAGGTGCTCAAGATTCAGGCTGAAGGAGGACGGATCGGCATCGGCGAGAATCCCCTCACCAGCCGGGCGTGGCGGGAAGTTCTGATCGTGGACCTGCTGAGCTGGCAAGGGAACAAGCCGCCACTCTACGAGACGGTCACGCTGCACCAGTGCATGCACGGGCTCGTGGACCACTACGGCGACCCGATTCGCAAGCCGACGTGCATGATGGTGCCCAACGGTTCGTGCTTCCCTGGGGTGGCTCAAGCGCAGGTCCGACGGGAGCCACAAGCACGCCGACATGGTCGGCCGGAGCCCGGCACTGGCACGAACGGGCGCCTGGCCGGACGACCTGGGCAAGGCTCTGGCGGGCGCCGGCACGCACGAGCTGGCACGACGTACAAGCCCGCAGGAGATGGGCATCGGGAGCGGCACGGCGAGGTCCCCGAGCAAGCAGATCGTGAACGCAGTGGCCAAGGCTTTCAAGCTGAGGAAAGACCTGATCGACGTGCGCGCGCTGACGGGTGACGAGGAGGTTCCGCCCCCTCGCGGGGCAGTGCGGCGCATCTGCGCGATGTACTCCAGCGAGGGCGTATTGGCAGATTACAGCGACGCCTACGCGGGCGACCCGGGCTTCGTGACGATCAAGCTGGTCAAGCGGTTCCCCTCTGACACGGTGATCGCAATCTATGTGAAGGAGCCGAAGGTGCAGACGTCCTTCCCTGCGACGGTGCATGTCACGGGAGCAAGCCCAATACTTTTACTCCAGATGATCGCGAAGCTGACACGGCACATCGAGACCTACAACACGAGGGCGAGTTTCGGGGATAAGCCTTCGGACATCACCACGGCCCAGTGGGGCGCTCTCAAGAAGCTCCACCTTAACCTGAGCCATCCTTCTGCTCACGCACTGAAGCGGCGACTGAAGCCCTACGAAGCGTCACAGCAAGTGCTGGATGTGGTTGACAAGCTGGACTGCGGCGTGTGCAAGGAGCTCGGCAGGCCGACCACGGTGAGAGGCTCGAACCTGAAGCTCTCGACGCAATTCAACGAGAACGTGTTCTTAGACGAGGCCGAGGTGATACTTGCAGACGGGACCCGACTGATGGTTATGGTGATCTACGACGCGTCGGGCTTCCAGGTAATCATCCCTACCACTGCAGTGAGGTCCATCACCGGCGAGGAGAGCCTGCGATGTTTTTCGCAAGGCCAGCCATCGTGGGCTGGACCACCCAAGGTGCTGTACTACGACGCGGCCAAGGGTCACATCACGAAGCGGTTTACGGAGATCGGAGATAAGTACACCATCCTGATGAGGCCGGCCCCAGCAGAGGCGCCCCAGCTCGAGGGCCGAGTGGAGCGAGCGATCGACTTCTTCAAGGATCACTTCCAGCGCCTGAACCGCGACGTGCAGCTCGCCAAGGACGACGATCCGCATGTGTGGATATCGGTGATAGCGAGTACGTGCAGCAACCGCATTCGGCGGAATGGCTTCACCCCTTACCAATACGTGCTGGGCCGGTCGCCTGGCATCCTGGCTTCGCTGATCGAGGCGATGGAGGGCGACCAGCGGCAGCTGGCATCACAGAGCGCGGCTCTCTTCGAGGAGGGCCCGAGGAGAGCAGAGCAGATACGTGCAGCGGCGAACCGGGCGTTCTTCGAGCTGGACAGCGACGACGCCGTCAGGAGGGCCATGGTTAGCCGAGTTCGCCCGCCGCGCGAACCCTTCGTGCCGGGCCAGCTGGTGTTCTACTGGCGCGAGGTGAAGCACGTGAAGTCGAAGAGGCTCCAAGGCGAACACGGCTGGCGGGGACCAGCGATCGCGTTGGCGACCGAAGGCCACACGAGGCTGCACCTCAGTACCTCGGGGTGCCGGTGCTCGCGACGCCGGAGCAGGCGAGGCACGCCTCCCGGAGCGAGGCGGAGTTGGTGGAGAACGATGACCTGGTCAGGCAGCTCTCTCACTGGCGCGGAGGACCTACTCTCCAGAAGGGGTTCATTGATGAGCGTGGACCTGGGCCAGACGGGAGCGACAAGGCGGGCGTGCGCCGCGAGAGAAGCGAGAAGGGCTCGGACCACGAGGACGGTGTGATCGACACGCCTACGGCCAAGGCACCGCGCGCCGAGCCGGCTCCACCACCGCCACGGCCAGTGGTCGAGGCGACGCCGAAGAAGGAACGCGAGGAGGAGGACGTACCTGCACCTGGAGACCTACCTGAAGTACCACCACTACCCGGAGGAGGACCAGTTCCCCCAGAACAAGCTACAGACCCACCTGCTGCGGCAGCTGGGCAGGGGCACTCCATGGACCTGGACGTGACGGCTGCGCCAGGTACTCCGCATCAACAGCAACAGCAACCAGATCGAGCTGAGCAACCAGAACCTGCACCACGACTCAGCTTCAAGCGAACACCTCCCGACGACCAGGGGGCAGATTGCGAACGTCTACGACTACGACGCGAGGCTCTCAAGGGCAGCTCCATGCGCTTTCCGAAGGTACTGGACGACCCGATGGATCAGGAAGCGCTCTTCGTCAAGGTCAGGAACCGCCAGAGGGGCGCGTTTGTCCCGGAGGACCGACACGACGACGAAGCAGGTCACTCCCAAGAAGGGTCGGGAGATCCGCAGCACCCCACAGGAGTGGAAGGCGGCTTTCGACGCGAGCGACCTGGAGGAGTGGCGCAAGTGGGCCGAGTACGATGCAGTGGACTGGCCGACCGAGGAGCTCGCGGGGGTGGACAAGACGGCCACCCTGCCCATGAGGCGGCCCGCGCGGACAAGAACGAGGCGACGAGGGGCAACCTGTCGTACGAGCAGCACTCGCTCAAGGCGAAATCCCGGGACATTGTCCCAGGATACAAGGACAAGCAGCTGCTCGCTGGCGAGTTGAAGACCAACGCCCCCACTCTGACGGACACGGCCACGGCGCTGATCCTGCAAGAGGCCGCTAGCCTGTCGGTTTGGAGATTTGAACAGGGCGACATCGACTCGGCATTTCTGAACGGGAAGTACCTCGACAGCTCTCGACGCGTGTATTTCCGCGCTGGGCTGGCCAGCCGTTCCAGAAGGGACGGTGCTGAGAGCGAAGAAGGGGACCTACGGGCTGAATGATGCACCTCTGTTGTGGCATGAGGGGCATCGCGACACCATACTGTCTCTCTCAGGAGCGTCGAGATCGAAGTTGCGCCCGGCTCTCTTCATCTTCCACGACAAGAATGAGAAGCTGATCGGCCTGATCGGGACGCACGTGGACGACGATTTGGTAGCGGGCTCGCCCGAGTTCTTCGCTAACCAGGTGACCAAGCTGAGGAAGATGCACTGCTACGGCAAGTGGCAGATGGCGAAGACCGGTTTCCACCACTGCGGGAGATTCCTCAAGCAGAGCGATGATGACACCATCACCTGCAGCCAGAGGGAGTATACCGAGAGCATCGAGAAGATTCCGATCTCCAACGAGCGCCGCAAGGACAGGGAAGCGAAGGCTACACCCGAGGAGAGGGCGATGCTCCACAGCGGCAACGGCCAGATTCAGTGGCTGGTGCGATCTACCCGCATGGACTTGGGATTTCGACTGGTGGAGAGTCAAGCGAGGGCTCACGACAGCGACCTGAAGGTTCAGGACTTGCTGGACTTCAACAAGCTGGTGAGCGACGCCAAGACGGACCATGTGGACATCACTTTCCAGAATATCAACATTTACGACGAGATCGTGGTGGCGGTTGGAGACTCGAGCCACGGCAACGTGGGCAAGACGAAGACCGCGAGTCAGGCGGGCCTGGTCATCCTGCTCGCAGACAAAAAGGACGATCAATTCCTTCGCGGGAGGCCGGCCAAGATCACTCCCATGTTGTGGCGATCGCACCGTATCAAGCGGGTGGTGCGCAGTACCCTGGCGGCCGAGACGATGGCGGCGCTGGAGGCGGTCGAGAGTGGCGACATGCTGAGGCAGCACCTGGTGAAGCTGCACTACGGACTAAGTTACCAGACCCACATGGACGACGTGAAGGCGATCAAGATGAAAGTCACGGACTGTAAGTCGCTCTACGACCTGCTCCAGAAGCGAGCGACGGTGCCCTCCGAGAAACGGCTGCTGATCGACATCGAGTCGCTCAGGAACGATCTGGAGTTTAACAACGTGGTGAGCAAGTGGGTGAGCACGAAGCAGATGCTCGCCGACTGCCTAACCAAGCACGACGCCCGCGCTGGCGACTACATGAGGTACGTGCTCCAAACCGGTGAGTACCGGCTGACAGAGGATCTCATGGCGGACCAGATCATAGCCAAGCAGAGGATGGAGCTTAAAGGACGCAGGGGTGAATACTATCGCTCGAAGTATCCCAAGAGGCAGTGACCTGCTGATCAGCTCTTTGTTCACGAGGACTACACCTACTTCGAGAACTGCATTGCGGATGTGAGGTACAATGCGCATGTGGCTCAGCCTACTCCGAAGCCCTACCTTCGTTGGCAGATGATGCTCGGGCAGCGCGAGGACGATGTCTACTACGAGAAGCTCGAGGACATGGTCGACTGGTCTGGCTTGGACCAGGTGACGAAGCGTCGGAGGATCCTGACCCAGGTGCGAAAGCTGTTGACGATCTACGCACCGACCAAGGCGGCCCTCGAGCGCTACGAGAAGGACTTCACAGAGAAGCACACCATCAAGAAGCCGAAGTTGACGAACGATGACGACCCCCAGAAGGAGCTAGGCGTCACTGAGGAGCTTGGTGCGCACGTGGAGTCGGACGAGAACGCGAAGTGGGGTAGCACCAACGTCGCGGAGATCTACATCATGGACGCTGCGGGTGCCGAGTCTGAGGAGATCAAGTCAGGCACCGCTGCAGCTGCGACGGTGACGGTGTGTGCGCCTTGTGCCGGATGACGCTGGACCAGTGCGAGTGCGGACCGAGGACGCGCAAGATGCCACATCGGGCATCTACCTCTGCGCGTTCCGATGACCTACCTGCTGTACCTGATGACGAGGATGATGATGACCAGGAAGCAGGGACATGGCAGAAGGTACTGCACCGGCGCAAGGAACCTACTACACCGACGAAGAAGGAGATGCTGAAGGCTCGCGCGCTACACGAAAGAACCGGACATGCATCATACGAGAAGATCGCGGACGAGTTCGGCGACGTGATAGAGGACGGTGTTCTGGAGGCGTATGAGCTGGTGGTCAAGAACTGCGACGAGTGCCGTCGAGGAAAGAAGACCTGCGCCTCCATGCAGCGTGGAGCCAAAGGCAGTGAGTTCGAGACGCACGAGTCCACGAGCAAGGCCAAGGGCAAGCTCAAGGGGAAGCAGATGGCCCGAGACCGCATAGGCGACTGCGAGCACAATGTGACAACTACACAGGGAAGCAACCAGTACAAGGACAAGCTCCGGTGCCTGCAGTGTGGCATGCTGCTAGTGGACACGGACACGACGTGGTGGAAGCGAGAGAAGGAGCATCGCGAGATCGAGAAGACCTTGGGTACCAGCAAGGAGAAGAAGATCAAAGCCGAGATGAAGGCCATCCGCCTCCGCGACATGTACGAGAGGATGACAAAGGAGGAGGCCAGTGAGTCGAGCAAGGGAGCATGCTCGGCAGATACGTGATGTACTGCTACGCCGTGTGCGACGACGACGCCATTTTGGCGATCAGCACGGGGGTTGCGCTGTTTGCAGCGACGCCTGTCTTTTTGCTGTTGAACTGGGTGCTGTGCCCAGCGCCCGCATGCTGCGTGTCACGCTTAAAGAGAAAATAATATGAGTGTGATTTCTGAAGATTACCGGAGGGTTTGCTCTGGGAATATTGGATGTTGTAAGTGACTCACATGCGTGTATGCAGCGCCGGCGCTTGGGCTAGAGCTAATAAATGCAGGCTCCCCTCCCCCACAGCAGGAGCATCGGGGTAGAGGAGCCATAGAGGTTTCGGCAGAAACGACGGAGTTCAGAGCTGGGACGAGCCTCGACGACAAGGGCGGCAAGGCTCAGCCAGAACGAGGGTTTCCCATATTTTCCTGGGAGTCGACGATTAATTGTGTCTGTGTGATTTTTCCCTGCTGAGTAAATCCTGTCCGTAAGGCCCCCACCTGTTCCGCCCACCGAATTTACGGCGGGGGTATTTGGACCACATTTCCCGAGACCTCTGGCCCAAAGTTCTCAGCAAGGCTGAGATGGCGGCTTGGGGCAAGCAATTCATATAGTCTCGCTTCGCGACTGGTCTCGTCTCATCTCATAATCCGTCCCTCCGACTCTGCGATTGCTCGATACTCGAGTGCCCTCGAGAGTGGCACTCCTTTCCATCAATGCGTACTTCAGCCGTGCACTTGCGGCGAACAAAACCTGGATAGCGACGCAGTCCAAAGTGCGACAAACTAATCTGAGGACGCTCCCAGGGACGCTGGACAGGATGCATGGGGAGCATGCGAGCTCGAGAAAGAAGCTTCGCGTGAGCTCCAGAGAAACTTTCAAAGAGCTGCGGAAACGCTTTCGGCACGCGCATTGGGAACAAGTAGGAAAACGCTCTCGGGACCCGCTGGAACCTCAAGCAATTTCCTGCGAGGCTCCCTGCCCGGCGCCGGAGAGAGCTGCTGGGCTACACTGCACTGCCGGCTTCTTATATTCCTCCTCCTACGTACCTTCATCATCAACATCATCAACCACAACAGGGAAAACAGAACGGAAAGACGGGGTAGCGTGATGGATGGAGCAGGAGAGACTTTAGCAGGAACGGGGTTACGAACAGAAAACATGTGGCAGAACCAGACGGGCGGATAGACCCTAACGGGCGGGTAGGAGAGGCAGGCCAAGGCGGCCAGGTTGAGCAGGCGGGTTGCTGAAGCGTGGGTCCCAAGTAAGCCGCGAGAAAAGCCAAAGCGAGAGCGCGGTTCCTGAGCGCCGAGGGCGCGGCGTCTGAATAAATTGCGAGGAGCTCCCTCGCGAGAGCGCGATTCCTGCATACTGCGAGAGGAAGTCCCGCGCAAGAGCACGAGGTTGAAATAAATTGTGAAGAGGTATCAAGCGGGAGCCGCTGTTGTTGTAAACCGAGGGCCAGGGGCGCAATTTGAGGGGGAAGACCTTCGCTTGTCAAAAAGCGGGGTGCGAGCCGCGGCAGGAGCACTTTAATTGAAAAGCACAAGATGAAGCGGACGGCGAGGATCGACTCGAATTACTCTTTAGAAGTGAGAACTCAACATTCATTGTAAAACGGTTGGTTCTTACCTGCTCGCGCGACACTCACCGCGAATATCCCAACACCTCGATGCCCGCATTCGTCTTCGATCGTACCCCCCTCTGGGGTAGATCTTCCTTACAAGGCACGAGTACTTTGTGCCGCCCCTAAAAGCAAGGGAAGAGCAGACGGATGGAAGGGGGCGGTAGAAGGATGGAGCACGAGAGAGAGTAGCAGGAGGGGGGATAAAAGCAAAAACACACTTGGCAAAACCAGACGGGCTGATCGGGCGGGTAGCCCTAACGGGCGGGTCGGGAAGGCAAGCCAAAGCGGCCAGGTCGAGCAGGCGGCTTGCTGAACCGCGAGTCCTGCATGAATCGCGAGGAGGCTCGAGAGATAGCGCGACTCCCAAGTGAATCCTGCGAAAAGCCAGAGCGAAAGCGCGCTTCCCGAGCGTCGAAGGCGCGGCGTCTCAAGAACTTGCGAGGGGGCCCCACGCGGGAGCGCGATTCCCGCATAACGTGCGAGGATGTCCCGCGCGAGAACGCGATTTCGAAATTGAGCATAAGGAAAAACCGGGCGGGAACTTTGGTACGACGACGACGACGACGACGGCGACAACAACGGCGGCGGCGACGGCGACGACGACGACGACGAGCGAAAGCGAGAGCGAGAGCGACAACGGGGCCACAAAGGGCAAGAAGGAGGCCACGAAGGGCTGCAACGGGGCCACGAAGGGCATGCGTATGGGGCCACGAAGGGCGCGAACGAACGGGGGCCGCGAAGGGCAGATAAGGCGGGACCACATAGGGCAACGACGGGGCCACTGAGGGTAGTAACGGGGCCACGAAGGACAGCGAGGGGGCCACGAAGGGCGACAGCGGGGCCACGAAGGGCATGCATATGGGACCACCACGGGCGCGAACGAGCGGGGGCCACGAAGGGCAGATAATGCGGAGCCCCAGAAGGCAACGACGATGCCACTGAGGGTAGCAACTGGGCCACGTAGGGCAGCGAGGGGGCAACAAAGGACGACAGCGGGGCCACTAAAGGCATGCATATGGAACCACGACGGGTGCGAACGAGCAAGGGCCACGAAGGGCATACGTAGACTGGGCCGCAGAAGGCAAGGACGGGGCCACTGAAGGCAGCAACGGGGCCACGAAAGGCAGCGAGGGGACCACCCAGGACGTCAGCGGGGCCACGAAGCGCATGCAGATGGAGCCACGACGGGCGACAACGAGCGGGGGCCATGAAGAGCTGCAACGGGGCCACGAAGGGCAACGAGGGGGCCACAAAGGGGTGCAGTGGGACCACGACGGGCAGGGAGGCGGCCATGAAAGGCTGAAACAGGGCCACGAAGGGCAGCGAGGGGGCCACGAAGGGCTGCAACGGGGCCACGAAAGGCAGCGAGGGTACCACGAAGGGCAGCGAGGGGGCCAAGCAGTGCATGCATATGGGGCCACGACGGGCGCGAACGAGCGGAGGCCACGAAGGGCTGCAACAAGGCCACGAGGGGCAGCGAGGGGGCCACGAAGGGGTACAACGGGGCCACAAAGGGCAGCGAGGGGGCTACGAAGGGCTGCAACGGGGCCACGAAGGGCTGCGAGGGGGCCACGAAGGGCTGCAACGGTTCCACTAAGGGCAGCGAGGGGGCCACGAAGGGCTGCAACGGGGCCACGAAGGCCAGCGAGATCCCGATTCCCGAGAAGCTGTGAGGGAGTCCTAAGCATGAGCGCGACTCCTGGGTGCCTGCGCGTCGGGAGCACAGCACAAACTTTCGGGGAATTCCATCTCACGATCGTGATGCTTGAGTGGGCTGTAAGCACGTCCCCAGCGAGAGCGCGACTCCAGAGCGCCGAGCGAGCGATTCCTGCATAAGTTGTGAGGAGGTCCCACGCGAAAGCGCGATCCTCAGTAAAATGCGAGAAAGTCTCAGGCGGGAGCGGGGGTCATGGCCAAATTGTTAAGAAATCTCAATCGGGAGCCACTATTGTTGCAACCCGGGGGCCAACAACCCAGCTTGAGCCGAGTGACTTTCCTTGGTAAAAAGCCGGGTGCGAGCCCAGGGGGGGGGGGGGGGGGGCACTTCAATTGAAAAAGCACAGTGGTAACCGGAGGGGATTAACAATAAGTATGCTTCAGCAATGACAGCTCAACAACAGCAACAACAACAACAACCACAGCAGCAGCAGCGACAACAACCGCAGCAGTAGCAGCAACAACATCAACCATAACCGCAGCAAAAACAACGACGGTAGCAGCAGCAGCAGCAGCAACAACATCAACAAAACCAACAACAACAACAACCAGCAACAACAACAGCAACAGCAGCAACAACAACAGCAACAACAACAACACCACCACCACCACCAACAACAACAACAACAGCCACAACATCAACAAGCACAACAACAACAACAACAACAACAACAACAACAACAACAACAACAACAACAACAACAACAAATTACTAGCACGTGGGGACACTCCGTTCTCACCAGTGCCAGGGTTTTCATAGGAGGCGGGCAATACCCCCACTTTGTGGGGGGGCCGGTTCAAGCTCTACCAAATTTCCAAACGACTCTTCGCCACCACCCACACCCAGCTTCCCGCCCTATGACGTTCGGACACTTCACTTCGTGGCATGCGGACGACCGTGGCTACTATTCAGGGCCCCGCGGCCGACGACGACGGCGTGCGCGCGCGAAGAAAAAACGAATGTGTCCCGCATGGTATTATTTGACAGGGATGATGGCCCTGGCAGGTGCGCAACCGTTGTTGCAGAAGTTCGAAAAAGTTGCTCGCAAAAGCCCGTTTGACAGAAATGTTTAAAAAGTGTTGGGTTTCCTACGAATCCGCAAGAGCGCGCGGGATGAAATTTTGACAATTTTTTTTGAAAAACCATTGGTTTTTTGATGTTTTTATGTTAAAATCGCTACGAAAACTAAGGTTTTGGAAGGATTTCGTCTTGCGCGCGCGAATGTCCACTTTACCTTATTTTTTGCAAGGGATTCTTGAAGTTTGGTTATGTTAGAACAAGAAATGTCCACTTTAGCTTATTTTTTGCAAGGGAAAACCGATCGTAACAACACAACCGGATCCGGACCAACCCGTTTTGCCTGAGACTTCCTCACGAAAATTATGAAAATGAGGCTGCGGCCTAGGCGCGGCGGGGGGGTCGTGCACCAGGGGCCCCAACAATAATTATTCTTTAGAAGTAATAATGTTCAACAACAACAACAACAACAACAACAACAACAACAACAACAACGGCTACAACGGTAATCAAAGGGGGCAAATACTAAGGGATTTTTCTGTACAACAACAACAACAACAACAACAACAACAACAACAACAACCACAACGGCAACGGCAACGACAACAACAACAACAACAACAACAACAACGACAACGATAGTTAAAGACAACGACAACGACAACGACAACGGCAACGACAACAGCAGCGACAACAACAAACAGTTGAATCATGTTCGCTGCTATTTGCTCGTGTGCCGTTCTATACGTATATCCTGAACCCCTGGTACCCGCACTCTTCGTTTTCGATCGTACTCCCTTGGGGGATATTTTCTGTACAACGAACGTGAATTTAGCGCAGACCATGAAGTAAAGGAAGAGAGGACGGATGGAATGGGGACGGGGCGGGATGGAGCACGAGAGCAATTTGCAACAGAGGGGGGCCTAAGAGCAGAAAACACCTGGCAAAACCACACGGGCTGATCGGGCGGGTACACACGAACGGGCAGGTCGAGAAGACGGACCCAGGCGGCCAAGTCGAGCAGGCGGGTTGCTGAAGCGTGCGTCCTGCATGAATCGCGAGGAAACCTCGAGCGACAGCGCGATGCCCAACTAAATCGTGAGAATGACAAGAACGAGACCATGATTCCGGAGTGTCGGGGGCGGAGCGTCTGAATCAATTGCGAGGAAATACCACGCGACAGCGCGATTTCTGCATGCATAGTGAATAAGTCCCGCGCGAGATCGCGAGTTTGAAAGAAATTGTGCGGGAGTATCAGGCGGGAGTCGCTGTTGTAAGAAGCCGGGAGCCAACAACCCAATCTGAGCCTCAATATTTTTCCTTGTAACGAATCCGAGTGCGAGCCCGAGGAGAAGCACTTGAATTTGAAAAAACGTAATGGGCACCAGTGGGATCAACAATAACCACTCATGAAAAGTCAACAACAACAACAACAACAACAACAACAATCATTGTAAGACTGCTCGCCCTTATCTGCTCGAGTGTCCAATAACGCGTATTTCCCGAACCGTCGATACCCGCCCTCTTCGTTTTCGGTCGAACCCTTTTGGGGGGTATACCTTTCTTCCCTGCAGGCCGGGCCCCGGCAAGCGGCGTGGCGGCCGCGGACCGTCGGCCTGGCCAGCGGCAGCGCTGATCGGCGGGCCGGCCGCGGACTGTGACCCGACCCCAAGAGGAACGGACAGGGGACCGACCACGACGACGACGACAACAACGACGACGACGACGACGTCGACGACGGCGACGACGACGACGACGAGCGAAAGCGAGAGCGAGAGAAAACGACAGCAGGGCCACACGGACACGAAGTAGGCCACGAAGGGCCACAGCGGGGACACGAAGGGAATGCGTATGGTAGCACGAAGAGTGCAAACGAGCGGGGGCCACGAAGGGCAGATAATGCGGGGCCACAAAAGGCAACTATGGGGCCACTGAAGGTAGCAACTGGGCCACGTAGGACAGTGAGGGGGCCACAAAGGGCGACAGCGGGGCCACGAAGGGCATGCACATGGGGCCACAACGGGCGTGAACAAGCGGGGGCCACGAAGGGCATACGTATACTGGGCCGCGGAGGGCAAGGACGCGGCCACTGAGGGCAGCAACGGGGCCACGAAGGGCGACGAGGGGGCCACGAAGGGCGACAGCGGGGCCACGAAGGGCATGCATATGGGGCCACCACGGGCGCGAATGAGCGGGGGCCACGAAGGGCATACATATATGGGGCCACGAAGGGCAGCGAGGGGGCTACGAAGGGCTGCAACGGGGCCACGAAGGGCTGCGAGGGGGCCACGAAGGGCTGCAACGGGGCCACGAAGGGCTGCGACGGGACCACGAAGGGCATACATATATGGGGCCACGAAGGGCAGCGAGGGGGCCACGAAGGGCTGCAAAGGGGCCACGAAACAAAGCGAGGGGGCCACGAGGGGCTGCAACGGGGCCACGAAGGCCAGCGAGATCCCGATTCCCGAGTAAGCTGTGAGGGAGTCCTAAGCGTGAGCGCGACTCCTGGGTGCCTGGGTGTCGGGAGCGCGGCGCTTTAGTAAATTGCAAGAAATTCCAACGCAAGGGCGCTATTCTTCAGTAAATTGCAAGCAAATCTCCAGCGAGAAAGCGACTCCGGAGCGCCGGGAGAGCGATTCCTGAATAAATTGTAAGGAAGTCCCAAGCGAGAGCGCGGTTCCTGAATAACATGCGAGGAAGTCTCGGGCGGGAGCGGGGCTCCTGGCTAAATTGTGAGGTAGTCTCAAGCGGGAGCCGTTGTTGTTGCAACCCGGAGGCCAGGGGCCCAGTTTGAGCCTCAAGACTTTCCCTGACAAAAAGCAGGGTGCGAGCGTCGAGGGGCACACTTTGATTGCGAAAAAACCATGTGCACCAGTGGGGGGGATCAACAATAACTGTTCTTCAGAAGTGGGACTTCAACAACAACAACAACAACAACAACAACAACAACAACAACAACAACAACAACAACGACGACGACGACGACGACGACGACGACGACGACGAGGACAACGACAATGACAACAACAACGACAACGACAACGACAACGACAACAATAACAACAACAACCAAAACAACAACAACAACAACAACAACAACAACAACAACAACAACAACAACAACAACAACAACAACAACAACAACAACAACAACAAGAACAACAACAACAACAACAACAACAGCTATCATTGTATGACTGTTCGCTCGTACCTGATCACGTGCCATACAATACGTCTGTCCCAAACCGTCGGTACCCAAACCATCGGTACCCGCCCTCGTCGTCTTCGATCGTACCCCCTTGGAGGATATCTTCGTTACCTGCCACGTGGATTTAGTACAGCCCCTAAAACGAAGGAAGGGAAGACGGGTAGAAGGGGGAAGGGGATGAATGGAGCACGAGAGAAATGAGCAGGAAGGGGGCAAGGAGCAGAAAACAAATCGTAGGACCAGATGGGCTGATCGGGTGGGCAGACCCATAGCGGGCAGGTCGGGAAGGCGGGCCCAGGCGGCCAGGTCGAGCAGGCGGGTTGCTGAAGCGTGAGTCCTGCATGAATCGCGAGGAAGCTTCCTAAGTAAACCGTGAGAAGGGCCAAAGCGAGAGCGTGATTCCTGAGCGCCGAGGGCGCGGCGTCTGAATCAATTGCGGGGAAGTCCCACGCGAGAGCGCGATTCGTATACAAATGGTGGGGGAAATCCCGAGCGAGAGCGCGTTTTGGGAATACATTGTGAGGAAGTATTCGGCGGGAGCCGTTGTTGTTGTAAACTGGGGGCCAGGGGCGTGGTTTCAGCCGAATGACTTTCCCTGACAAAAACCAGGGTGCGACGAGCCCGAGGAGAAGCACTACAATTGAGAAAAGTACAGTGGTCACTGGAGGGGGGGATCAACCAAAATTATTCTTCAATCGTGCGAGTCCAACAAAAAGAACAACAACAACCACAACAACAACAACAACAACAATCATTTTACCCGAACGCTCAGTGTTCTCACCAGTGCCAGGGTTTTCATGCGACGCGAGACAATACCCCCACTTCGTGGGGGGGCAGTTCAAGCTCTACCAAATATCCAAACGACTCTTCGCGACCACCCAAACCCAGCTTCCCGCCCTATGACGTTGGGACACTTCACTTCGTGGCGTGCGGACGACCGTGGCTACTACACTGGCGTGGGGTACACACCCACAGAACTTGGTCACTTATTCGGGGCGCGCGTGTGCCCAGCATCCTGCAATTGTGACATACAATACATGACACAGACAGACAGAGAGAGAGACAGAGAGCAGACAGAGAGAGAGACAGAGAGAGCGGAGTTGGTCACATTTTTGGGGCAAGTTCCTGAGATCGTCGTGTTTTTTGTTGGTCTTGCGCGCGCGAATGTCCACTTTACTTTTTTTTCAAGGGAGTATTGAAATTTGATTATGTTAGAACAAGAAAAAGTAACTCGCGCGAGCTCATGTAACATAAATGTTGAAAAACCATTGGTTTTGTGGGAGTCGGACAGCGCGCGCGGGATGAAATTTGGACATTTTTTTTTGAAAAACCATTGGGTTTTTGATGTTTTTATGTTGAAATCGTTACGAAACCTAAGGTTCTGGAAGGATTTCGTCTTGCGCGCGCGAATGTCCACTTTACCTTATTTTTTGCAAGGGATTATTGAAATTTGATTATGTTAGAACAAGAAAAAGTAGCTCGCGCGAGCTCATGTAACATAAATGTTGAAAAACCATTGGTTTTGTGGGATTCGGACAGCGCGCGCGGAAGGACATTTTGACAATTTTTTCTTAAAAAAACCATTGGGTTTTTGATGTTTTTATGTTAAAATCGCTACGAAACCTAAGGTTTTGGAAGGATTTCGTCTTGCGCGCACGAATGTCCACTTTACCTTATTTTTTGCAAGGGATTCTTGCAATTTGATCAAGTAAGAACAAGAATTTTCATTTTATAGTGTTTTTTGCAAGGGAAAACGGACTACAACAAAACAACCGGATCCGGACACAATCGTTTTGCCTGAGACTTCCTCACGAAAATGATGAAAATGTGGCTGCGGCCTAGGCGGCGGGGGGTCGCGCACCAGGGGTCCCAACAATAATTATTCTTAGAAGAATAATGTTCAACAACAACAACAACAACAACAACAACAACAACAATCATTTTACCCGAACGCTCAGTGTTCTCACCAGTGCCAGGGTTTTCATGCGACGCGAGACAATACCCCCACTTCGTGGGGGGGCAGTTCAAGCTCTACCAAATATCCAAACGACTCTTCGCGACCACCCAAACCCAGCTTCCCGCCCTATGACGTTGGGACACTTCACTTCGTGGCGTGCGGACGACCGTGGCTACTACACTGGCGTGGGGTACACACCCACAGAACTTGGTCACTTATTCGGGGCGCGCGTGTGCCCAGCATCCTGCAATTGTGACATACAATACATGACACAGACAGACAGAGAGAGAGACAGAGAGCAGACAGAGAGAGAGACAGAGAGAGCGGAGTTGGTCACATTTTTGGGGCAAGTTCCTGAGATCGTCGTGTTTTTTGTTGGTCTTGCGCGCGCGAATGTCCACTTTACTTTTTTTTGCAAGGGAGTATTGAAATTTGATTATGTTAGAACAAGAAAAAGTAGCTCGCGCGAGCTCATGTAACATAAATGTTGAAAAACCATTGGTTTTGTGGGAGTCGGACAGCGCGCGCGGGATGAAATTTGGACATTTTTTTTTGAAAAACCATTGGGTTTTTGATGTTTTTATGTTGAAATCGTTACGAAACCTAAGGTTCTGGAAGGATTTCGTCTTGCGCGCGCGAATGTCCACTTTACCTTATTTTTTGCAAGGGATTATTGAAATTTGATTATGTTAGAACAAGAAAAAGTAGCTCGCGCGAGCTCATGTAACATAAATGTTGAAAAACCATTGGTTTTGTGGGATTCGGACAGCGCGCGCGGAAGGACATTTTGACAATTTTTTCTTAAAAAACCATTGGGTTTTTGATGTTTTTATGTTAAAATCGTTACGAAACCTAAGGTTTTGGAAGGATTTCGTCTTGCGCGCACGAATGTCCACTTTACCTTATTTTTTGCAAGGGATTCTTGCAATTTGATCAAGTAAGAACAAGAATTTTCATTTTATAGTGTTTTTTGCAAGGGAAAACGGATTACAACAAAACAACCGGATCCGGACACAATCCACTTTTCTGAAGCTTTCGCTAGAAAATGAAGGAAATGAGGCTGCGGCCTAGGTTTTGGAGGGGGGTCGTGCACCAGGGGGCCCAACAATAATTATTCTTTAGAAGTAATAATATTCAACAACAACAACGACAACAACAACATTAAGACTGTTCGCTCCAATCTGCTCGCGAGCCCTTCAACACGCATATCCCAAACCCTCGGTAACCGTTATCTGCGTCTTCGCTCGTGCCCACTTTGGGGTGTCTCTTCCTTACCGGTAGGACGGATGGAAGGGAGAGGGAGAAGGATGGAGCACGAGAGAAATTTGCAAGAGGGGGGCCTAGGAGCAGAAAGCGCCTGGCAGAACTAGACGGGCTGACCCTAGCGGGCAGGTCGCGAAGGCCGCCCCAGGCGGCCAGGTCGAGCAGGCGGGTTTCCGAAGCGGGAGCCCTGCATGAATCGCGATGAAGCCTCGAGCGATAGCGCTATTTCCAAGTAGATCGTGAGAAGGGCCAGAGCGAGAGCGCGATTCCTGAGTGTCGGGGGCGCGGCATCTGAATCAGTGGCGAGGGAGTCCCACGCAAGAGCACGACTCCTGGATAAAACATGAAAAAAGTCCCGCGCGAGCGCGCAATTCTGAAATCCGCCAGCCTCTTTGGAACCACGCCAATGTCCCAATAATCCAGGCGGCGTCGCATGAAAACAGCAGCTGGGGCCCGCGGGCGGTCCGCCAGGAGGGCCTTGTGGCGCGCGGCCTGCCAAGTGGTCTTCATGCGTCGCCGGGTCTCCTGCGTTGCTGTCCGCGTGCAGGGGGGGCCCTGCGCCAGCTCGAGCTCGCGCACTTGTTCCTCAGCGGCCTCAAGCGCGAAGAGCGCGTTCGACTCCAGCCACCGCTCGATGGGAGCCGGCAGGAACTCGCGAAGAGTGCACTGCATGCGACGCCGAAGTTGCCTCGCCCGTCTCCGCGCTCGCAAGCCCCCCTGCGGGGCGCCCTCATAGTGGCAGACCCGCGCCTTCGCGGCGATCGACGCGCGCCGGATGTCCGGCAGCTCGCAGGGGAAGCCGACGCCCCTGAGTCTGAAATTCTGCACTCGCCCAAGCCCCGGGGCCAGGAAACAGCTCGGCGCACGCCCTGGCCTCTGCGGCAGAGAAGGCCGCTGGCAGGGGGCGGAGCTGCGCCACGAACAGGACGACAAAAGCCACGAACACCTGGAAGGCCTCGCAAGTGTGGAACACCCCCGGGCCGAGGGCCCCCCAAAGCTGGGCGCGTCCCAGCATCTTGGCAAGCGGCGCCGCCCACGAAGCGCCCCCTGAGCCCGGCCACAGGATCAGTCCTAAATACTTTGCCTGGTCCTTGATGGACATGGCCCCCCACTCCATGGCTTCTCGGGCGATGTCAGCCCGCAGAGCCAGCTCGTCGTAAGCGAACAGGGGGGCGAAGACCGTCTTCCGAAAATTCAAGCGCAGGCCCGAAATCCGCGCGTAGTCGTCGAACAGGCGGTGGAGCGTCGGCAGCTGGGCGAGAGCGCGCGCGACGAGGATGACCAGGTCGTCGGCGCAGGCCCGGGCGAGCGCAGCCGGCAGCAGGCGTCGGAGGCGACGAAGTAACAGATCAGAGGCGACCGCGAAGAGGAGCAGCGACAGAGGGCACCCCTGCCGCGCGCCCCGCGCGAGGCGAAAGCCCGTGCAGCGCGCGCCCTTGATGACCACATCGCACTCGTTGTCTTGGCAGAGGGCCCCCACAAAGCGCAGCAGCCAAACAGGCCAACCAAAATGCCTGAACAGGCGCATCATGAAGCCGTGCTCGATGGACGGGAACGCAGCCTCAAAATCGAAAAAGAAAGCCGCGGACTCCGAGCCTGCGAGGTAGTGCTCCGCGAGCCCCTCGTTTAAGTCGACCAGGTTAGCAAGCGTCGATCGCCCGGGCAGGAAACCCCTCTGGGTCCTGGAGATCCTGCCCGCGACCGCGGCCTCAATCACCATCCGGACCGCGTTGGCCATCAGGCGGTTGTCGGCGTTGGTAACGTTCAGAGGGCGGACCTTGTCGACCGCGCGGTAGAGCTCGCCCTCGGTCGCGCGCTCTGGGGCGCCCGTCGGGATGAAGAACAGTAAGCTGGCATCGAAGTCCTCTCCGAATTCATGGAGCCGGCGAATGCCCTTTCGCTGCAAAAGTCGCCGAAAGCCTCAAACAACACCTCCACCGCCAGCGAGCGACTCCACTCGCCGCCAGGCGAGGAAAAGGGGTGCCATCGGGGCTGGGCGAAGAAGACCGAGAGCTCCGAATCGCCTTACGTATGTGCTTCTTCTTGAGGCGGAACTGGTTGGTCGGGAAAGGGCGCCGCTATTCTGCAGGTCGATGGGCAGCATCCTGCGCCAACCACTCCTCCATTTCTGCCTCGTCGAAGCCGCGACGCTGGAATACCTGCCCCCAGAGTTGTTGTAGAACCTCTGCCACATCTCCGGGCGCGGTCCGCTGCTCGCCACCCCTGTCCATGATGGAGTGGACGGTCTCGAGGCGACCTGGCTGGAGCCGGAAGATCAGCCGAGCGTTCCGGGCACTCGCCCGAGCTGCCTGGAGCTCGCTGGGCCACCTGAGGTCGGCGTGGGACTTGCCCAGCTCGCCCAGGGCGCGGTCCCTCGCAAGCTCCACGGCGTGGGCGCGCACCTGCTGGAGCTTGGCCGTCGCGTTGCCCACAAAGTCGTAGGGGTTGGCGACGAGGTCCCGAATGCGGGAGCATCGGTGCAAGCAGTTCGAGACATCCCCAGCAAACCCTCGCTCGAAGGCACGGATGAAACGAAGAGTGGCCCCCAATCGGTCCCCCAGTGACTCCGCAGCGGAGCAGCCCGACCACTCTCGCTCCAGGTTCCGGCCGACCTGGTGCACAGCCGCCTTGAGGTGCGCAAGCTTTTGGTTGCCCTGGTCGTCGGGATGGCCCCGCAGCCGCTGCCCGCACCGCAGGTGCACGCGGCGTTCGTAATCCTCGCGCCGGAGAGCGTGGTCCGGAAGGGGGCGAAGATGCGGTGGAAGTCGCTGCGGGGCCTGCCGGGGGACTACCACCGCCCGGTGCGCTGACAGAGAGGGCTTCCACGCCAGGGCACAGCAGGCCATGTGTCTGTCAAGTTGCTCCGAAACGTGCTGGTTGGGGTAGATCCTGTCGAGGCGCGAACGCGCGCTCGCGGACACATTCGCGGGCGCATCCTGAAACATCTCGCAGAGGCTGAAGGGAGAGCCTAAGACTGACTGAAAATGTCGCTCTTCACCGAGGTCCCTGGCTCCGGAGGCCCGCGTAGTGGACAAGGCCTGGCGCCCGGCCTCTTCTGCGACGCAATTGAAATCAACCCCGAAGACAGTCAGAGCATTCCGCGGCGGGAACAGACGCCCGGCGATCCGCGATCTCAGGCAAGCCCGAAGCCCGGGGAAGCTGGAAGCGCCCGCCCGCTCCTGTGGGCGGACATCGTACAAATCCATGTCGGTCAGGGCTGACCCGGCATGGAAATACGCGACTGCCACGTCCAGAGCACCCAGACCTCCGCGCAAGGAGAGTTTGAGAGCCCGTCCTTGCCAGATGACCGTCCTGGTAGGGTTCGGATCGAAATTATCCAAGAACGAGTTGCGAATGACCACCCCGACGCCTGCGCGGCAAGTAGATGGCCCTGGGGACCACCAGGCGGAGCAGCCTACTGGAGCGTGCCAAAGCGCGTGGCCCCCGGCCGTGCCGTGCGCCTCCGTGACCAGTAACACGTCCAACTGCTTCATGAGCTGCTGGAGGTACTGCATCTTCTGAGACCGCCGCACCGCGTCGACTGCGAAGAGCGCTTGGGCGTTCCACGTGCCAACTCGGAAATCGCCTCGAAACTGCCCCGGCCGACGATCGAGAGAGGCGGCGGGCGTCGCAGGGGTGGTCAGGCGGCCCCGCGGGACAGGAGCGAGAGGGGCAGCGCCAAGTGCACGGCGAAGCCGATGATGACGATAAATGCTCAGAGGAACTCCATCGCGGCGGCCTGCTCCATCCACGCCCCGGGGAAGAACGCTGCCCTCTGGGAAGCTGAATTGAGCGAGGCGGGGCCTAAGACGATCGGCGTCGTGCCCGGCAGCCTGGGGAGGGTAAGAAGAGGAAGAAGTCGCGGTAGGAATACTTGACGAATGCGGCAATTGGTACGGATGACTGCGACAGGAGCCCGTGTCCTGGTGGCCAGCGCAGCCCGGCCCTGCCTCGGCAGGGAGGAGCTGCATGACGACCAAGAGCAAGAACCCGCTCTCGCCCATGCAATCGATGATGTGAATTCCCGACGGCGTCCCAACGCCGCCTCTGCATCTGGCTGCTCGGGGACGGGCCGACGCTAAGCCCGCCGCCGCGCCCCGTTTCCCGTCCCCGTGGTCATGTCGAAGCGCTCGTTCAGCACCTCGATGCCCACCTTCATCTGGCCGACGGCTATGACCTGCCCATGGAGCGCAGCGTGCACCCGAGCGACCTCGCGGGCGTCTTTCAGGAGGACCTGCACGCGCCCGCCAGCGCCGCCATGGAGCTCCGCCGGGATGTGCTCGAACTCGCCATGCTGCAGCGTCCTGTCGGCACCCTTCTCCGTGAAGCCGAGGCCGGTCGTCGCGGCGAGGTGGTTCATGAGCAGCCGCACCGCTTCCCCATCCTCCCGGCCACGCTCCCCATTGAGAATCACCTCCGTGAGGTGGTCCATCGGCGCCGGAGGCTTGTGAGCCTCCTTCCGCGTGGCCGTCAGCGCCCTGGTGGTGGCGGAGGGCGTAGCCACTTTCCGGCCACCCCGGGAAGGCTTCCAGCGCAGGAGAGTGGCGGCGGCGCACGGGTCGTTCAGCAGGACGCGGTCCATCGTGCTCGCCCAGGTGTCTCCGCTGGCGCCGGAGAGCACCAGCGCCCTGCTGCTGCTCACTGCCAGCAGGTGGGTGCACAGCGGCCAATACTGCGCCAAGCCCAAAGCACTGTTGATCT
Source organism: Prorocentrum cordatum (assembly GCA_963575745.1). Taxonomy (NCBI): domain Eukaryota; class Dinophyceae; order Prorocentrales; family Prorocentraceae; genus Prorocentrum; species Prorocentrum cordatum. The sequence continues at coordinate 142,612 of CAUYUJ010016319.1, read as the reverse complement.
CCAAGATCATGGCGTCGGCGGCGGAGTACAGCGCCTGCGTGCCGAAGAAGGTCGACGATGGCAGGAGCCTTCGCAGAGCCTGGAGGGCGATGTCCCGGCCCAGGTCGACGTAGCTCGAGGGGAAGAGCACGTCGATGCATACCCGCGGAACTTCCGACGTAGAGGCGGGGCTGCGCCGGGGATTGCGCCAGATCGCTTCGGCCATCAGCGGCTGCCGCATCAGCAACGAGAACGACATCACGTCCTCAGCCCGCGTGTCGAATGTGACGGGGGTGGCAGTAGCCTCGACCTGGAGCAGCGGGGGGCGGAAGTGGAGCATCGTCGGCGGTGCGCGCTCGCCCGAGAAGGCGATGGTGAACACGGCCAGGCCCATCTTGACATGGCGTGGTGTGGTCGGGCCGGGGAGGATAAGCTCCATCGGGTAGTCCGAAAACTCGCATCTGCGCACCAGCGGTGCCCAGAGCTCACCGAGCAACGGGCTCCACCAATTGTCCAAAATCGCCTCGACGTTGTGCGCGCCCGGGAAGGGGGGGAGCGGCGCGATGAGCTTCAAGGATGCCGGCGTCGGGTCCGTCGCGACCCGGCGAAGCAGCGAAGCCCGGCACCGAGATGTCGCGTTGGTGTCCTCGGGGATCCAGGCAACGACGTGCTTGCCGGCAAGCTGCTCCCAGATGCTCTCGTCGCCCTTCTCCAGCCGCGTGGCGGCGGCCCGGGTGGCGGGCCTGTCCCAGGGGGCGGGCTGCGGAGAGGTCAGAATAGCGGACCACTGCGTCAGGAACAAAATATCCTGCCCCGCCGCGTGCAGCCGCAGCATCTCCAGAGCCTCCTTCCCCATCTCCTTCCAAAGTGGAAGCTTGCCAGCCCGTGCGCGGCGACGCTCCCGCAAGACGTCTGGGAGCTCCATGGTGCAGGTCGCCGAGGCGGTGGAAAAGTGCTGCAAAGCAGCCTCTGCCCTCGCCTGGTCTGCAGCTGGCCAGTTAGCCCTGCGGCTGAGCTCGCAAAGCTGGACCGCCGTGCGTGCGCGAACTGCCACGCTCTGGGCCGAAGGTTCCGGTCCGTCATACCTCGCGAAGCCGAGGGATTGCCACGGGTCGGCGGCGGCCTCGGCGTAGCCCAGCTTCTTCAGGATGGCCCGCAGCGCGCCCCACTTGCAGGGATACTCCACGGCGAGGGCCGCTGGGCCCGCTGCCGTAAGTGCGGGTGCCTGCACCAACTCGAAGTGGTGGAGGACCTCCTGGTCTAGCCAATTCTGGAAAAGCTGGCCTCGCAACAGGAAGGAGGTGGGAAGGTTGTCGTCGTCCACCTCGATGGCATCCAGCTGGGCCAGCTCGTCGTCAACGTCCGCGTCCATCTGTAGGGACGCCATGCCCTGCGTGGTGCCGGTGTCCAAGCTCGCTGGCGGAGCATGCCCCGGGTCAGCCGGTGGGGCAGCCGCCGCAGAGCCATCGCTAGGCTCTGGAAGCCCCGGCGGCAGCGGCGGCCGCAGCAGCGCCGCAGCAGCGGCAGAAGCAGCGGCGCCAGGATCTGAAAGCCCCAGGGCCGCCGCAGCGGTTGCAGCAGCGGCGCCGGGTGGCGCCTGCCCGCAGTGCCGGCATCTGCCCCGCTCGTCGGCTGCTGCGGGCAGCGCGCCGTAGAGCGGGCAGGCCGCATGGGAGCACGCCATGGCAGTGCTTGCGCTCGCAAGCACGGGACCAGTGTTCCGAACCCGTCCAGCCGCGGCTCCGAGGAAGGGGGGAAGCTTGTGGCAGCCCGCGGGGCAGGATGCCTCAATGTGCAGGAGCCCTTTGCTCTTCCTTGAGCCATGTCCGTAGCCTTGAGCCATGTCCGTAGCCTTGAGCCATGTTCGACGACAGCGATAATTACGACAAAGACGAAGAGAATAACAAGACAGCTCGCCGCTTGGGCTCCACCGCCAGCCCAAATGGCGAGCACTAGGTGGGCGTAGCCCCATCGAAAATGCCAGCGCGCGGCATGGATTGCGCGATCGATCCACAGTTTGTGCTCGACAGCGACGACACTTGCGATCAAGATGAAGACAGATAGAAAGACAAGCACTAGGAAAACCACGATTACGACAAATAAGAAATACGAAGTCGACGGCGACACTTGAGACGAAGCCGAAGACAAAGACAAGCACGACAATGGCGACGAGTACGAGGAAGAGGAGGACAGCGACGACAAAGACGGGGACGACGAGTTCAGCTATGACGACGACGATTACAACTAAGACGGGACGAGTACAGCTAGGACCAAGACAGAGACGGTGGCGACCCAAATCCGATCAAACTCGGTCCCCGGATCCCTCCAGGGATCCATCCTGGGCACGCTCCCATCCCAGATACATATTTGACGGCCCACGTGGACCGAAGTAAGCCTCCAGAGGCCGATAATTACAACAAGCAAACCGTTTCGAACCTTTGATGACGACGACGACGACGACGACGACGACGACGACGACGACAACGCCGACGCCGACGACGACGACGACTACGACGACGGCCACGACGGCCACGACGACCGTGGCGATGGCTATCGCGCCAGCAGCATCAGGTCGCGCAGCGCCGCGTGCAAGTGCCCGCACTCGCTGGCCGCCGCACCGCCCCTCGCCGAACGGGCGCGGCCCGCCCGCCTGCGACGACGGCGACCACGACGGCGAAAACGGCGGCGGCGGCGACGATCGCGGCGGCAGCATCGGCGGCGACAGCAATCACGACCACTGCGACACGGGCGACTACGGCGATCACGGCGACGGCGGCGCTTCTGGCGGCGCCGAGCACGACGACGGCATCGGCGACGACCACGGCGACGACGATCACGATGACGGCGACAATCACAACGACGCCGACCAAGACCACGACGGGCGACACCAACGATGCCGATCACAAACCTGCTTTGCTAACGACGCTGCCACAGCCTCGGCAAGCTGTCAAATTAACCTAGGGTAACTATCTTTTTGCGCGCCTTCACAACTGATTATACTGTCCACTGCAGACGCTGGTCAAATCAAATGTCGCAGATACTCGCCCAGACTTTCGCAACGATAACGACCACGACGGCGAGCTGTACGTGGAGATCCCTGTGCGCCACGATGCGCCGATGACGACAACGACGGAGACGTTCACAACGACGTGTGCGATCAAGAGGAGGAGGAAGAGGAGGAAGAAGAGGAGGACGAAGAGGAGGAGGAGAAAGGGCGAAGAAGAGGAGGAAGAGGTGGAGGGGGACCACGACGACAACGACGAGAAGGAGGACATTCCTCCTCCCTGCCCCCTTCGCTTTCTCCTTCTCCCACTCTTGCACACCCGGGCGTTACACCCAAGCGCGCCCTTCGGCTGGCGGCTGACACCCCAAAGCCCCTCCTTCCAGCCTTCCCGGGCCCGGGCACCGCACGCCTCGCCCAAACCTTGGGAAGGGCGCCTCGCACGCTTCCCCGCCAGCCTCGCACGACGTGCAACGCAATGAACACGTTGCCTCGTGTCCGACCGTGAACGGGACTTGCCATCCCATGCCTGTTGACCAGTGCCCAGCAGTAGTCTTCGGAGAACTCACAGACTTCAGGCCGGAGAAAGATGGTTCAGGGTTGGGTTGCTGCGGGGGGCTGCTTCGAGAGGAGCACCCAGGGGGTTCCAGGGCCACCCCGCCCCGGACGCCAAAGTTGATTCTGCAGCCACGCCTGGGGCGAGGCCTGGCGGGGTTGCCCGGGTGATGCGGGGGCTGGCGGAAGCACGTGAGTGGTATATGTGGTTAAGCATATGACTGTATTTTACTTCGCGAAGCCGTCTTGGATCCTTCACGGGATTTTCCTGAAGCCGTCCCGAAGACCCAATGAATTTAGAATGCCCACTTCCGCCCACGCACTGTGGCCGATCTCCACCTCAACCTCCGCCCACGCACCTCCGCACGCCACGCCCCGCTTGCCGATCGTCCTCTTCCGCATCTTCCTTCTCCACCCCCACCTCGACCTGCACCCCCTCTTCTTCCTTATCCACCACCAGGGAATCTGCATCATCCGCCTCCATGTCCTCCATGCCCTCTGTTCCTGATTGTCCTCCTCTTATTACTTTCCCCATCAACCTCCTAACATCCCTCCTCTCGCTCCTCACTTGCATGTTGATTGAAGGGCCCCCCGACCCGTGACAGGATGGGCATGGATCCTCCGCCCCCGTGGGGGGCCTCCGGGTGTCCAGGCGATCCTTGGAGCACTCATGACTGCGCTGCATAACGCACACAAGCCTTCTCCTTCCCCCTCCCTCTCCCCCCCTTCTACTCCCAGGCCCTCCTCATCGTGCGCCTCGTCACCCTCGCCGCCGTCCTCCCATGCCTCCCCGTCTCCTCGTTCCATCGCCCGGGCGCCTCGGGCCGTATCGTAAACGAGAACTCCCACCGCTGTCCCCCCAATGCTCTCTCACCGCCCTCCGCCAGTACCACTCCTCACCTCCTCTCTCTTCCGCCTCTCCCGCCCCCTCTCCGCCCTCGGAAATCCACTTCGGCAATGGCGCAGTCCCGTCTTCGCTCTCGGAATGCGATTTGGCACTGGCGCAATGTAGATCGTTTCTGGGGGCCGTAGTGGGCAAAAAACGCAGTATATCTACGCTAGGACGCCGCGATGGGCAAAGGCGCAATGCAGATCTACACTATGAAGCCGCACAACGATCTAGGTTAGACCCACCTTAATGTAGTTTTCGACAAACGGAAGCAACACAAACTACACGGACACAACTCTTAGCGTAGTTATGAAAACCAGCAACAACAAATCTACATGAGCGAAACGTTGATGTAGATATTGGACACGCGCCCTGTCACAATCCAGATCACACGCGCGCTCATGTAGATAAACGATGGGTAAACATGGAAGGCCCAACGACAATGTAGACACTAGGAACTGTGGGAATGGCAAACACCAGTGTAAATCCGCCGACCCCTTGGGGATCATCGGCGTGTGAAATGCCCCCCCCTCCCCAAACCCCTCCCCCGGGAGCCCGGTCCGGTCGATTTGAAGGGGGGGGGGCCCGACAAGCGACTCACGGGCTCTTCTGGGCCCAAGAAGGCCTAAAGATGGTCCAAGAAGGCCCCCAGAGGCCTCCAAGACGGCCCACGAAGGCCCCGAGACGCCAAACCAGCGCCCCAAGACGCCCAAGATGACCCCAAGACGGGCCAAGGGGCCTCGAAGACGGCCGAAGAGGCCCCCACGAGGCCCCAAGAGGCCCCCAAGATGCGTACCAAGAGGGTCCCTAAACGCAGAAATTTGCCCATTCCCTTCGTAAAACGTACAATTTTCACAAATTCGCCTTCTGGGCTTTCCGATGCTCCCAGGCGGCCCAAGAGGCCCCCCAAACCGCCCAAAGATAGCCCACAAGAGGGCCCCAAGACGGCCCAACAGGCGTCCAAGACGGCCCAAGAGGGCCCCGAAGACGGCCCCAAGAGCGCTCCGGGAGCGCCCCAAGTGGCCCCGAAGAGAGCTCAATATGGTCCCAGACGGTCCAAGAGCGATCAACGACACCGAAGATGGCCTCCAGACGGCCCAAGATGCTCCCAAAAGGCCCCAAGAGGCATCCATGATGCGCCCCAAGAGGGCCTCTAGACGCAAAAACTGGCCATTTCCCTTCGTAAAACGTACATGTTTCACAAATTCGCCTTCTGGGCTTTCCGACGTTCCCAAACGCCCCAAGACTGTCCAAGAAGCCTTCAAAAGGGCCCCAAGACAGCCCAAGAGGGCGCCAAGACGGCTCCAGTGGCGCCGAAAACGGCCCAAGAAAGCCCCGAAGACGGCCCCAAGAGCGCTCCAAGTGGTTTCCAGGAGAATTCAACATGGTCCCACACGGTCCAAGAGCGATCGAGGACACCCGAGACGGCCTCCAGATGGCCCAAGACGCCCCCAAGAGGCCTCCAAGATGCGTCCCAAGAGGGTCCCTAAACGCAAAAGTTTGCTCATTTCCTTGGTAAAACGTACATGTTTCACAAATTCGCCCCGTGGGCTTTCCGACGTTCCAAGACGGCCCAAGAAGCCCCGATGACCGCCCCAAGACGGCCCAAGAGGCCCCCAAGACGGCCCCACGACGGCCCAAGATGGCCCCAAGACGGCCCAAGAGGTCCCCAAAACGGCCAAAAAGGGATCCAAGACGGCACCAAGAGGGGCCCAAGAGGGCAACCATAAATTCAAAAATCTAGCTTTCCGCCCCCACGAGTCCCAGGGGGCCCCAAGAGCGCCCCAAGAGGCCGCCAGAGGCCCCCAAGAGGCCGCCAAGACGCCCGAAGGAGCCCCCAAGAGGCCCCCAGGAGGCCCCCAAAAGACCCCCAGACGCCTCCGTATTGCGAGCCGTCGAGCCATCTGCAATGCAATCCGCGCATACAGCCTTACTCTTCCTCGCGACGTGCTCACTATCTTGCTCGGCGCTAATGTGCTGCTGCCGCGTGAACTGTTTCGTGCGCGCTGCGAACGTCAACAGCCTCTTCACCCGTTTCGACTCATCTGCCACATTTTTCGCGGTGATGCCTCGCTGATCACAGCTTCCGCACACTACTCTTGCTCCTTTCGTCTTCCGGTGGTCCTTCATTTGGTTGCGGGTCTAAAGGCCGACCTCCCAGAATGACACCCCGCATCCGGGCGCACAGCACGCAAGGCGCTCGCAAAACGCGCCCCAGACCACCGGCATCACGCAAACATTTGGACCCCCTTACGTATCTGCCACCACCCGCGCGCGACACCGCACCCTCACACAAGACGCCGCTGGCCAGAAACTCCTGGCCTCGCAACACTCACAGAAGGGGTCGGCGGATGTGGCGTAAGCCTGTAGAATCTACACCAGGGACACCAAAATCGGCAAACTACAATGTAGATCTACACGAGGGGCACCAGAAACGGCAAAAAAGCAATAGAGATGCACATGTGTGTCGGGGAAGGTTTCCCACTGTCCCCTCGTTTGGATATGGCGGGAGAGGTGGGGCGAGGTGTGAACGAGGTCCATTGGGTTCCTGGCAAGGGCAATCCTTCGGCCGACAAAACGGCACCAGAAGACCTAAAATCCAAGAGGTCCCCAGGATGCCCCAAAGAGAACCCCAGAGTTCCCCAACGGAAACACACGAAAAAAGAGGGGAACAGGAGGGAAAGCGAGGAAACGGAGGAACAACGCAAGGAACAAGCGAGGAGGAACAGGAGGCCTCAAATGGCGACCGTTGGAAGAGAAGGGAACATGCAAAAGGAAAGCAATGAGGAACATTAGACTAATATGAAATGGATGCGCGGGGTAAACGGAGGAGTGGTGGGGGGCGCGAGAAGAAAACACAACTTGGAGGGCACGACGGAAGACATCGAAAACGATGATAATTGATTCGGAGGGCGTGGAGAAGGAAGGGGACGCGGAGGAAGATGCGGAGAGCGCCGAGGAGGGGAAGAAGCGGGCAAAGAGGAGGAAATGGAAGGGCAAAGGCAATGAAAGAGGATAACTGCAGGGAAATGGCAATAGACATCGGGGGGAATGGATAGGGTAGAGGAAGAAGAGGATGAGGACACGAGCATACTGTTGGCAAATGGCACGCGGCGCAAACAAACGCAGTCAGACCAACGTAGCGAGTCGCGCATGGACGATCATATGATGTCGGGTGGCTGTAGCCACGCAGCAACAAAACCTACTCAACTGCTCGGGGCGCCCCCCCGTGGAAGTTCCTATAGAGGTGGCCCTGAGCAGCCCCCCATTGTAAGCCAAGTTCAAGGGAAGGCGGGGCCAAGGGATGCGCGCTCTTTCTTGAAGGGTCTACCTCGAGCGATAGGAGCGAGGTGGTCGACGTGAGCGATGTCACCCGACCGCATCGGAGGCCAACGTGGAGACTCAACTGGCGACATGGTGATCCCTCGGGATACCTCTCGAGGCGGATTTCGAGGACCATCGGGGGTTTCTTGGCGGCCTCTTGGGGGCCTTTGGGGCCCTTCGGGGGCCTCTTGGGCGCATTTGGAGGCCGTCGTGAGGTTCTTTTGGACCGTCTTGCGGCCCTGATGAGGCGCATCAAGGCCATGGTCCTCTTGTGCCTCCCTGGGGCGACCCAAGGACGCCCGCGGGGTCGACGGGCGAACCGGACTCCACGGAGGGGAACGACGGAATTTTCCGAGCGGGAAACAGGACAAGTATCCCCAAGACCTAAAAATTATCCCGGGCGAGCTGGAAAGCACTCCCAGAACCCCGTCACAGCCATGTTCCCGCGCAGAACAAAGAAGAGCGCAGGCGCCCTGGCGGGAAACATCCTCTATATCCGACCGCTAAGAAGAAAGGCAAACATGAGCGGCGAGAGCGGGAGAGCAGGCAGGAACATTAGGACCGATGGCGACACGAGTCGAGAAGGAAGAATTGAGCATAAGCAGAGCGACAAAAGCCATGCGCACATAGCAGTCCCGATCATAGGTTCAGCCTCCAAAGTTCAGCGGCGAATTTGGATTCGGAAGTACTCCCCCCACTCCTCTTTCTCCTCCTCCTCCTCCTCCTCCTCCTCCTCCTCCCCCTCCTCCTCCTCCTCCTGGGCACAGCCTGGCGCCGGACAGAGTTTGTCCACCGTCACCGATCACCGCGCAGAGGCAGGTGGCGCACTCCCCTTTGATCGGGGCCATTTTCACCACTGCATGCACACAACAGTAGGGCGGCGGGCGGCGGCGAAAGCTGCTGAAACCAGCAGAACGCCTCAACGCAGCCAGTCTCAAACGCAAGGAGGCGAGGTCTCGCGCATCTTCAATGGATGTCACAATTCACCAGAAAACCTGCCGCCAATCTCGAGGCGGGAGATGAAGCAAAACAGAAAAGGATGGAGGAAGGTAGCACACAGTAGGCTCATAACCTCGTCATGGAATCGACTCGAAACATCTTGGATCCAAGCCGAAACTGCGTTTTCGCAAGACGTTTCAGGACCTTGGTTCCGCGGTCCGTCACGTTGGTTGGACAAGGATGCGCAAGAGAAACCACGCGAGAGGACACAGAGTTCGCACAGTGAATGCACCCCTGGCCAAGGACCCAACAATACGCCATTGTGAACCGCAGGGCACGTGGGACGAGCGGGGCCGCCATGCGAACCCTGCCACCAAGGCTTTCGGTGGAGCTCCCTGTGGGGCCATGAGCCGTGTGACGGGTGCGCCAAAATGGCGCGGGGCCGCCATGCGAACCCTACCACTGAGGGCTTCGGTGGGGCCCTCTTTCTGGGGCCACGAACCGTGTGAGGGGTGCGCCAAAATGAGGTGGGGCCGACATGCGAATCTTGCTACTGGGGCCTGCGGTGGAGCTCCCTGTGGAGCCACGAACCGTGTGACGGGTGCACCAAAGTGGCGCGGGGCCGCCATGCGAACCCTGCCACTGGGGCCTGCGTTGGAGCTCCCTGTGGGGCCACGAAGTGTGCGAGGGGTGCGCCAAAACGGGGCGGGGCAGGCCTTCGGTGGAGCCCCGGCAGAATGGAACGGGGCCGCCATGCGAACCCTGCCACCGGGGCCTTCAATGGAGCTCCGTGTGGGGCCACGAACCGTGTGAGGGGTAAACGCGGGGCCGCCATGCGAACCCTGCCACTGGGGCCGTCGGTGGAGCTCCCTATGGGGCCACGAAACGCTGCACTGGGTGGGTGACACGCAGGGAGAAAGGAGGTGGGGGAGGGGGAGGAGGGAGGGAGGACGCGGGGACGCGGGGACCGTCCTTTCAAAGCTAAGACCCAACACCACAGGATGGTTGGGAAAAACGAATGCAGCCGAGCCCCTGCCCCCAACGACCACCAAGCGACTAACACGAGAAACCACATCCGCGGGGGCAGGACATCGGACAGGGATGAGGTGCGCATGCGGAAGCTTGACTTTGAAGCGCTTCGGCGGGCGACCAGGGTCAGACAGCCCCACCAAAAGCGTAGCGGCCCAGGATCCCCAGGTCAGAACAACTTTCAGCATCGCTCGCAACTGTTGGCTGTCAACTAACGGAAGACGAGTAGCCGCGGCTGCCGCGCGCGCAATGTCGGCTGGACGATTGCCACAACTCTGCCTGGGCGCGACACCACCGCCTAAGACCTTCTTCTGAACGGCATGCGCCCTGATCTTGATCAGGTTTAGCGCCTCTCCCCCCCACCCCCCCGGCCCCACTCATCGAACGAGTTCCTTCAGATGCGCGCGCGACGAAACAAAAAAAACAGCGGCCGCTCGGCCGCGCACATGGTAGCCGTCATAAACATACTGGGAGCCTCTCTTCTTCTCACCCCCTTCGATAACAATCAAACGCAGAGGTACAGACAGGATCTCGGGGCCTCGTGCTCACCGGGAAGGCGCGGCACTACGATTAGGAGCCTACATCACTGGGGCAGCTTAGCACTGACCTCAGCACCACGAGAGGCCGAGACCCGCACTCAACTGTTCGAGCAATTCTCGAACGCATGCTGGGCCATGCCCACACATGCCCACGCGGGGCAAACCGCGCAGATTTTCCTCCACGACAAGAGGGAAAATATTCAGTCGAAGACTAATTGACACGACACAGGCCTGGAGCCTACTAGATGCCGAACATGCACGCCTGGAGCAAGATGCTCATCACGTTGCACAGACGTAGCAGTAGCCCCACAGCCAAAGCATCCGTCACAGAAAGATGCACAACAATCACACTGACCTAGCAAGAGCCCCTCAGCCAGTGCATCAGTCAAAGCAGCTCCCCCAGCCTAAATCATGCTCGCCTGGGCCATCTCCTACTTCTCCTTGGCCCCGAGCTGCGTCACAAGTCCGCCCCGGGGGCCCTGTCTGGTTTGAAAGTGAACCCCATCGCTCGCAGGATTGAGAGCAACGCCGCGTGGAGCCCCACCATCTTGCAACCCTGCTCGATCGCCGGGCACTCCAAGGGGGTCCTCTGCATGCCTGCCATCGCCTCTGCTTCCTTCTCATCGCTTTCCTAGTTTCCGACCATGCCCCAAAACTCGACCTGCTGATTTACCAGAAGCTTTGCCTGCTCTGGGGTTCCGGGCACGATCATAGCGCCCTTCGCGTTGAACGTCACGCGGTGCACCTCGCCGCCGCGCGCCGGGCTGGCCGCGCGCTCTGCGACCCACGCCCCTGCGGCCCCCACGTCGTCGTTGAGCAGCATGAGCAGCAGCAGCCTGGACACGCGGCATAGATTGATCACCGATTTCTGCTGAGAAGACTCCGCGCCGCACCAGTTTCCTGAAACGCTCGGAATCCCTCCATGGCGGCACTGCTCGGGAGGCCCCCGTCGACGCGCGCTGCCCTCCGCCTTCACTGTCTCTAGGTCTCTAGGTACTCCTTGTACACTCGAACGCCCGTCTGCGCCACCTCCTCGCTCTTGTCGCCGTGCACCACCAGTGCCGCCGAATGCCCCAGGGCCCGCGCCCGCGCCTCGAGCTGCTGCGCCTCGCGCGCGGCCCAGCCCCATCTGCTCGGCGCCCCCCCCCCCCCCCTCGCCGACGGACGTCGCGAGCCCCGACAAGCGGGGCCGACTGCGCTACGCGATGCTTCTGGCACTGCTGGCATAAATGCGCATTGAGCAAATGGCTACGGAGCGCGTCGGAAACATCAGCCTCGAACTCGCACGCAAGACGATTTCGAGTCTGCATGGTAACGCTCCCATCGTTTCGACTCCGTCCTGCTTTGCGCTACCTACACAGTCTTACAAAACAACCATTGGTTGGTAATGCAAGATGATAGCCTCATCAATCCTCCTCCGCGCGCACCTCCTTTGCGCCTAGAACTATGAACTGCCAATCGCTGGCGTCGGAAAACACGCACCACGCCCCTCGCCATCAGGACCCAACGCTGAGTCGAAAGTGAGCCTGGCAACTCAAATAGCATCCGATTCCATGCGAAGCGGATGGCAAATAGCGCCCGGTACCGTACTGAGGCGGCTCAGTAAGAGGAATGGACGGATAAGATCGGATAAGATCGATGTAATGATCTTTCCAGCACGTAGCGAACACAAGCAGTGTCCGGGCAAATAGGGCGCGCGTGCCTTGAGCCCAAGGCAACGGCGCGCGAGCTATGCCCCCGATACTATAACATCTCCCAAAGAGCTACCCTTAAAGTCGAAAGGGGAGGAGACGGAGAGCATAGCCGCGCAGCCGTTAGGCTGTACAAAGGCCGCGCGCACAACTGTTTGCAAGAGAGAAAACAGCGTACAGTCTGGCCTATCACCAGACTGTAAAGCGAGTTTCCTCGCAAGGCATTTCACGCAAATACAAGATAGTCCCTTCGAACGATGGAGGGCTATCGGCTCAGTTAGAGGTAAGCCAAATGGGCCATACCTCACCGAGCAAATAGGCATTAAGGCAAAGAGCCTGAGTCATATAAAGCCGGCTCGTTGCCAGGCGTGAAATGTAAGGCTCGTTTCCGAGCAACTAGAAGGGCGCCTCTGTAGTAGGCGCCCATGCTGGCAAATTGGACCGCGGGGGGGCAACAAGGACATACTAAACTTGATTAAACTTAGGTTTAGTTCTGTCCTCGGGACCCCGGAAGGGAACAAACTGCTTCAAGTCATACTTGAATGACTGAGTGCCTGACATTACCTCCAGAAGCAGCCCCCGATCGATGCTTCCCTTTGTATGCCCGTCTGCGGTCATATCCCTAGTATCACACCACTGCACGTTATGTACTATACCTATATCCATGAGCTCACGTATCCAACTGATATGTCCAAGCAGAGTCCGCTCTGTCGGTATCTTAAGATCCTTGCTTGATAATGATTTATAAACGGACTCAACGTCTATGGTGAGAGATACTTTGATGGCTAGGCCTCCAACTTCACGCATATCTCGTAGTTGTCGTGGAGTCAGAGCTCCTGCCTTGAGCTCGTGGAGTGTGATGAGCGTAGGGTAACACTCATCAAGGTTATGCGCAGCTGCGAGTGCCTCCGCAGCATAGCTGGACCTCACCTGCAGTCGGTGTGAATTGCATAGTCCGTCACAGAGGTGAACGACGGACTTGCCTTGAGGCGAGTTTCCTCGCCGTAGTGCATTAGCCCCGCGTATGCCGTAGCCCTTGGTCCCATCATCCTCCTCCCCGGTGAGCTTCCGATACCCCGGATCGCTGTGGATGTCTACTTCATTCGTAGGCTTCATCCGAGGGAAAGTGATGCGTTTCGGGCTGCTGATCAGCTTTCGCGCCACAGCATTCAGGCGTCTAACTTGCAGATTAGTGGGCTCTTGGATTTTCTGGAGAGAGACCACGTATACCATGAGCCAGATTTGAATAAGAAGGGCATAGGCGAGGGCTCCTCGCAAGCTGACGAACATGTCGGTAATGAGTTTCGTGGCTTTGGCATCGGCCGCCGCTCCTGTAAGTTCTGGGTGGGTGTGCGATAGGACGTAGTTGTTTGATATACTCGTCCTGATCCATGATCACATCCCCTTGGTCACTCTTAGTGTAGCGAACGGCGCAGTTCGTATATGAGTGTTTGTTGAGCTTGCATTTGCCAAACACCTTTTCGACACGCTGTGCGTAGTCGTCAATCTTTTTCTCTAGGCCTGCCATGTTGCTATCATCGGCATGTTTTGCCGTTAGCAGATCTTGGCTGAATTCAAATTCAGGATCATAAATGGTCGGTGCAAGGCCTATAGCTCGTGTGGTCGTACGAAGTTTGAGAGAGAACGCTCTTGGAGCGTCCTTTGTACCCGTTCCTGGTTTGAGGCACCTGAGGCAGTGTCGGCTTTCGTCAGAAGATGAGAAGCCGGGTAGTGCACGAAGTACCTGGGCACTTCCCGGTGGAAGAGTGAAGCAGACCATGCGAGTTTCCTCGCCGGTGGCATGGGCAAGTTCCTCATAGGTCAAACCCTTGAGGAACGCCTTGTCGATATCCATGGATGCTAAGATCCACTCTGGATGGCATGCCGCCTCACTTGCCAGGAGTCGTTGGGGCTGCCTTCGGGCAGTTCCCGAGAATGTTTCCACGTCGAAAGCCTCAGTATCCATAAATCCACGAAGGACAAGTCTGAGACGAATGATTTTAACGTTCTCGGTACCCACCTTTACAAACTTCCACTTGTATACATACCTGGATGTCATGATGTTGGAAGCTTTGGATAAATCATACATCTCAAAGCATCGGTTGTCAATCCAGATTTTGAGTTCAGTGTACAAAGCTTCACTAACCTCCTTTGGATGTGCTGCTATGTCGACTTTGGTGAGTAGGTCATCTTCTTGAACGACTACAGCACGTTTAGCAGCAGAGGATACATATACTCTCATCGTTGCGACCATGTCAGTGTCGACCTGTGCAAGTTGAGTCTGATCCAACACTACTTCTGACATTTCTGATGTAAAACATAACTCAACGTAAGGACCATATTCATCACTGTCAAGAGAGTAGCTCTCGTCAGGTGTGGTTGAGAAAAGAGAGACTAGACAAGACTCTCGTGGTTCAGGCTCGTCTCCGAGCGTGTCCGATGATATGACATCTTCTTCGTCTACAGATGCTGAAACCAAAACACATTGGTCGGGCAGCATGGTTGTTGGGACGCAGTAGAGATAATCGTCGGTAGTCGTCGTAGGATGAAGATCCATACGTAGTTCGTCGTACCACTCTTCCAGCATCATAGCTTCGATATAATGTTCCTCATTTTCCTCATAGATTGTCGACAGACGGCCTTCACTCGGCGATGAAGCACCTGGGGTATCTGGAGGAGGCCTGTTTCCAGGCGAATCGCGTTCTCCAGACGTGTTGCTTGAGTGCTGATATTTAGCCAGGTCGTCGTGAAATCCTAAGGAAGGGACACGTGAAGTCACGCATTGAATAAGTCTGGAATGAGTGCTACCAGTGATCTGAGAAATGTTTAGGCCGGTGCCCACACACTCGTAGTAGTGGAAAGCTGGGCTGATATCGTTGTCATAGTGGATCAGCGCAGACCCGGTGGCGTACTTTACTGCAGGTAAGCTTGACACACTTTTGGCCAATCTAACTGCTACTACATGCTCTACTCGGAAGTAGTTTCGTACGAGATACTGTAGTGCTAGATGTACGCGCGGGTGAAACTTGCTGTCGTCTGAAAGATTGAGGTTTCCCTTGTAATCTGGGATATAGCCGAAAACTTTGGCAGGTTTCCCTGCGCCGAGGTGTGCCACATATGTAAGGACGGCTTGCATGGCCATATTATCCATGCCAAGTTCCCGTGCGAGGAGGCACTCAATGTAGTGTGTGACGAGCATCAGGATACATCACAATTACCTCACGAGATCCTGCCTTGACAACAATATGTCCTCTTTCAGGCACATTACGGATCACCGGGAATGGGCCATTCCAGCCTCCATGATCGTCCTTAGTGGCAGTGGGTCGATGGTAGTCTACCAGATCCCCTGCAGAGTAAAGGCGAGCACCATCAGGAGCCGTTTTAGCCCTAAGAGCACGATTTGTCTTGGCCACAGCAGTGGCTTGAGTTACGGCTTCTACGCTAACTTCTCTTACACGACGTTCTCGTTCGTGTCCTGATGTCTCGGGTCCCTTGGGAAAGTCAAGGGTGTCGAGGTCAAGAAGAAAGGAGGGCTGACGTCCTGTGTGTGCTTGGTACGGCGATACTCCGTTGTAAAAAGTAAAGGCATTGTTAACGAAGATACCTTCTGCCAATATTTTAGTGAATACAACGGGGATGTTGTGTCGATTCAGTTCTTCCTCAATCATGTGGAGGACGCCTCTGAGAATGCCGCTTCGTGACTCAATTGAAGTCGCGTGTTGGCAAGGTGCTCGGATACGAAGTTCCGTGCCCTTATTGGCCATCATGGCCTTAGCGGCATCATTGTTCAGGGCGCCTTCTCCGTCTGAGTATAAGACTTTGAAGGGTCCGTGATAGGCAATCCAGCAGTAGTGGTAGGCGTCAAGGATAGCGCCACGTTCTCTGTCGGAAATTTCTTGGCCTGCTGCCAGGCGAATACAACGATCCATAATGTGAAATATGGTCCGTTTCTTGTAGAACATGAGGTCCATTTCGCCTTCGTCGAGCCAGTTACCAGGAAGGCTCACCGAAGGTAGTGTTGAGTTTCCTGGACGTTCCCACGCTCTGCATTCCCGACAGGTGTCGCAAACTTCTTTGATCATGTTCAGTCGAACGTTATCCAGCCCCACTTTGTCGAGGATTAGCCTCATCTTGGGTTACTTCGCATGATACCATCGCAGGTGCAGTTTACGGAGTTCCTGTTTAACGACATGAGGTTCGTGACTACGGAGATCTTGCAGACTGCGTTGGATGTCGAATCTCGTCCAGTCGGGTAGTCGTGGAGCCCCAGAGCCGGTAGAGGCAAGAGGGTTCCTTGTGGCTCTCCGCAGTCGGTCTCCTCCGTCGACTGCATCTGGAGGTGGTGGTACGCCTTGTAGGCGGCCACGACGGGCCCCTACCTGTGGCGCTGCGCTAGAGGACGCAGAAAGCGTGTTTCCACGCTCGGGGGCGTCTCGTAGCATGTCGTAACTGCTGGCACCAGATGTCGGATCAACGTTACCGAAGGATCGCGGTCGCGGTGGCCTGGCGCGTGTGCCTTGGCGGCCACCTGAAGCTGAAGCCTGGCCCTCGCCAGGTTTAGGTAAGGGTTTCCACCAGGCTGGCACGGTTTTGCCTTCGGGGTCGTGGTCGTCTGGAAGTTTAAATGGTTCAGCAAAACGACATTCACCAGGTTCGGTATCGAGGTGGTTCTTAACAACTTTGCTTCTCGTGAGATCCCTCTGGCATGCGGGACATGGCCAATATACAGAGATGGAATCATGATATTTACACTGCGTAGGGTCTCTGTTATGGCTAGGACTGTCCTTTCGGACGTTGTCGATGCATGCCGGGCAGGTGGCCACCTTTGGGATGATACGATCACCGACGCGTCTCACACCTTCGCCTGGTTCAGCTTGATCGGGAAGGTCTGCAGGGTAAGGATGTGCTGTACTTATAGGCGCGTTTCCGCGCGTAGTATCAATGGCTTTCGCCAGATAGACGGCTTCCACAAAGGCAGACTGCAGTCGTCGAGTGTATTTTTGTGCCAGTGAAGGCTCTTTATTGCACGGTTGTGCGTGCACATGCTGACCGTTGCATTTGAGTCGCTCAAAGGGTCTAAGAATTGTCACGTCATTGCTTGTGATATTTGTCGGCTTCTTAATATAGTCACCAGCTGTATCTTTGAGTCCCGTAGCACATTGATCAATGCGTACGGTTGTAATGCGTGGTCGGTTGGCAAGTTTCTTCCATGGGGAAATATCGTCCACCCATGTTCCTGTCGGTTGTTCGCGTATAAACCACCTCCGAGCGTCATCTTGGGTTACAGCAATTTTACCACAGTAAGTTATGTGTGGTAAATCTTCTCTGCGGTGCTGTTCCCAAGTGTTGTGATTGACTTTGTAGTTGTAGTAGGATGGTGGTCCTGTAGTGCGGCAGCTGGGTTGTAGCATGGCAACTCGTACGTAGCATATATCGAAGTAATGATCTACAACCCGCTGCACCGAGGGGTCTCCCAGATCGACATATGCAGTCTTGTCTAGGTTGCCTCCTGAGGAGAGCCCCCTTGAGAAGGCAAGCTCTGAGATACCACCCTCGCCGCCACAAAGCTCCACCATATCCACGCAGTTGTTATGACCATAGCATAGTGTAGCGACTATGCTGTATATGTTAGCGCGTGTGTCGGGCATGGATGCGGGGAGGGTAAGGAACAGGTCATCGCCCTCATCGGAGCTTATCAGCTCAATAGGGATGTCAGTACTCCAGGTCGCCGTAAGATCCTGTCCAAGTCCTGGCAAGTCGTCGCCGCAATCATCGCTTCCGTCTTCAACGTGCTTTTTAATGCGGCGAGGCTTGATGCCTGCTTCCTTTTCGGCGTTGAGCCTTTCCTTCTGCTTGATACGCGATTCTGTAGGTAAAACTTGCTCGTTTTGTTCGCCGGTCTGTGTGCCCATTGTCGTGGTTGAGTGGGTACATGCGTCAATCGCCAGAGTCGGGAGGGGGAGAGAACAGTCATCTATGATGACGCGTCGAGGTTTCTGTGGTGATTGAGTAGGCTCGTTTCCGAGCAAGACCGGTTCCTCGGGTTGCCAATACAACCGAGTGCTGATGTTGGCAACCCCTGCAGGTAGTGGTGCATGCCAATCATACCCTGTTGGTTGATCGGTAACTGAGATATCCTGAATAACCGCATTGGTATCCAGGTTAATCGTAACACGTCGGATAACATCAGACCATTTCGGTCCTCCCTTGTTGGTCGTCACGTAGTGATGGATGTTGTGATCCGTGCGTGCATAAGTGTTTAAATATACAGGCACGTTTCCGTGCGTGGTGGTGCTCCCCAGGATGTTGTCGTTCAGATGACGGATGAGTGTAGTACGTGTCTGAGCTCGCCATTCAGCATGCCGTACTGTATGGCCGTACCAATCCAACACATGTTGTGGTATTGCCTGTTTGCATGTACATGCCCACAGCTTCGAGCTAATGAGTATTGATGACGCTACCTGCATATAAGTACCACTCGGTGTACTGTCTTGCATGTTGAACCGAATACCGAAATGACACAGACGCATCCGTACTACAGACAACTTAAGACCTTCCAGGGTATCACGTACTGGAGATAACGTCCAAACATATCCTGGGGGACCAAATGTAATGATTTTCATACGGAGTTTCTTGGCTTTTATCAACAGGTTCTGGATACGTGACCAATGTGGGGCCACTCTCTTTCCTGGAGTTCGTACATACCAGTCACCCGGGGTACTAATCCATATGAGAGTGTAATCTCCACTCATCACCGCACCCAGGTAATCTGCGCCCACGCTTGTCATAAGTTCATTGTGGGAAATACGATCACAGATATAACCTCGGGTGCGGAGGTCGGCGCAAGCCTCTCTCGTATCTTCAATGACAAAAGCCCTCTTACTAAGGCAGGTTACCCCGCTGTCTTTACTAAGGCAGGTTACCCCGCTGTCCTTGTTACCCCCCGGCTTTTCGGCCAACAGGCAAGACGACGAGGGGGCGACGTCGCCCTGCCATCTTCAAGATAAAGAAGATGTGCCTGCAATGTCTGCCAGCATCTGGGCTTCCCTCAGATGCTGGAGCTCAGCACTGCAGCGCGCCGTGGCCTCAGAGGCGGATTGCTCCGCAAATGCTGTCAGCATGGATGGATTATCCATCAGCTGTTTCAGCACGCCTTTGGACCTAGCGTCGCTGACCGTCTGCAGCTCACGGTTAGTGAACCCCATTACTATCTTCCGGCGGGACCGCACAGCGTCCATGGGTACACTTCCACCATGCTGGGCCAGTTTCCTGGCAACGAAGCAATCAAACGATTCAAGATCGTCGATGTTATCGCCTCGCATAGTGGCCTTGGCGAGCGTCTCCATCAACCCCTGAGGCAGG
The DNA here is from genome assembly GCA_963575745.1 of Prorocentrum cordatum. Classification (NCBI taxonomy): domain Eukaryota; class Dinophyceae; order Prorocentrales; family Prorocentraceae; genus Prorocentrum; species Prorocentrum cordatum. The sequence goes on along the minus strand of CAUYUJ010016319.1, from coordinate 123,304 downwards.
TTTCCCTGCAATTGCTCGCGCTCCTGCGCCGGGGTCGGCTCGCCCGTCAGCACTGTCTGGAATGACGTGCTGCTTGAGCTCGAGGCGGGTTGCCCCGCAGCTCCAAAACGATCACACCTGATCGACAGATGCCCTGACGGCAACTTCGTCGTCGGCATGATCTTGGAGCCCTCGGGGAGCTCCATTTTGACCTGCCCCTTACCAGGGAATATCAGCTTCTCCTGGCCTCGTTCAAGCACGATGATCGTGCGTTTGTCCTGCATACTATCGAGGCCTAGGATGGCTGGCAGGTCTTTGCCACAGCCTGAAACAATGTTCGTCTTATATGAATCGAGCTGGGTCGACCCCTGGTACTCGCAGGCAATACTGAATGTGCCCACGGTTTCCGCTGGGGCCGACCCTTCTCCCACTCCGTTGATATTCAAACGAGAGCGGGGCTCGAACGTACAAGTGCGGCCATGTGCCTCAGCAGCCTGGACGAACTTGCGGCTCGTGTTTTCGCCCATGATGTTGATCTTCGAGCCTACATCGATGATGATGGAATTTCCACCATCATCCAAGAACGTCTTACTCAGCTGCTTGATGTGCACCGTTTCTGAAGTGTCGGCTGTGCCGTCAGGCGGGTTTCCCCGCGAGCCGGTCGCACTCCCTGGCGGGTTGCCCCGCATGACGCTGGCATACGGCCTGCCTTCGGCCATGCGCACCAGGTCGATGTACTGGAAGTACGACACGTGCTGGACGTGATCGCCGCGCTCCTCCCGCCAGTTGGCATACTCATCACGTATGCTCTTATACTGTTCGCGGGTCGTGCGTCTCGTCAGCGTCAGATACGAGTGAAGGGCAATATCCTGCAGCCCCTCATTCGTGAGGTGATCCCTGTATTGCAGCCATTCCTCGAACTCCTCGTTCGTCGCTGTGATATCGACGGCCCTGGCTGCCGTTGCTGCTGTTGCCACTGAGGAATCTGAGATGTCAAACGACGGACTATCAGTCTCAGGATTATCGGCATCCAGCATAAAAGTCGTGTGTGCATTATCCATTTGATTCTGGAAATGCCGAACACGCAACTCACGCAGCTGGTCAGGGTCCAGTGCCGTCTCTGCCCCACCCCCACTCTGGGGAGACATCTGAGGAGTATTAGGCAGGTTCCCTGCTGAGACGCCGTCATCGGGATAAGCTGATCGAAGTATCCCGTCACCATCGGCGGCCTCACCTCCTCTGGCAGGTTTCCCGGCTGTTGGGGCTGAACTGTCTGCCTATCTAGCATCCTGGCCGTCATCTCCTCCACCATGCTCCTCAACTCCCGCAGCTCCCTCGCTGCTTGCTCAAGAGTCTGAATGAAGGAGCCGGTCCACGGAAATGATGACGCTATGATGCCAGGTGCTCGGCAGATAGCACATGGTGGCTGCCGAGGATCTCCCTCGCGCTGATTTGCGACATGGCCCACCACATTTGAATTCCAGCACCCCTCATGGAACAAGTGATTACACCTCAAACTGTAAACATTTTCCCTGGGCTGAAATTCTTCGAGGCATACCGCACAGGCATCTTCCATCCCAGTGAAAACTTCTACATCTGCTGCTCTGGGATATACCCGCCGCTGTCTCTCCAATACCGTCTCGGAGGGCATGAAGGCAGCTGGGGGAGCCCCTGTTGGTTCCAGCACCTCCGGCACTCCGGCATTTGGCACGGAGGTGGTAGGGGTCACAGCGGGCGAGTTTCCTCGCAAAGGTGAGCCTCTGTTTCTCGCAACCTCAAGTGCAGCTGCACGTGAATGATCTCGCACGCTCTGCACGGCCTGTCTCCGCCTGAAGCATGCCTGTTGAGTGTGGCATGTCTGCCTGATATAATCAGGCACGCCCCTACTGCCAGACGATATCGAATGGGCAGTGGGCTGGACAGCCACATCTGGCGTCGTCGGTGAAGGCATGAAGACCATGTGCGGATACATAGATTGATCACTGCAGCGCACGTTAGTGAGGCTGTGGAGCTGATCCGCCAATTCGCGAACAAACTTGTTCGGAACTCTGGACCCATCAGGGTATAATGGCGGATTCATGTGCGCTGGCGGTGGCCTCTGGCCCTGGGCCATGCTCGGGTGAGCATTGAACGCTGGGATGAAGGCTCGCTGCCGAGCAGGATCCCTTGGGTTGGGACCCTCAGGCTCCCAGGACCAGGCCGGCCTCCACCTCTGACCACTTGGGTGAGGCAGATTATGGCTCTGCACCTGCTGCACAGCGGCCGCCACTCTTGCACGGTAGTCATCAGGCACACCAGCTACTGTGGTTTGTCCAGCAAACGGCCGATGATGGCTTGGGGTGCCGGGCAGGTTTCCCTGCTGACTCGTTGGAGCGCCGGGCGGCATCATGTTCAGGAGAGCTGTACCATGCTCAGCCCTAGCCGCTGCGACCCTCTCCATGAGGGTGCCGTTCGTGGCAGGGCGGCCAGGAGTCCCGAACGGAGACTGTGCAGGTGGTGTAGCCATTGGGGTCATGCCCCTCGGTGTGCGCATGCTCTGCGAGGGGCTTCCATGCATCTGCTCAAATCGAGCAGGCTCTCCAAAGATGCGGCCGAACGTCTGCGGGTCTCCCTGTGGCCCAGGCATCTCAGCTCTGAGTCCATTTATAGGCAGGTTTCCCTGCATGGCCTGACGATTTCGCGTCGCCATGGCGGACATTGCTCCCTGGCCTGCGGCCCTGGGGTCCTGCTGATACAACCGATCCGCCAATTGCTCCACCTGTTCAGGGTTCAGAGCGGCCGCTATCTGGACCAAGTCCGAGGTGCTGATGGCCTGCCAAGACACGGCGCTAGGCCCTTGGCTTGGGGCGCGGCTTGGAGCCGCGCTCCCGGCCTCACTCTCGGTGATCATGAAGATCTGGTGGACCTCAGGCTGGTTTCCCAGCTTGGCGGGACTGTAGTGGTCCCCAACCTCCCTGTGGAGGTAGACCATGGGAGGGTCGACGCCCTCTTGGTCTCGGGACCACTGGTGTTTGACGCTGGCACTGCCAACGTCAGCCCACCTGCCAGGGGCCGACAGCACGGCGGGGGGGACACGCGCCCGGCGATCCCCCAGGTACTCTGGATTGCGCCAGTGCTTCCCCGTGGCAAGGTCCTCTACATGGGAAATGTAGTACGGTTCGATGATACCGTTGTTTCCCTCGGACAAAAGGACTCCGTTATCAGACCAACAGAACTTCATACCATCTTGCATGGCCTTGTGCCAATCTACGAATAAAATGATGTCTGAGTCTGGGTCCCACCCACTGTTCACGGCACGACGGCGGACCGTCGGCGCGAAGTGGATGCGCGACAGGCCTGTCCCCTGTCTCTTCGTGTTGTGCTCGGGTCTACAGGACAAGCCGCGCCACATGCCTTCGAAGGCATGCCACCGAGTGCCATGCATGGCGACTTCGGGGTACGGGGCCGGTCTCCCGGCAGGTTGGTCGCACAGTACAATATAGTTGTACAGCGGCCATGGAGCTTTCAATGTCCATGAATGCCCCTGAGAGGCGCGGATGAAGATCTCGGGCTCACCGGAGTCCCGCATTAACACCTTGAACTGAAGGCGCTGTTTTTCTTCTCCGTCTGGTTCACGGACATGAACCACTTCCATCATGATGGCTGCCAGTTGGTCAACCGTGCGAGCATATAGATTCGCATTGATGACTTTGGCCTCGTCATATCTTGGATTATACCCATCGTGTCTCGATTTCCCTGTGTTCCACGGATAGTCCTTCACGAGCTCCACGAGGTTAATCCAACCATCATGGTCATCGAAGGAAGCCAGGTCCCACACAGGATTGTGTGGTTTGTCTGGGGCATGTCTGCATATCCTGCTGAGAGCTTTACTCAGCTGTTTGAGAGTGTGATTGGATGTAGGAAGGATGGTTGCTTGCCTGCATTTCTTCATGAATGCCTCATCCACCGAGCGCATTGGTGGAAGCTTCCGCAGAGCAAGTCTATCCCTGATCACACTCGGAGTCCCACTGGTGAAGGACGTGTCCCCTGGGTGGCGCAGCTGATCCACGGGCGGGTTTCCCCGCATAGGAGCCTCTGTCGCTGAAGAGGCTGCGGCTCCTGAAAAGGAGGAAGCTGCAGCGGCAGCGCCTGGCGGGTTTCCCCGCGGTGATATGCGTCTGGCGCTGCCCCTAATCGTCGGCGCCCAGGTACCCCTAGACACAGCACCTTCGTCGGACCTTTTGGAGCGGGCCGCCACAGGCGAAGCTGGCGCAGGGGCATACCCGGTGCGCTCGAAAGCTGCCGCCCTTTTAGCAATGGAGCTGCTGCGACTAGGCGGGCGTCTCCGTTCCTCCACAGGGTCCTGAGGTTGCTGCTTGGGCTCAGGCGCGTGTGCAGGAGTTGCGCCAATCGGCGGTCTCGGAGTTGCAGAGCGAGGCGCCTCCATCTGCACATCTGGCCCAGGATCCTGAGAGCGCGCTTTCGGTTTCACCTCCGAAGACGACTTTGGTGCCGGGGTTTCACTCTTAGCCTTCGAAAGTAGTGGGAGCGGGGGGTTCCTAGCCCCCTTCATGTAAATCTTGTTGGAATCCTCCAACATCTTGCGAGTTGCCTCGCGTGCGCGTTCGTCTGCTATCCGCATGCGTTCCTCGTCCTCCGGCACACGTTGGGCCTTCTGTTCATCCTTGGATGTCAGTTCTGGTCGTTGGGACTGACTAGAAACGCCGGGCGAGCTTCCTCGCACACCAAGAAGACTGAAGAGCGCGTCTTTCTCTTCCTGGGTCATGGGCACCAGTCCTCCCCTTGGAACCGGGGTAGACTTCTCCTCTTCCTGCTTCGGATCCAAGTGGCCCAGGACCCCGAGACGACGATTCACTTCTGCGATCTCGTCCTGTGTCATCGGGATAAGTGGCGGATGGCCCTCTTTATGAGGGGTTTTGCCCGTGTTTGGGCTCAGACCTTCATTGTTGCCAACGGGGCATCCCGGCCTGTGGTTCTGGAACGGCTCGGAACAAGGTCCGCAAGCTGCTTGAGGCCTATACTGCTTGCGAGCCGCGATGATGTTTCGCAGCTGGGTCCGCGCTTCTTCAATTTCAGGGCGGCTGACGTTTGTTGCAAGCTGATAGCCTCCGCGGATGGCCTTACCCTCAGCGTCCCTATAGGCAGGGTTGCCCTTGCCGAAGGCCGAATGTTCCCCTTTTCGGCGTCTTGGGTCATTATACGGAAGCAGCTGGCCTCCTCGCCTGAGAGCGTGTTCTTTCGGGCCAGCCTGCCTCCACTCACGAGGAAGCCGAGCCTGTGGATGTGGCTCTCCTCTGACACGTGGATGGGAACGAGACCTTCCAGCATTCTCATCAGAAGAGGCTGCCGAAGCAGCCTGAGTGGTAGCCGGCGGAGGCGCCTGCGGAGGCCCCTGTGCGATCCCAGGTGGATCGGCCACATGAGGCAGGTTTCCCTGCTGGCTGGAGCTCGGCGCAAATGGCGCTTGTGCCGATGGTGATGGTACTTCAGGCTCGTCGGGATCAAAATCCACCTCTACCTCTCCGTTGACTTCCATCATGAGGATTGTGACTTCGTCCTCGCATAGCCCGCAACCATCGCCCTCTTCTTCTTCTGATGTAGAACTGCCAATGATGATGGCAATTTGGCGCAGCTGGGACAGGCAGGCCCCCCTGCATAGCCGGCGTCTGTGCGTCGCTCGGCTGCCCCGGGGCAGGCGGCACGGTTGTCGGCTCAGGCTCGTTGCCGAGCACAGGCTGCCCGGCAATGTTGCGCATGACCGTATTGTTTGGCCACAGTCCCACCGCCTGGAGACCCCATCCTGGCGGAGGAAGAGCCTGACCGCGCATGGCGATGGCCCTTTCAAGAGCATCACGCCATCTCCCGCGGGAGTATATCACGCGTCTCTGCACGTCCTCAGGATGCACGCTGTCAATGAGAGTCAACGCACCCAACACTAACTCCGAGTCATCGCAGGCGTCGGTGTCCTGCAGCATCATGATACCAGCTTCGATGCTCTCTCGACTCTCGGGATATGCGATGATAAGTATCTCATGCATCCCCACGAGGGTTTGCAGGAGTGCACGCGGTCCGTACCCGCCTGGAACAAGCGAACCAGGGGGTGCAAATGGGATCTCTGGTTCACCTGCAATGAAAGCTTGAACGAACGCTTGAGACTCCATATCTATGAGTTCTTCATTAGTTTGGGGATAGGTAGGCCTGTTTCCAGGCGGGAGTTCAGGTGGAGGTCGGAGGTTGCGTTCAACCTCAGAAGGCGAGGCCTCCACAGTGATGTCCTCGTCACTGCTTTCGTAGGCCGCGATGTTGCCTGGGCCCCCGAACATCCAGTCGAGGAAAGAAAGAGGCTGGTTTCCCAGCGTACCGTGGTCCGCGGGAGTGAGCTCGTTGTTGCCAATAACGAACCGGCGGACGTACTCGAGGTAGTACGCGTACAATCCATGACCATGCGCCTCGAGCTCGTCGACGTTGTCCATGCAACTGACCCAAGTGTAAAATATCTGTTCCATGGCCTCAAAATCTTTGAGGCTAAGATATTCGATGAACGGTTCACTTGAGCCAAAATGGACTTCGGTCGACCTGCCCTTTCCATTTCCCTTCGCTGGACAATCTCGCACAAGATGGTCGGCACTGTCGCATTCATGGCTCTTGAGAACCTGGCCGTCTCTACCACCGCGGGTTCCCCCGCCTACCCCTGCCTTTTCCTGAGGTCTCTCTACGGCCCTTGCCACGGCCCTTTCCCCCGAAGAATATCTCATCATATTGTTCATCTGAGAGCCTCTGGAGGAATGCCGCGATGCCTCGTCCGTTCAACCTCCGACGACCTCCTTTACCTTTACCTTTTCCCTTGAAGCTCTCCCGTATCCTCCTCCTGACACGACGCACTGGTTTTCGCGTGAACCTCCTCCACCTCCGTTTAGCCCGTTGTAATAACCAGAACAAATGTTCAGCACGCTGATTGTCATTATCCATATTCATAATATCTGACCAATCTGAAGCTTCAACACCGTCTGATGATATAGTATCTGCGCCGGTGCCGGAGTCGAAGTCCTCGTCTCCCAAGTAGGTGGATACACCGTCGGTTAGGGGGTTTGATTCACCCCATAAGGAACGGTGTGTTGTGGTTCTCTAGAAGGAGAGCTGGTTGCCCAGCTTGGTTGTGATCGATCTCCTGCTAGTAGACCAGTGGATTCTCCAGGATCATCGGCCCACATGCTTGAGGGCCCGTTCCCAGGCTGGGCTTCAGTGGTCAAGGTAGCGTGGGAATTTCCACTACCAGATCCCCTTCCCCTTCCAAACACAGATCCTATATTGCCAGGAGACCGTTCTGATAGGTGGCCTATCGAACGCATCCTCTCCAGCAACTCATCATACTGTTGTTGAGTTCGGGGCATTTGATGATTGAGTGGCTGTAAGAGTTGCATGGCTCGCTGGTTGCCGACGCCTAAGGCGCGGAACAGGATCGTGGTTAGTAGTTGGAAGTTGGGAAGGTCAGATCCCACCGACTGTGCCTCAAGTCGGGCCATTTCGAATCGGGTAAGGGTGACATCGATTCGTTCCCCATGAGGCACGTGGAAGTCGATGAGTTGTGTGCCGGGAGTGAGCTGGCGCTCATCTTCCAGGCTTCCGAACTTCATGCTTAGGAGGAACATGATGTAGGTCACTGGGTCGGCGTGGACCCCATCGATGTCAGCGCCATAATTTATAATGTCAGGCGGTGCCCTCATGGCGAGCGTCCTCGCTAGGCCACCCGGGCCGCGTTGCATGGCGGCCGCTTGGGCCCGTGGCGTCATACGTCCGCTTGTGACGTTGAGCCATGCGTTGACCTCATAAACGTACTCGCGGAAAGGTACGTTGCCTTGAGGGTCTCAATATGGGCCATGTGTTTGCCCATCGGCGCTGTTGTCTCCACGACGCATGTGTCCGATTGCTGCCCCCAGCGCGAACCATTTGATAGCGCAGATAACCAGCCCAAGGCTGTGTAGATAGGGGTGGTAATGAGGCGCGTTGCCGCGCTGGGGTAGCGCCTTGTCGAGTCTTCGAGGCGCTCTATCTGGTGGATCTCTCCGCCCATGCTTCAGGTATTTCGCTTTTGGCTCGTTGCCGAGCGGTTGGTAGTAGCGCAATGATGAAGCGTATATGGTACCAATGTCGTTGTCTAGACGTCGTACCTCTCGTGTCGCTTCTTGTTCTTGGATAGATCCTCGTAAACGTACTGGGAGCGATAGCGCAGGGTGGTAGGTGGTCACGAAGATCGCGCCGAAGAGTATGAGGCTAAGAAGAGCAAGAGCTAACCACACGAGAGTGCGGCCAGCTCCGCTACCAAGTCGAAAGTGAGCCTGGTAACTCAAATAACATCCGATTCCATGGGAAGCGGATGGCAAATAGCGTCCGGTATCGTACTGAGGCTGTTCAGTAAGAGGAATGGACGGATAAGATATGATAAGATCGATGTAATGATCTTTCCAGCACATAACGAACACAAGCAGTGTCCGGGCCAATAGGGCGCGCGTGCCTTGAGCCCAAGGCAACGGCGCGCGAGCTATGCTCCCGATACTATAACATCTCCCAAAGAGCTACCCTTAAAGTCGCTGTGCACCTATGGTGCCCCCCACTGTTCAACTTGCCTTGCACGCTGGAAGTGCTCGCTGAAATCCCACCAGCCCTTCGGGCGTGAGTGGTTTAGCGAGCTCTCTCTGTTCTCAACCCCCCTTCTTCACCTTCGGGGAGGGGTTTACCCCTCCCCCTACCCCCTCCCCCTGGACCTGGAGAGGGGGTTTCGCGGGTGGTCAGAGGGTCCTTTTTCTATCCCTGGGAGGGCTAAAATTCGACACCCCTCACGAGGATCGTGGCCCCGACGGGGGCACTGACAAAAATGCTCGCCCCATCTGTGATCGATCGCCCCAAAGATGGCCCCAACAGGCCCCCAAGACGCCTCAAGGGGCCTCCAAGAGGCCCCCCAGAGGCCCCCAAGAGGCCCCCAAGAGGCCCAAGAAACTCCCCCGCCCCGAGGCACCCAAGACGCTCCTGGAAGCCCCCGGGGCCGCCAAGAGGCCCCCAAGACGCCCCAAACGGCCTCCAAGAGGCTCCCCAATGGCCCGAAGAGGCCCCCCCAAGGCACCCAAGACGCTCCTAGAAGCCCCTGGGGCCGCGAAGAGGCCCCCAAGGCGCCCCAAAAGCCCTCCAAGAGGCTCCCAAATGACATCTACTACTACTACTACTACTACTACTACTACTACTACTACTACTACTACTACTACTACTACTACTACTACTACTACTACTACTACTACTACTACTACTACTACTACTACTACTACTACTACTACTACTACTACTACTACTACTACTACTACTACTACTACTACTACTACTACTACTACTACTACTACTACTACTACTACTACTACTACTACTACTACTACTACTACTACTACTACTACTACTACTACTACTACTACTACTACTACTACTACTACTACTACTACTACTACTACTACTACTACGACTACTACGACTACTACTACTACTACTACTACTACTACTACTACTACTACTACTACTACTACTACTACTACTACTACTACTACTACTACTACTACTACTACTACTACTACTACTACTTACTACTACTACTACTACTACTACTACTACTACTACTACTACTACTACTACTACTACTACTACTACTACTACTACTACTACTACTACTACTACTACTACTACTACTACTACTACTATACTTACTACTACTACTACTACTACTACTACTACTACTACTACTACTACTACTACTACTACTACTACTACTACTACTACTACTACTACTACTACTACTACTACTACTACTACTACTACTACTACTACTACTACTACTACTACTACTACTACTACTACTACTACTACTACTACTACTACTACTACTACTACTACTACTACTACTACTACTACTACTACTACTACTACTACTAGTACTACTACTACTACTACTACTCACACCACGAGGAGCCCGAACGACTCACACCACGACGAGGGCCCCGAACGACTCACACCACGAGGAGCCCGAACGAGTCACACCAGGAGCGGCCCGAACGACCCACACCAGGATGAGGGGCCCGAACAACTCACACCACGAGAAGCCCGAACGACTCACACCAGGACGGAGAACCCGAACGACTCACACCACGAAGAGCCCGAACGACTCACACCAGGAAGAAGGGCCCGAACGACTCACACCAGGACGAGAAACCCAAAACGACTCACACACGAGGAGCGCTTTCTCTCCCTCCTCCTCCGCCTCGCCCTTCTCCCGCCCCCATCACAAGGAGGATGTACAAGGAGGCGGGAGGAAGGAGGAACAGGGGAGATATGCGGGGACAGGCGGAAACACGCCCGAAAAAAACACGACTGTCGGCATGCTTCGCAAGAGTTGCTGTTTTGAGATGGGCTGGTGGGGATACGCGAAGCGTGAAGAATTTGTCTTGGCATGAGCTTTCAGCCCTTGCACGTCTAGATTCAGAGAGGTCTCTAACTCCCCCTCCTGAGTGATCACGTCGGCAAAGGTTTCGCGCCGCTCTGGGATCGCCGCGCCACCGTCGAACACCTGCAACTGCAACGCCTGAACATCCCCAAGGAAGTGCTCGGCCCACGGGCCCACCACCAAACCATTTGAGGCCCGCGAAAGCCCGGGCCCCTGATCCGCAAATTTCCCGAACACAACTCCAAGAAACTCGGCCGACCGACCAAGGCATCTAAGGCGCTGCTGCAACCCCTTCAACCTGCGTGCTTTAGACCTACAGCGTGCACGACTCGCACATTACACTCCGTTTCCAACTTGTCATCTCTAGAAAGAGACGCGCCGTTTAACGAGACACGCGAGCATGTAGCCAACGCGGTGTCCATCGGGGACCAGTCGGCACGGCGCGGAGGCGCTGAGCCTATAGCTAGACACTCCGCTCCTGGCAGACACCCATTCACAGCGCATCCCTGCAAAAAAAGGTTACACCTGAATTTGAAAGACATGCCAGACGCCCACGCACGACCCATGGAAAACCACGCAGCGCGACCCGCATGGGTCTAAACTGGATCTCGCGCAGCGCGAAACGGGAACGCAACCAAGGCCCAGCCATCTTGTTTTAGTGGCGGTTTTTTCCCTGGAGCCGTCGGCGCCTCAAAGAGCCGCCTCGACGCCGCGGGGCTCTGGGCCCTGCAAAGAAAAAATATTATCTTGCTTCTCGTGATGCCGCGCCATCTCGGCACGCGCCATTCGAGCATCCAGAGCCCTAGGCTGCCGAGCTCCAAGGATCAGGATCGACGAGGCATCGCACTCCACAGTAAAGTTACCCGGCACATCGCCCACGAAGATGCTGGAGAGAGCTTGCAGACTGATGTTGGACCACGGACTCTACGCTTACGCTTCACAAATGCATGTCGCGCGCAACTTGGGGCCCGCATGGCGCTGCACCATGAGGGGATATCCTGGCAGGCCCCCTTGAAGAAAAATTCAGAGCTGGTCTTCAGGAAGACCGAAGAACCGAATCGTACGCATCCCGTGCGTCGCGCATCCGTCTCACGTGACACTGCTTAGTTTTATGCTGTAACCGCCAGGAAATGCACTGCTGGACAGCGATTGCTGCCTCTCGTCGCCAGCCTGACAGCCTCCATGCACGCGCGAAGGTTCTTCGAATTCTGAACGGTTGAGCAAGGCGCGAACAAGTGGCGCGCGCGCAGCGGCTCTTGCCCAGGCAGGAATGGGGGTCGGAGGGCCGCGCCGCGCCGCAATAAAAGGGTCGGGGCGGAGGGGCGCGCTGGCGGGCAAGCGGATGGGCGGCGGCGGTGGTGGGGGGGCGCGCAACAGGGGTGTCGGGGCGGAGGGGCGCGCCGGCTGGCGGGCGGGAGGGCGCGGAGGGGGCGCGCGGGGTGCGCGGGGGGGGCGCGCGCCGAAATAGATATGTCGCGGGGCGGAAAGGGCGCGCCGGCTGGCAAATGGAGGGGCGCGGGGAAGGGCGCCGCGCCGAAATAAGGAGTTAGGGCGGCGGGGCGCGCTGGGCGGCGGGCGGGGGGGCGCCGAGGGGGCGCGCCGTGCCGAGATGGAAGGGCCGGGGCGGGGGGGTGCGCCGCGCCGAAATAAGAAGGATCGGGGAACGACGCGCGCGCCGTCTGGCGGGCGGGGGGGCGCGCCAGGGGCGCGCCGCGCCGATGCAAAGGGGTCGGTGCGAAAGGGCGCGCCGCGCCGAAATAAAAGGGTCGGGGCGGAGGGGCGCGCTGGCTTGTGGGCAGGGGGGCGCGGGAGGGAGCGCGCCGCGCCGGGGGCAGGCGGGCAGGGGGGCGCGCCGGCCAGCGGCCGGGCGGGGGGGGGGGGCGCGGGGAGGGGGGAACGATATACAAGGGTCGGAGCGGAGGGGCGCGCTGGCCGGCGCGAGCGGGGGCGCGGGGGCGGCGCGTCGCGCCGAAATAAAAGGGCCGGGGCCGAGGCGCGCGCCGCCCCGAAATACACGGGCCGAGAGGGCGCGCGCCGTGCCGAAATAAACGCGCCAGGGTGGGCGGGGTGCGCTGTGCCGAAATACAAATGTCAAGGCGGATGGGGCGCGCTGGCCGGCGGGCGGGAGGGCGCGGAGGCGGCGTGCATCGCCGAAATACAGCGGTCGGGGCGGAGGGGTGCGCCGCGCCGACATAGAGGGGTCGGAGCGGAGGGCGCGCTGGCTGGCGGGCGGGGCGGGGGTGCGGAGGAGGGCGCGCCGTGCCGAAATAAATGAGCCGGGGCGGGGGGGGGGGGGGTGCGCGCCGAAATGAAAGTGTCGAGGCGGAAGGGCGCAATGGCCGCCGTGCGGGGGGGGCGCGGAGGGGGCGCGGAGGAGGCGCGCCGCGCCGAAATAAGGGCGTCGGGGCGGAGGGGCGCGCCGCGCCGAAATGCGGGGGCGGCGGGGCGCGCCGGCCGGTGGAAAACGCGGGCGATGGAGGGGGTGCCGCGCCGAAACTAATAGCACGCGTGCCCTGGCTCTTGCAACATGGAGGGACGAACCACCACGAACCACTACCACGAGGAAAAATTCCGCGGCCCAGGGGGGGCTGTCCTGGGAAGCCCGGACGGAGAAGGCCCCCAATGGGGGGTGGCCCAGGGGGGCCGGGGCCCGGGCTCAGGGGAGGGTCGAGGGGGGCGAACCACAACGAACCACGACACAATTAATGGGTTCCGCGGCCCAGGGGGGCTTCCCTGGGAAGCCCGGGCGGAGGGGGTGGCCCCAAGGGGGCGTGGCCCAGGAGGGCCGGGGCCCAGGCTCAGGGGAGGGGGCGACGGGGGGCGAACCACGACGAACCACGAACCACGACGGCCCAGGGGGGGGGGCAGAAGGACGAACCGCCACAAACGATTACCAAAATAAAAAATTCAGCGGCCCGGGGGGGGCTGCCCTGGGAAGCCTGGACGGAGGAAGGCCCCCAAGGGGGGCGGCCCAGGAGGCCCGGGGCCCAGGCTCAGGGGCGGGTCGAGGGGGGCGAACCACCACGAACCACCACGAAAATAAAAAGTTCTGCGGCCCGGGGGGGGCTGCCCGGGGAAGCCTGGGCGGAGGAAGGCCCCCAAGGGTGGGCGGCCCAGGGAAGCCGGGGCGCAGGCTCGGGGGGAAGGGGGGGGGGAAAGGGGGCGAGACGCCGCGAGCCACGACTAAATTAAAAGGTTCCGCGGCCCAGGGGGGCTGCCCTGGGACGCCCGGGCGGAAGGGGGGGCCCATGGGGGGGTGGCCCAAGGGGGCCGGGGCGCAGGCTCAGGGGAGGGGCCGAGGGAAGCGAACCACGACGAACCACGAACCACGACGAAAATAAGGATGTCCGCGGCCCAAGGGGGCTCTCCTGGGAAGCCTGGACGGAGCAAGCCTCCGAAGGGTGGGTGGCCCAGGGGAGCCGGGGCCCAAGCTCGGGGGGGGGGGGGCCGATGGGGGGCGAACCACTACGAATCACTACGAAAAGAAAAATGCCCGAGCTCTAGAGCACAGCTGCGCAAGAGAATGAAATTGTCGGAGCTCTAGACACCTTGCGCAATAGAATGAACAGCTTGGCCAAATTTCACACAAGGACGATAATGCGCTCGCCATCCACTCCTACATTGCCATTCGCTTTGACTGATGGCCCACTGCTCCGGGGGCGCCTGGGCGCGACGAACCCCAAATACCAAAGAACGAAGGACGCGCCGAAAGTGGATCGTCTTCCGTTTGGGTCGACCTGCTTCAGCGCCAATGCCTGCCGCGGGCCGAGGTGGACGTTTGTTGCTCCAGTTCGGAGACAAAGCCACTCTGAGCAACTCAGACGGCGCAGAGTGGGCAGGAGGTCCTCGCCACAGTCTTAGCTGACACACTTGCGTCTGCTTAGTTTCTCTATCATTGTCGACACGGTCGATCATGTCACTGTCGAGGACCAATGATGGCTGATGCATATCAATGAGACATTCCCGTTCGTCTCTTGAAATAAGCCGACAACTGGCTCCACCTTGTTCTCCGCGCTCTTGCATTCGATCCACCCATTTTTTTCTCGCGGCCGCACTCGGCGGGAATATGTAGTTGCGCTATCGGGGCCCTCGACCTTGATTTGCAACTATGCAAGTGAACCTACGCGCCTCATGTCGTTCATGTCTCCGTGCTGATTGGTGAAAGGCGCCCGCGCGCTCTTCCTGCTCCCGTTGCCAGTGCTGGCGTTTTTGATTGCGCAAACAGTTACTCCGCACCTTAACATCCTTCGTCAAGAGTGCTAACGTACTCTGGACATGTCCACGTGCTTCAACTTGAGTCTCATCGCGCACGTGCCCATCTCCAGTCGACGCGTCGCGCGTCGCATGGACCGACGCCGGAAAGGGCGCGCCCCCCGAGACCCGCGCAGCCTCGGAACCAAGAAGCGGGCCAGGAGACTCCAGGACCTGGGTCACCAGCTGGGGGTGCGGCGACAAGGCGGGAGCCTGGCTGTCTGCCTGCACCTGATAAAGAGAGACTGCTCCCAAGCCAGCCGTTCTCGTAGCTCGTGACGTTGACGGAGTAGATCAGACACAAGCTTCGCCTGGCGGCCATGGTTCTTCGTGTAGCGATGGACTGCGGTACATGCGCGTGCTGCAGCGTACCGTAATCCATACATGATCATATCGTTCGCGCGATCAGCCAGCTCACGCGCATCGTATCTCCGCGCTCGCAGCGTCGCCTATGCTCGGCCACGCGGCCCTCCAAAAGCTGAACAATGTGTGCGCGACCTTCACCTCGCTGCAGGAAAGCACTCCTTGCGGCAGCATCCTGATTGGCACGATCCTTTTGCTCAGCGGGTTTCAACACGTGGACCGCTATACCTACTCCAATCGGGACATGGCCCCACAGCTTCCTTTCCAATGCATGTGCAATCGTCTCATAGAAGTACGCGGCGTTCTACAGAATGCGATGCCGTCGCTGAGGTCTCGAGGAACGCAAACATAGTCAATGATCTTGCCAAGTTGCTGAGCACTGGAGTGCGTGGGGCCAGCATCTACTTTTGCATTGACAAGCATAGGGTCGTGAGCTTCCAATCGGTGAAAAGGCCGAAGCCGCATGCCCCTGAGACTCGTGGAACCCATATGCACCGACCACGCCGCTCTCATCCTCGATGCCAGAGTTGAGGTACATGCAAACTATCGGTGCCAAGCGCGAACCAACATTGTCAAAAGCTTGCTTGAACCATTTCATGATTCCCGTGCTAGTAGCAAGCCACGCGGGGGCACGGGCCTTATCCCATGGTGTTGGTGAAACGCACATTATGATGTGCAAAGTGCGGCATGGGCCCCGCTCTAGACGCGCAGCCGCAACACGTACTCGGAGCCCGACCGGCACTGGTAGACAACCTCGGTAATGCGTGGTTGAAGAAAAAAAATTGCGATACCATGCAAATAGGCCACAACTTCGGTTGACATGCGCGCTGCTCTTCCAGCCCCACTTGAGCCCCAAATACTCAATAGTGCGCCACAGCTGCTCAGGGCCCAACTTCTCCTGCGCCCCGACTAGCGACACAATCTAGAAGTTACGCAGCCCCTGCAGAATTGACTGTCCGACGTTCGCTCTTCTATGTTCGCTGACCGGGGGCTGCAGGGCGCTATCGTCAGAGCCGCAACCGCCGCTGAGCGCCCCATCAGACGCGCCGCGCAAGCATCTGCATGGAACAGGACAGGAGGGCCCGAACCGGCATGCCTGAAATGTACTAAGCCTCACGCCACTTGATACTGGGAGCCAGTGATATGTCTAGTTCCATATTCTACACAAGGTAAAAACTTAAAACAATGGCGGAGCAACAAACTTGAGCACACAGCTGACAGCAATGAGCTCCGCCGCGCCAATGCACTGAACTGGGCCCAGCACAAGCCCAAACAGGCGAACTACAACGTCTCCGGCAGCGCCCAGGGCGACAAAACCGCAGCCAGCGGACGCGACGGCGGCAAAACCCGCCTCAAAGACCAAGCCATCGACAGAAACATCTCCCGATGGGAAAGCGGCCACCGCGCCCCCAGGCGGCCCCGTCCCCCGGCGGCGGCCGCGCCAAGGGCGGCACTGGCGAAGGACAACTCTCCGCCAAGATGGCAGCAAAAGGGGGGCCCGCCGCCGCCCCCCCAAAGCGCTGTCTGAAAGAAGGAGGATCTGCAAGACTGCAAGCCTCGGGCAAACACACGGACGATGCAAGAGCATGCCATCTTGACCTGGGCGCAGGAGGCAATGGCGGGGAAGCGGGGGCATCCCGCTGCCCACTGACGATTCTGGGGCCACTGGCCCCCTACGATGAAGGATCCAAGGCGCGCTCTCTGCTCAGCTTGCAATCCTGAACCCAGCAACGACTTGAGAGGCTACAATAAAACACCACGCTCAAACTCACAAGATCGGCAATCTTGCGGCGTTGCCACGCTTCCACAGCACGAAACAGCAGAACCTGCATAGCAAGGGGGCAATAAACGCCGGGGTTGACGGCGGCGCAGTCAGGCCAGATCATTGAGTAGCACAAGCAGCGACAGTATCCAATCGGCTAAAGGAGGCCCACAGCACCAGAGAAACCCCCGCTGGATGGGGACCACGAGTGACCAACCAAAGAAAAATGAGCACGGGCCTCACGGAGGCCGAAGTCCAGAACCTGAGAGGGCAACCAGAGCCCCGCGAGGGCATGGAGGTCGGCCTTCCCAAGCAACCAGGCGGCCATATAGATGGGGCCCATGCGGGGCACTGGGGATAGCATAAAGGGCCATGGCACAACACCTGCCATCTTGATGATGGTCTTGCAATTTACCCGCAGCACCTCCAGGAACATTACAACCACCGCCCGTAAGATCCCACGACGGAGGACCCATTCAGAACGGACGACCCCAGAGGTTTGGAGCTCTTCAGGATCGACTTGCGACGCTTCCTGGCTCGCGTCGCCTTGACGCGACTGGCCGCAGCGGCCGCGCCCCCGACCAAGCCCACGGCAAAGTCGACCCCGAGGATACGCTCGGATCTACCGGGCAGGGGTCGGAGGCCCTTACATTTCGACGCGATAGAGGCTCGCGCAGAGGCCGCGTTCCCGAGCGCTCGGGCCTCATCAACATCGGTACTAAGGTCAACAACAATGAGCTCACTGCGACGACGCCCTTTATTTACTACGCGGCGCCTCGCGCCCTGGCGCAGGAAGCCAGAGTCGCCAGCGTCGACCGAGAGCTGGACGGCGGGGCAAGCGGCCTGCCCCAAATCGAGCGGGACTGAACGTTAAAGCTGCAAGCCGCAACTAACAGAAGTACAACCTGGCAAATCCCTTTGCCGGACATCCAACAAAGATCCAACCTCGCCCGCAACGTCGATTAGCCTAGGGGAACGATAAATCTGAACCAGGAAATACAATTGCCACTTAGGGAAGTTACTCGCCTGCGCGGCCGCGATGAAGTGCCCGCGCTACACCAGCTCAGTAGCTTTCTTCCAATCCACTAGCAAAATGGCGCAACTGCGATTTTAACACGAGGAATGCCCAGACCAGGCAGCCTGGATCCACGCGCCTTTTTCCAAACTTCCCATGGGTCGACCCCCTAGAGAAAGGAAGCCCCAAGCGACATTGCACGCGATTCAGCACACGCAGGAGCCCTAACGGCCTCATGCCACCGAGACGCTTCAGAACTAGAACAATACGATTCCAGAGAATGCGCCACTCGCGCTTATGCTCGACGCACGAGATGACGTCGCGAAGGGCCTCCAGGGCCAAAGGGGGCAGCAACAACAAAGAACGCGGCGAGACTTGATCGAAGCCAGCGCCCGCGCCTCACTCGAAACCCTCGGGGGGCGCGCAACGAATACCCCAGCGCCGGCCGATCGGGGGGCGCGCCACAGCCAGGCCAAACAAGCGGGGGGCATTGTGGACCGCACGGGCCATCACTTCTTCCACTCGGCTTCGATAACGTCGATCGACTCGATCGAGGGGCAGGACCGAAGGGTGGAGCGATCCAGAAGGGCGGGCTGCCGGGGGGAAGGGCAGGAAGGGGCACTCCGACAACGCCGACAGACCCCCCGAGGAATGCTTGTCGACCCATGCATGTCGTTCCCAGTCCTCGGCGCACGCCACCTGGGCGCGCGCGCGCTCGGCCTCAAGCGCGGCCACATTAGCAAGCGCCTGGGCCGAGATCAGCGGCGAGAAATCAAACTGTCGAAGCACCGCTGGCCACGCGGCGCACTCCGCACTCTCGGGGCGAATGCGCGAACCTGCAAAGCGAAGGCCACTGGCACCAGCTGGCGCCTGCGGGGGCCCACAGGATCTCGAGCAACATCAGCAAAGAGGGCGACAACCTCCCCCCATCAACGCACCATCGGGGGGATCTGCGGAAACTTCGGGGGAACAGGGAAAGGCTGCTCCATAGAGGAGATATTCAGAGGCCGTTCCCTGCCAATGCACCGCCCAGGTTGCCCCCCCGAAATTCGATATATGCGCGCGGCCACTCGGCCTCAGCAGCGCGGATGCAACTACGCAGTCTATCCTACACAAGGGAGGCGGGGTCGGGGCAGAGGACAGCCACGGCCTCTCACCTACCTTCAACGGGGGGCCAAACACATCCAATGGGGATCTCCACGGAGAACCTTTTGGGCACCTTCACGAAAAGAAGATCAGCAGGAGGCTCGGCATAGGAAAACGCAGATCGGACAGGGCAACGAGGGGAAATAAGGATACAATGGATCACTTCAGCCCAGGCGCCACCTGCACTCGACATCGAGACGACAAAATAATCGATGCAGCGCTGGCGGGCCGACACGTGCATCCCCCGGGCGCGTCAGCGATGCGTCCATCGCATCGACCCAGCCAGTCTTGACCAGGTCGGTGGGTGAGAGGTTCTAGTCGCCTGCGATGACGGTGTGACAGCACGCTTGAGTCTGGGCCCAACCTTACACAAAATGTCCCAATTCATCTCGTTGCTACCACCTGAGTGACCAAAGTAAAGATGTACTACGATGGAGTCCCATCGAAACATGCCACCGACATGATGAAGGCTGACTCGAGCTGGGTGCACAGTGCATTCGGCCGAGTCGACCTTCCCAAGGCCAATACGCTTGGGCGTGGCTGTGAACACGACCTCCAAACGGGTTGCCTTGCACAAGTAGTGCAGCCGTGAGGGAGGCAGACCATCCTGTGCTGCGCAGACGAGCCTCAGTCGATTCAGACGACGCGGCTAGAACCCGAGCCTCCTGCACGAGCCAAACGTCAAGCAGGAAACGTTCACTTGAAAGAGCATCGAAGCCGACCTGCACACCAACGTCGGCAGTGATGACGGCCCAGTGATTGCTGGCACGCTTGTTTGGAAGAGAACTGAGATCCGACATCACTGTAGGGTGTGTCGCGAAACTTCTTCTGAGCACCTCCTGCTCCTCCTCCTCCTCCTCCTTCTCTCCTTCCTCCTCCTCATCCGCCTCCTCCTCCTCATCTTCCTTTTCATCCTCCTCTTCGTCGTCATATGATTATTCGTCTTGCTCATATTTCTCTTCCTCCCCTTCCTCCTCCTCATCCTCCTCCTTTTCTTGTTCCTCCTCCTCCTCCTCCTCCTCCTCCTCCTCCTCCTCCTCTTCCGCATCTTCATCTTCATCCTCCTCCTCCTCCTCCGCCTCCGCCTCCGCCTCCGCCTCCTCCTCTTTTCTGTGTATTACGCTTATCCTTACTATTTACTATTATCATCATCATCATCATCATCATCATCATCATCATCATCATCAGCATCATCAGCATCATCATCACCATCATCATCATATGTATTCTTGTTGTTAGTATTATTAGTAGTAGTAGTAATATTATTGGAATTATTAGTATCAGTATTAGGACTATGATTAATATGATTATTATGATTACCAATATTAATATTATTCTTCTCATTATTATTACTATTCTTATTATTCCTCCTCCTCCTCCTGCTCCTCCTCCTCGTGTTCCTCCTCCTCCTCCTACTCCTGCTCCTGCTCCTCCTCCTCCTTTTCCTCTTCATCCTCCTCGTCATCCTCCAGTGCTTGTCCTTATAGATAACTCCTCCCTGTCGCACCCCGAGGCCAATTTCGAGGGCGGACCGGGCGTTTCGCCTGAGACGTCCTCACCATTTCTGATTCTGAAGCTTAAAGAACGACAGCAGTTTCACAGGTGGAGGGCGGGTCGATTGCAAAATGTGGCTCTCGCCTTAGCGACGCGCACACTCGCTTTCAAAATTTGCCAGAGTTTCACGTATTGAGGGCGGGTCGTTTTCAAAGTGTGGTTTTCGCTTGAGCGCCGCGCACATGCGTCTTCAAAATTTACACCTGCTTCACAGATGGAGGGCGGGTCGTTTTCAAAATGTGGCTCTCGCCTTAGCG
>CAUYUJ010016319.1:0-100000 GCA_963575745.1 Prorocentrum cordatum | reverse complement strand
GCGGGGGTTGGGGCGAAGAGTTTAGTCCACCACTCACCGGAATCATCGTCGACCAGAGGCCAGGGGTTCGCAATGGCATGACGCTTGGGCCAGGGGAGCTTGCGTCGCTTAAACGCCGACACATGCGCAAGAATAACAAGCCCACAACTCTCCTGGACACCAGCAGGCGCACTCGCGGCATATCTGCCACACCTCAAACAAAAGGCTACTGCAAGGCCGGTCTGGTAAACCTTGGACACTAACAACTTGCGCGTGGACGGCAGGCCTGCAAAGGCCCTCAAGGTGGACGACAGAGCGGCGCGCCCCCCTTCGGCCAGGGGGGCCTGAAAGATCTGGCGCACAGCATACACCTCCACGAGTTGCCAGACCACTTCAGCTCATGGGGTTTGAGAACAAGGCGCGCAGCCCGAGGTCCAAGAGCCCTAGGCGTTTCGGCCATGACACCGACATGGACCTTGGGCCGAGGGAAAAGAGACAACATCCTGGCCATCGCATGGGCCACAGATTTGACCAAAGCAAGATTCGATTGAGCAAATAGGGCCTCGTTCAATCAACTTCATTTAGACGGGCACCCTCCTTGGCACCAAAATTAACCGCCTCATTGCCTCCAACATAAAGCCGATCGATCACCCAAGGCCAGGTCAGGGGTAAGATTAAGGCGCGCTTTTACCGTACGAATTACCCACGGTTCAGACACAGTTCCGATGTGCCCCCCAGCGCTCAGCGGCCGCACCGCCGCCGCCGATCGCCTTCCGAAAGTTGCGTTGGAAGAGAAGCAGCGAAGCACAATCTGCAAAAAGTGGCCGAGTCAATTCATGACCTGGCTCCGAGTGATCCAGAGCAAGAAACAGTGCATGGTGCTCCGCCATATGGGCTGTCCTGAGGATATGCCAGCGGTAAAGGCCCAATGATCTGCCCGATCACATTGCTTTCCTCATCCACATTCACGACAGCCCGCCCCCCTCGAGCAATAGACATGATGGAAGGGTGGAACACTGACCCGTCAATGAAGATGTGGCCCTCCCCCACCTGGATCCTGAAAGGCTCCATGGGGTTCCCGCCGCCGTCCGAGCACCGCGGGGCCTCGTGACCCCCTCTCGGCGCCCGCTGCGGGGCCTCCAACCAACGGCCAGAGTACAGCGGATCATGTTCCCCCGCATCAATAGCTGCCTGGAGAAGCGCGGCATCGATGCTTTCACCACGCTCTGACAAAACATACGGAACTACCCACACTCGATGACACGCGGTATCCAGGGCCTGGCAGCACGGGCAGACTGGATTCACCCGGTACCCCCATGCGTGCAGTTTTTTTCCACAAGGGTGACAATTGTTGACGCTTCGCGAATCCCCACCAGCCCCTACGCCACCCGCCCCGCGAGGTACAGCTCAACCTGTGCTCTTGGAGACCCTCTGTTCGAGTCCGGTTCGCCTCGCGGCATCGCCAATCCAGTGCACTCCATCTCTCCCTCTTCGCTGGCGATGCTCACCACGCCAGCAGGCCCCCCCGCGCCCAGTGGCCTTGCCGTGCCGGCGCGCGCTGGTTGGCTCACAGTCGCACGGTTACCCCCCGACACTGTGATGTGGTCTGGCTGGGGCTGGCTAGCGCGCTGAATGGCTCAGCCTTCCGCGACAGGTGCAGTCCTACAAGCCCACCTTCAGCCTCCCCTGTGCGTTGCACCACGGCCCACGACTGCTCAGCCGGCTTGGCTGGTGCAGGTCGTCCGTTTGGAGCCTGGCGCCACATTGGCGACTCACTCCAATGGCCAGCTCGTCTTCACCATGCACATGACTTGCCAACCATGGTCCGCGTCCTCTGTGCGGGTTTTTCCTTGGCCGCTTGAATTCTGGTCATTTTGTCCAGTGCACGTGCCCGAGCTTGCAGTGCGCCAGTCAGTTCAGCTTCACCCAGCCTGCAGCTGCCGTCTGAGTGGGCCGGCCGGCGCGCCTGTCCTAGCCAATTAGCCTCGTTCGTGGCCCGGACGTTGCCTTTGCCGCCTGACCCTTGTCTCGCGGCCGCGACCAAAAAAAAATCCCCACCAGCCCCCACTGGCGACTCGCCCATCGCCTACCACCCCTGGACGCCCACCTGGCATGTTGGAAACGCAGTCATCGCCGCACTCGTCCTCGTGCCCTTGAGCGGGCGTTGCCTCACGGCACACCCCTAATTCCCTGGCATTTTGCTGGGCCGCAAGTGCCTGAGCTTCCCTGGGCGCCCTCAGCCCGCCAGCTCTTCCGCGCAGCCTGCCGCTGCTTGGTGAGTGGGCCGGCCGGCCTGCGGCACGTTTCGTAGCTAATTAGGCCGCTTCCGTGCCCCGGAGCGCTTCTGACTCCGCCAGCGCTCTCGCTGGCGGACGCGACCGAAAAGAACCCCCACCAGCTGGCAATGTGATGCACGTCGGCGATGGTGGACCGCTTCCGAGCTCCTGGCCCTGGCGCCCCGCGCTCACCGCAGCGCAGCTCGGCGGCTTAGGCAACTTAGGTTTGACCCCGCGCTCTAGTTTGCTGCTCGTTGTAAATGAGTAAGAACCGCGCCCCAGACTTACCGACCCGCCGCCTGCGCCGTCGCCCGCGGCCGCGACCAAAAAAAAATCCCCGCCAGCCCGTCCAGAAACGATGCCCAGAGGAATTGCCTCGATGAGGCAAGTGGACAGCACGCAGAGGAAACCATGATAGGATGTTTGGTAAAACTGATGGATCTCCCCGTTTCCAGGACTGGCGCGGGCTTTCTCCCTTGGTCCCCTCGCTCCTGCCCTTGCCTCTTGCTCGCCCTCTCTCCCCCTCCTTTCCCACCGCCGTTTGGCGGCTCAAGCCTTTTGAGGCCAAGCTGGGGGTCGGCCTCAGGTGGCCTAAGGCCAGGCCCCGAGACCGGGGCCGGAAGACCTTCGGTCCAGGTTCGGGCACGAAGGGGGCGCCCGCGGCCATGGGGCTGCGCCTGGCGCCGCGCGGCCGGGGGGCGGCGGCGCCGCTGCCCGAGGGCGCGCAGCTACGCAGCGGCGGAGGGCCCGGGCGCCGAGCGGCGCCGGCTAACGCCAGCCGCGGAGCACCCGGGGGCGGGGGGGTGGGCGCCGTGGCATGGC
Source organism: Prorocentrum cordatum (assembly GCA_963575745.1). NCBI lineage: Eukaryota > Dinophyceae > Prorocentrales > Prorocentraceae > Prorocentrum > Prorocentrum cordatum. Next base: position 96,923 of record CAUYUJ010016319.1, on the reverse strand, counting down.
AGCCCCCCGCCGCCGCCGAGCGGGCGGCCAGGCGCACGTCAGCGCCGGCGCCCGCTCATGGCTGGGCGAGGGCGGCGAAGCGCATGCGTGCGCCGGGGCCCGCCTGGAGGGGCTGCCCCGAGGCCCCGGCGCCGCCGCTCGCCGGCGGGCGCCGCGGCTGGGTTGCAGCTTTGTTCGTGGTCCTCGTGGGGATGATGGGGACAGCCAGCGCCGAGCTCGTGCCGGAGCTGGCAGGCCCCGACTTCGAGGCCTACTACGACGACGAGGCGAGCGTGGACATGAAGGGGTTCTGGCTCGACGGGCCCATGGACTCCGCCACGCACGTGGACGCGCTGCCGGACGAAGTGCACTCCACCGGCGCACGCGCCGCTCCGGCGAGGAGCGAGGGAGGGGGGCCGCCGCGCGGGCGCTCCGCGCCGCCGGCTGACCCACCTCCCCAGGGCCCGACCCACACACCCCCCGACCCCCCCGACAGGGACCCCTCGTCCTGGATCCGGGGTTGGGGTCTTTTCGGCATCAGTTGGAAAGACATCGGCAACCGCACGCACTGGTTTGCCGAGGGGATGGGCGGGGGCACCTTCAGGGCTGTGGGAAGCTTCATCTGCCTTCTCGACTCGCGAGGCAGGAGGCTGGCTGAGCTCCGACGGCGGCTGGGTGCTGTAGATGGCCGACCAGGTGGGCCTCTACCTGTTCGGTTCGGCGTGGCCATTGGTCGCCGGGCTCATGGCGATCTTCTCCGGCACCGGCGTGGTCGCGCTCCTTGCCCACAGCCTGAGGACGCTCTTCGCGCCCTGTAGCTGGGCGGCCTGGACATGCGGCTTGGTGCTGGCGTGCTGCCCCTGCCCGAGGCGCAAGACGCCTGGCGAGGCTAAGCTTGACAAGCTGGCCCCGCCGGCAGCGCCGCCTCTCACTGACGTGGCGCGGCACGGCCCAGCCGCAGGTGCGGACCCGACCACCGACTGGTACCGCAAGAGCATCAAGAAGGGCAGGGGCTCCAAGCGCGGCCAGAATGACCTCCTGATCAGGGTCGACTACCGGGTCGCGCGCCTCAAGCTCAACATGAAGTCCCCGGAGCGCATCAATCGCCAGAGATTGTGGGTCGAATATGACTCCGTGAAGGGCGCGATCGACAAGGGCTTCAGGCGCGAGCTGGAGCAGCGCGACCCGCGCTGGCTTCACCTGTGTCGTTCCACCAGCTGCACTGGATGCAAGGGGCGCGAGAACGAGCTGCACTGCAAGGAGTACGCCGCCCTCGACAACGAGGCTATCGTGGACCTCGGCGATTACTCAAAGTTCACGCCGTGCCGGATCTTCGTTTGGCTCTGGAGGTCGTTGGGCCTTGTCTACAAGCTGCTGCTGTACGTCCTCTCATGGCTCTCATGCTGCGGGGGGTGCATCTGCCGCCGGCGACGCCGCCGTCGCAAGACTGGCGATGCGGAGCCTGGCGTGCAGGGATCCGTGGCGAGTTTGCTTGACCAGGAGTCCGAGTCCGAAGTGGACGCCGAGGATAACCCCTGCGAGGCGGTGAAGGTGGGGCTCATGATCAAGGGCAAGATGCGCCCGCTGGCGCCTGAAGGCTGTCGTGACGCCGCACGCGGCGATCCAACCGTGCTGTTGGTGGAGGACGGCCGAGCCTCGGACCTCACCCCCCCCCCAGCGAGGGGGATGCGACAGCCTGCCTCTGCGAGCATCACAGGCAAATCTACATGGTCCTACGCTATGGCGAGAAATGCTCCCAGGTGACGTGCTTCCGCGAAGCGGTGGGCAACGCCTCGGGGGCCCCGCTCTGCCTGCAGCACCTTGGGGGCGACGCCGCCAAGGCCCTCCATGACACCCCCGGGGGCGTCGGGTTCCTTGCGGGCCTGCGGCGTCAAACTCGGAGGAGCCCTGCTCCGCGGAGCCGCACGCCGGAGCGCACCGCCGCTGCACCAACACGGAGTCGCACTCCAGAACGCTCTGCTCCAGCGGTCTCCGCCCCAGAGGCATCCGCCAGCCCAGGTGACCCTGTCCCCGCGCCGGCTGGGCCACCGAGTGCGCGCTTCGAGGCGCCGCCGGTCCCCGAGTTCCCCAAGCCGCCCACGCCGCCGCCCATGCCGCTCGGGCGGCACTTCATCGTTCGGGCGAGGGCACAGTGGCCAGAGGGAGCGCAGTGGATGATTTTCAGTGGAAGGGCTGTCGACGCCGCCGCGGCCAGTGCAGTTGCTGACTACCTCGACGGTGCAATGGCTCTCGAGGTGGAGGACCCGACTGGCGCGACCATCCGCTTCCTCGTGAAGCCCGACGGCGTCATCCGTGCGCCTGTCCCAGGGCCCTCAGGGCGTTTGCCAGCAGGGTTCATCGAGGAGATGCTGCACCACGCGCCCCTGGGCTGCGAGGAGCTCGGCATCAGCGTCTCAGCGACCAACATACCCGAGAAAGTCTGGCACAAATTGGCGGCGTGGCACGGGCTCCCCGTGGGCGGTCGAGCCGGGCCACTCAGCGAAGCTCGCTGGCGGCTGCTCCGCGAGAAGGTGGCCAGCTTGGTCAGGTGGCACCCCGAGGGAGGCGTGGCGCCCAGTCCGAGCTTCGAGGCGAGAGCTACGGAGGCGGACGCCAAGTTGCGCAGCCACTGGCAACGGCTTGATCGCAGCAGCTCGCCCAGACCGCCAGCTGGGGCCACACGCCGCGGCTCACGCCCCCCGTCAGCCGAGGGCGGGCGAGCGGCTAGCTCCGAGGCACCAGTGTCGGGGGAGAGCCAGCAGGGGGACGACGGCGGGGACATGATGGCATGCTACCTGGAAGAGAAGGCTCGCGGGTCGAGCGACGCGGCGGCGGTGCAGAGTGCGGCCGCCGGCTTCGACGAGGAGGCCCAACAAGTGCTCGCTAGCCTTGTCCGCTACGCCCAGCACCTCAAGCAGCAGACGATCGAGCCGGAGGAACTCGCTCGGCTCGATGGGCGCATCAGCAGCTGGGAGGCGCTTCAGCAGGTGCCCTCGCGACCTCAGACCCCATAGGCGACGCCGAGCAGCCTTCAAGGGCTCCTCAAGCTCCCGCCCGAGCGCCCGCGCTCGCAGGGGCCGCCGGCCACCCAGGCCGACAGCGCGCCCCTGTTCGAAGCGCGGCCACCCCGCTCGCCAGCGGCAGCCACATCAGCCTTCGCCTTGGGGTCGCGGGACGCCGGCCCCCCAGCGACCACAGCCGGGTTGGGCCCGGTCGTCCGCCCACAGGCCCCGAACATCGGGGCCCTGTTCCGCTACGATCAGCACATCAGCGACTTGGGTCTACCCCCCGGTCTGACTGCAGCCCCAGCACGCTATGCAGCGGGAGCCCCGGAGGAGGGCGGAAGCAGCGACCCGTTCGGCCTCACACACCCCGGAGCACCCATGGACGCGAACACCGCGCGGATGCTACACGCCTTGGAAGGAGTCGCCAGTGCTCGCCAGGGTGACAAAGCGGCCCAGCGGGGGACAGTGGCTGCGCTGGGGAGAGCGGAGGAGCTGGATGTCTACTTGGCGCGCGGGTGTGGCCAGCTGACCGTGGACGTCTGCGACGAGGTCCTTGGGCGCGAGCTGTTCTACGCCCTGCGCCGGACGTGCGAACAGAACAAGGCCTTGATGCTTGCCGTCGACACACCCACGACCGTGTCCAACCGAATCGCGAGGGCATGCGCCTCGCCCAACTTCGGCGGCAGCAGCCTGGACAACTTAGCTCCGTGGTCGGCCTCCGTGGCGGACTTCCCGACGTGCAAGACGGTCGCGTTCGACAAGTACAGCGCACCGCACGACACCAAGCTGGAGCCCAGGCCCAGGGCCCCCGTGGTCTTTGACCAGTGAAGCGGCAGGCCCAGAACATGACCAAGTTCTTCGGGCTCGTCTTCGGACGAGAGCATATCAAAGAGCGCCTGGACTGCCTGGAGTCCCTCGCGCGGGAGTGCGAGAGGGACGACCGTGCTTTCCCGCCCAAGTTCGTCTACGAGCTATGGGAAGAGCTGTGGTCGACCTGGTGTGAGCGCCTCCGAGAGAAGAAGCGAGGCCTCCGGCGCGTGCTGCAGACAGACAACCCCCGGAAGGAGGATCTCAAGATGGTGGCCTTCGCTCCCAGGGCGGACGGGCGCCTGGCGTTCGTCTTCCCCAACGTGTTTGACCTCGAGTCCCCCACGGGCTACTACCAGGAGGTCGTGCGCCCCCGACAGCAGCGCTATCTGCAGACCGTCCACAACGACTCAATGCATGGAGTGCGCGGCGCCCCAGGCAAAGCCGGAGAAGTCGGAGGAGAGAGAGAGAGAGAGAGAGAGAGAGAGAGAGAGAGAGAGAGAGAGAGAGAGAGATAGAGAGAGACGAACCAGCCGCGGAACCGCAGGATCAGCGAGCAGGGGCTGCCGCCAGGAAGAAGCCCAAGGCCAAGGCCCAGCCGAAGACCAACAACGCACGTGCTGCCTACCCCGCGGGCAAGCGGCTGAACGCGCAGGAGATCAAGCTCTCCGTCCGGCACGCGCCCTGCAATAAGCAGGGCAAGCCGCTCTGCTGGGACAACTCGACCTGGACAGGCTGCAAGAAGGGCGCTCAGGGGTGCTCGCATTCACACGAGCTCATCAAGGGCCTGAAAGACGTGCACTGGACCGTACAGTGTCAGCTGCTCAGGCGGGGCGGACTCCGCAACGCCGCCAAGATCGACCCAGCTTCGGTCAACGGGCGGATCGCGCAGCTGCGGGCCCAAGCGAAGACCGAAGCGGACGGCAAGCGAGCTGCAGGTGCGGGGGCAGCGGAGAGCCAGCCGACCAAGACAGGCTGGGCGCCACCCGACGAGTACGCCGAGGTTCAGTGCACCGAGCTCGAGTCAGAGCTCCGCGAGGCCGCCCAGGGACCCGACGCTACCTGGTTGGAGGACCCACGAGCCGACAGCCCAGCCCTGGTTGGGACGAGCGCCTGCACAGACGAGGGGGCCTTGGCCCAGCGGAAGCTGCTCGATGCCGTCCAGGAGAGCGGGGTGCTCGACTCCGTGAGCCACGCCAGCGACTACATGCGGTCGCATGTCCTGGCCCGCTTTGCCTGCGCCCGAGGGCGCGAGGAGGAGCTCTCAGTCGAACAGGTACTTCTTGAGGCGACGCGCCACGGCGGGCCCACCCTGGCTGCCGAGGCTAGCGAGCTCCTGGACCGCATCGGGGCGAGAGCCGGCAACCTGGGAGCTGACCCCGACGTCATCATCACGCCGTTGCGGTGGAATGCCGAGAAGTCAGTGGGGCAAGGTTCCGTCACGGTGCAGGGCCAGACTTGGCACTGCCTTGACTACCAGGACCAGTTGCCCCTCGACGAGTGCGTCGCGAAGCGTCTGCACGTACCCGCCGGAGTCTCGGAGGAGCGTCAGTGTCTCCCACTCCACCTGGCAGCAGCCAAGCTCTGGGTGCAGCTCGAAGCACCACCTGACGCCCAGCAAGTCAAGGACCTGGCCCTTGAGATCCGCAGAGACCTCCTGGAGAAAGCGACCGACGCTGCTGCGGGCCTCGCCGATGCTCCACCTTGGATATCTTCCAGGGAGGCTGAGGTCCGGATGCACATCCACGACGCGGCGCACCGCGACCACGACAAGGATTTCAGGTGCGTCGCGCTCTTCCCGTGCGAGGCGTTGGAGGAGGTGGTACTCAGAGTATGGCGGGCTGATCATTGGGGGCACTTGGATATCGACACAGTCCTTCCCGCGGGAGAACCCAAGCAGGAATGCCACGTGATCATCCATCGCGGGCATATGCGAGTCCTTCACCCCCCGTCCGGCGCTGAAGGTCGGCGAGTGGCAGAAGAGCTGATCCGCACCTGGGCCACGAGCGGGAAGGACCTCAAGGAGCTCCCCACCATGGGCTGGGAAACATATCTGGCCTCTGAGGAGGATGGCAGCCCAGTGGTGTCCAGCAAGCCCCCACCGCGTCAGCACTGCAGGGCACTCGCTGCGCAGCAGCAGCAGCAGCGCGGGAGAGCCGCCGGCGGTGCACCCGCCGTGGTCGAGCTCTCTACCGAGGTGGACTGCCCAGACTTCAAGGACCTGGAGCCTTTGCGCTCCCGACCTGCTTTCGCGTGGGGACTTGGGACGCGGGAGATCTTCGCCGGCACTGGGCGCTGGACACAGGCCATGAAGAATGCGGGCATTGCTACCAGCGAGCCCGTCGAGGACTTCGGGCAGCCTCTTCTTGGTCAAGACCCCAGGCCGCAGTTCGACTTCCCCGACCCGCTGGTGCGAGAGCGCCTGTACCAGGAGTTCAGTGCACCTCCGGGCCCCGACGAGGCTAACGTGCTGCAGTTCGCTCCACCCTGCGTGAGCCATTGCCCCTGGCAGCTGGCAGCAGGAGGGACGAGAACCTTCGAGTGCCCGGACGGGACTGGAGAGCGCCAAGTCGAGGTCGACGGCAACGTGTTCGGGGAGTTTGCATGCATAGGGGCGAAGCGGGGCTACGAGGCAGGGCGTGAGTTCCTCATCGAGTCCTCAGCGCGGGACGGCCGGTACCCCAAGCTTTGGGATCGCCCTTGCATGAGAGCTCTGGTGCAAGCGACTGGGGCCCGCGCCATCGCGATAGACATGTGCGAGTGGGGACTCGCACCCCCGGACGAGCCCCAGTATCGGTATCAGAAGCGAACTTGGTGGCTGGCATCGCTCGGGCTCTATCCCTACGCTCTGATCCTGGCCAGGAGGTGCACGGGCCAGCACACGCACCGCACGTTGGAGGGAGGCTTGCCATGCGACCTGACGGACACCCAAGTGGAGGCCTACAACCTAGACGCGTGCATGCGGCTCAGCAAGGCCGAGGCAAGCGAGCTGATCAACCTCAGCGTCAAGTTGGGCGAGGTCAGCGGGTGCTATGGCCTTGACGAAGACGGCGTCACCGTCAAGCTGCCCCCGGACGACAAGCTACTCCGCGTGAACCAGCTCATCGCGCAGGCCGCCCCGGACAATTTTCATTGGGCCAGGGTTGACTTCCGCACCAAGCGGCACTACTCTGCACTGCCTGAGAACCAGTTGGCCCTCTACTTCGGGAGGGCCCCCGAGGGCGAGCTCCGCTTCACCATCAGCACGCAAGCCCCACCCAACCTGGAGGGTGGAGGGCGCGTCCCCAGCGGCACCCCCCAGCTTAGCGCTGCAGTGAAGGGGGAGCTGGGAAGCGCTGGCTTCGGGCTGGGATTGCGGGGCACGCGGAGGACCCAGCACGCGGGGCAGTATGCGCCGCGGCTGTGCGCTGCCTGGGCAGCGACGCTGAAAGCAGCGGCTGCCGGCACCGCCCCCGAGAAGCTGGAACAGCAGATCGCGGCGATGGACGCCGAGGCGCGGGCTTTGGGGGAGAAGTTGGAGAGCAAGGTGGCGCGGGCCGGGCGTCCTGACGCCCTGGAACAAGACCCCCCTCCTTCATCTCGACCCTCGGCCTGTGCGGCAGAGAGCGCTGGGACTGAGGACGGGGCCACTGGCGAGCACGGCGAGAGGTGCGGCAGCTTGAGGAAGGACGCCATCGCCAGCCGAACAGGAGGATCGGGGCGGATGCGGTTGCGGCCACAACAGCAGCTGGCTGGAGGCCCCTCGAGGCTGCTGCAACATCTCGGGCTGCCTACCCCACTCGAAATGGAGAAGCTCAACGGAGGTCAAGATTGACGAGGGCTCAAAGGGGCCCCCGCAGGGGTGGTCGTTCAAAGGGCGGCTACCCGGAGAGAGACGTGGCGGAGGAGGACGGCGGGAACTCAAAGGGCGAACGCCATGGGGAGGACGAGGTGGAGGTGGAGACCGACAGCGAGCCGACCATGATCGAGCGCGGCGGCGACGAGAAGAGGGGCGGCAAGCGGGGCGGCAAGCGAGGAGGCTGGAAGCGCAACAAAGCACGCAAGCGCGAGGCGCGTGAAGCCGCCGCCCGCGGAGGAGGCGGACCTGGCGGAGGCGGCGATGACGACGGTGACGGGGACGAGAGCCCCGAAGAGGAGGAGGAGGAGGAGGAGGAGGAGGAGGAGGAGGAGAACCGCCGCCAGAAGAAGGCGAGGGAAGCTGAAGACGAAGCCTCCCGGGCCAGCCCAGTGCGGGTCTTCGCCCCACAGCAGGGCGACCAGTGGGTGCTGCTCAAGGGGGGCCCATTCGAGGCAGGAGAGATCAAGGCAAGGCTGAGGGTCTCGGACGCGCTGTCCGGGGGCTTCTTCGACGAAGATCAGCTATACCTCTTCGAGTACACGGAGGACGAGGACACGGCAGGCGCGCACGGGCCGCCTCTCGACGACGAGAAGTCGGTGCGGCCCGGCGAGAGGTTGCTGCTGTGGGCCACGCTGAAGCCGCCGAAGGAGTGGACCAGCTGGAGCCCTCGGTGGGATCGAGATCAGCAGCCGGTACCCGGCACCACCGCCCAGGCAGGTCAGCGGAGGGTCACGGCCAGGATCGCTGACCGAGCCTCAGCTGCGGCAGCGGCAGCGGGGTCAGGCGGGGCTGCGGCGAGCTCGGCAGCCAGCAGCAGCCGCACGCCAGCACCGTCGCTCAGCGAGGTGGCTGCAGCAGCAGGCGGTGCGCGGGCAAGCTCAGTCCCCCCGTCCAGCGGGGGTACCTCGAGGAGCTCGGGTGCCCTGAGACGGGTGGAGGAGCAGCTCGCCGAGGCCCAGGGGCACCACGCTAGAGCCGCGGGCGAGGGCAGCGATCAAGAGCGGAGCGCCGCACGCGCAGTCGGGCAGCTGGAGATCAGGCGCAACGAGGTTCAGGCCCGCCGCGCCGCTCGGCTCGAGCACGAGGCGCGCAGGAAGGAGCGCGAGGACCAGAGGGCTGCCAGTGCCCCCCCGGGGCCTCAGAGCCCGCAGGAACCCCCAGAGGCCCCCCCGCCACCAGAGGCGGAGGAAGACCCAGGGGCCCTCTCCGACGAGGCAGGACGCAGGGCCGCCGAGGCGCACCCGGGCGTGGCCTGTCGTGGAGGAGTCCACAAGTGCAATGCCGCTCGGCGCTTCGTTAGGACCGTTAGGAACTTCAACGACGTGCGGAAGGGCGGCAAGAATTACGACCTCCAGCACGCGGACATCCTGTACCTGAACGGGATCGGGCAGATCAGCGATGTGCTGATGCAAGAGTACCCCGGGGCAGACCCGACGGACCCGACCCTGGCGCCGGAGCCTCGTCAGCTCGGCGAGATCCTGGCGCGCTACGTGGAGGAGCACGAAACACTGAAGGTCAAGATGAAGAGCCTCGGCATCCCGCGAGACGAGGACGCCGGCGGAGGAGTCCTGGACCCGATCTACGTCGAGACCGAAAAGACCTACATCGAGGAGTATGAGGGCCAGGGCATCCCCAGCGCCCGCAGCCGCAGTCGCAGGAGAGGTGCAGGGGCAAAGACCCACGAGCGTGCGAGGTCCTCCGGAGAAGCGCACGGCGGCTCAGAGTCGTCTGCCTCCGAGACGACGGCCCCCAACACCAGAGGTAGACTGCGAGCGAGATCGCCGCCGGACGAGAGACGTGGGCGCAGCACCGCCCCTGGCCCCAGGGACCAGGGGAGCAGATGCGGGGGCCCCGATATGCCGCCGGCGGATGTCTGCCAGGGCATGCACCACGAGAGCGGAGCGGAGGCACGCCAGGGCGAGCGCCAAGCAGCGCCGCCGCCGGCCTCCCGCCCTGGAGCCCCTGAGGCCAAGGAGTACTTGGCCTGGCGCCTGGAGCATGCCGAGTTCGCCTCGGAGCTGGTAAAGGAGGTGACGAGCTTGGGGAACCACCTGCTCCTCGCCGCGGGGAGCGTGGAGGCCGCCGCAGCGCGGCTCCGCGAGGAGCGAGAGCGCGTCCTAGGAAATCCGCTCGGAGGGGTGCTCGACCCCGAGTTTGGCGCAGCCCTGGAGGAGGACCACCGGCAGTACCTCCAGGAGATGGCGAGCAAGGGCGCCCCTGTCCGAAGGCAGCAGCCTAGGCGGCGCACCGTGGCCAAGCCCCACGCCTCAGCCAGGGACCGCGCCCTAGAGATGTACGCGAAGGCTTGGAAGGACACCTCCTACGGCGCTGTGCTCTGGGCCACCCCGGAGGCCGAGGATGCCTTGTCCGCCTCGGAGCTCATCGAGAGCCCGTCGAGGCGGGTGCCCAAGATGCTGCCTGACCGCACGGTGAGCAGCGAGGGGCGCCCCATACACGATATGCGGGTCGCCAACGGGGACTCGCCCAAGGAGCTGCACCCGCCGGCGCTTCAGCCCAAGCACGAAGCCCTCGTGCGCCTATCACTTTGGTGGTCCGCGCGCCACCCAGGTGCGCCACAGGTGATAGCCAAGAGGGACGTCTCGAGGGCCTTCAAGTGGCACTGGGTGCGCGACGAGGACGTGGCCGAGTTCGGCACCTCGCTCACGGGCGAGGCAGTGGGCCTAACCACGCGCGTGATCATGATCCACTGCGTGATGGTCTTTGGGTGGTCAGCACAAATCGAGCCGCGCGCGCAGGGCCTCGACCCCGCCTGCTGCCGCCGTCGGTGGGAGCGGCGCGGCGCGAGGCTGCCCCCCGCGGGCAGCTGCGACGGGCCCGGGCCCGACGCACCGCCGCTTGGGCGGCCTCGCGCCACGCCTGCGCGCAGCAGACAGGGCGGAGGGTGGGAGAAAGAACGCGCGCCAGGGAGGCACCCGCCGCGCGCGCGCGCGGGGCGCGCGCGCGGCGCCTCCTCCAAATGCAAATCGCCTGCGAAGCGCACGCGCCGCGGGGACAGCGACCCCCCCCCGCGGCGACGCAACCCCGGCGCTAGCAAATCACCTGCGAAGCGCACGCGCCGCGGGGCAGCGACCCCCCGCGACGCGCAACCCTGGCGCGCGACGGCGCGATGGCCCGCGCCTGCGCAGCGAGGCCGCGGTCGCGTCGCACTGCCGCGCGCGCGACCTACGCGCAACCGTGGCCGATTTGTGCCCGCCCACAACGGTGAGCGTCCGCGTCTGCGAGCGGACTTGCCGCCGTGGGCCTACCACAAATCGAGCCGCGCGCGCAGGGCCTCGACCCCGCCTGCTGCCGCCGTCGGTGGGAGCAGCGCGGCGCGAGGCTGCCCCCCGCGGGCGGCTGCGACGGGCCCAGGCCCGACGCACCGCCGCTTGGGCGGCCTCGCGCCACGCCTGCGTGCAGACCCAATGCGACACGGCACGCAGGCGACACGGGCCGGCAACGCGCGCCCACCCGCTGCCGAACGCGCGGGGGCAGAGCACGGGCGCCGTCGCGCGCGCCCGCCTACGCACAGAAGCGAAACGTGGCGGCGCTGGCCGCCGGCGCCTAGCAGGCACCCTCGTCCGAATCCGACTCCAGCATGTGCGCCTGGCGCGAGCAGCGCGCCGCGGCGCGGGCGGAGGGCGCGTGGCCCCGCCTCCACGACCGCGTCCCTTTCCAGATCGTCACGGTCGAGATACGCCATGAAAGCGCAGGACCGCCACTTCCCGGCCGCGAGAATCTCGGCCAGCGTCGCGCCAGCCTCCTGCAGGTCCTTGGCGTGGCCCCTGCGGAGGTCATGCAACCGAAACAGGCTCGCCCCCTGGACACCGAGGGCAGCGAGCATCTCGCGCAGGGTCCGCAGCGCAGCAGCCGCCGAGATGCCTCCGAAGAGCCCGCGGCCCAGCCCGCAACGCGCCACCCAGGGGCCCAGGGCGTGCACGGGGCACGTGGCGCGGCACGATGAGAACCAGCACTTCCGCGACAGGCGACTGCCCTGCGGCCGGTTCTTCCGCCGCCGCAGCAGCAGCGTGAGCTCCGATTTGCCCGGCACTAGCGCCGCTCGAAAGGGCGGCGCGTCGCCGGCGTCGGCCACGCGCGCGGCCGGCAACGCCTCGCTGGGAACACGCAACAAGAACGTGTAGGCGAAAAGGAAAAGCATCGACGCGCGGAGCCACTCGGGGCGGCGCGCGCCCAACTCGACCAGCGCGGCGACCGCGCGCTTACGGATGAACAAAAATAAGATAAAAACACAAGAAAAAAAAAAAAAAAAAAAAAAAAAAAAAAAAACCAAGAAAAAAAAAAAAGAAAAAAAAAAAAAAGACAAATAAATTAAAAAAAAAAAAACAAAAAAAAAAAAAAAAAAAAAAAAAAAAAACAAGAAGGACAAAGAAAAAAAATAAAAAACAAAAAAAAAAAAAACAATAAAAAAAAAAAAGGAAAAAAAAAAGAAAAAAAAAAAAAAAAAATAAAAAAAAAAAAAAAAGAAAAAAAAAAAAAAAAAAAAAAAAAAATAAAGAAACAAAAAAAAAAAAACAAAAAAGCCGCGGGCGCGGGAGTCCCAATCGCCCGCGCCGGGACGGCGGCGCGGCGCACCGCCTGAACCTCGGCGGTCCGAACACCGGCGACGCTAGACCCCAGTCAGGAGTCGCCGATCTTAACGTAGCTGCAGTACTTTGCGCACGTCTCCCCGCAGCGAAAGAGGGCGCTCCAGGCGACCAGGTCCGCGCAGGCTGGCGGGAGCTGCATGCACGGGTATTTCAACATTATGATGCAGTAGGCCTCCCAGCATTTGAGGCCGCTTCTCACGCTTGGGAGCGACCGCGCGCATGGTTGCAGCATAGCGCGAACGCGTTCCTCCTCCCGCCAGCGGGCCGCGTCCGCCGGACTGCGGAGGCGAGCAGCGGCCTCGGCGAGCGCCGCCCGGGGCCCGCGCGTTATTGGCAGCGCGACCGGCGCGCCCAGCTGGTCGAGGACGCTCGGGGCGGGCGCCTCGCGAGCCACGGCGCGCGGGCATGCGCAAGCGCGCGGGGCCGATGACGCGCGCCTGTGGCGGCCCAGGGGGTGACCCCGGGGCGCTCGGCGCCGCGCGTCTCGCCGGCGACCGGCTGCTGGCGGGCGCGCTGCCGAGCCCACGGCGACGGGCGCGCCTGCGAGGCGCGCGCGCGGCGGGGGGGGGGGGCCGCGCGCGCCAAAAACCCTCGCGCAGCCGAGCCTCGGCGCGCAGCAATCTTCGCGGCTCTGAATAATTCGTGCAGGACTTCGACATTGGCCTGCGCGGTGACTGGCCAACCTTCCAGGTCTGCGGCGTCTGCACTGGCAAGCTCGCAGGCTCGTGCGAAGCCGTTCTCAGCCAGGAAATCAGCAGCCCAGGCGACGGCCGCCCTGGGCGCTGTCGGGCGCAAGGAACACAATTCAAGGAATAACGGCATGATGCCGCGTGGCACGCCTGACAATGCGAGCGACGCGCCTGAGGCACTGGCCGCGTGCACTCCGCTTGCGACAAAACGCGGGACCCCAGGATGACAAGCGCGGCGGCGCGCCGAACGCTTTGCCGCGCCCAAACTTAAGTATCGCGACGCCCCGACGCACAAGATGGCACCCGGGCGCGACATGGCGCGCGGTTTAGCCGAAGAGGCGGGCCACAGAGAGAGCGCCCCAGGCATCCGCGTGCCAGAATTCTTCGTCGAGCCACGGAAGCGCGCGCACCGCGCCGATGCGTAGCAGGAGTTCGTCGTCCCCCCTGCGACACGCTGCGCCCGCGGCCAGCCCGCAGCACCGCGCGGCGCGCACGGGCGCGCCGAGAAGGCAAATCGGCCAGATTCTCAGCCGTGGGCACGCGGAAATCCGCGAGGTCAACGTCGAGCTCCACCGCGCGCCTCCACATGGAGTGGACGATGCACGAGTGGTCGAAGGATTTCGCGGCGCCCTTCCGCAGGCAAGACTCCGCGCCGGTATTGTCGCTGTAAATATGCAAGTCGCAACCTTGCACTTCCCCTGAGCGCAGCGAAGACGAGGGGCCGGACCTGCCCGCCGGCGCGGGCAGTCGCACGCGAAAGCAACGCCTGCAAAGGTGCACATGCCCAGCGCGATAGACAGGAGCTCCAGCCCCGGAATCTGGTTGTCCCAGCGACGCTGGAACGACGCCACTAAGGAATCCGGGACGACCATGGAAGTGAAACGGATGCCCGCGGCGGCGACGAGCACCGCGGCCACGCGCGGTGATTGGCCCGACGCGTCCGCGAAGAGAGTTGCGCGAGGCCGCGCCTTGTCGGCCCACGGCCGCGCTTGGCACAAGTGCCGACGGACTCCCCTGGGTAGTGCTCTTGGGCGTTTTTTGGCGCGATAGAGGAGTTGGCGGAGACAGGCGGGCTTTGTCTGAGAGCGGCCACCGCCTCTCCCTTTGTGAACCTGCGCCAGGCCTCATCCTCCACCGAAGGGGCCGCCGTCTGTAGTTCAGGCCGCACAACGGCGCGTTCCAATAGAATCCCTTCGCGGTGCGTTTCAAAAGATTCCTTTTGTGAGGCTTTCCAATAGAACTCCTTTGTGATGCTTTCCAAAGGATTCCTTCTGCGCGCATTTTCAATAGAATCCATTTGTGGTGCTTTCCAAAGGATTCCTTTTGCGAGGCTTTCCAATCGAATTCCTGCGCAATGCTTTCCGAAGGATTCCTTATGCGCGGCTTTCCAATAGAATCCATGTGTGGCCCTTCCGAAAGGATTCCTTTTGCGATGCTTTCCAATAGAATTACTTTGCGCGGCTTTCCAATAGAATCCGTTTGCGGTGCTTTCCAAGGGATTCTTGTTGTGAGGCTTTCCAATAGAATTCCTTTGTGCGGCTTTCCAATAGAAACCCTTTGTGGTGCTTTCCAAAGGATTCCTTTTGTGAGGCTTTCCAATCGACTTCCTGCGTGATGCTTCCGAAGAATTCCTTTTGTGCGGCTTTCCAATAGAATACATTCGTGGCGCTTCCCAAAGGATTCCTTGTGTGATGTTTTCCCATAGAATTACTTCGCGCGGCTTTCCAATAGAATCCATCTGCGGCGATTTCCAAATGATTCTTTTTGTAAGGCTTTCCAATAGAATTCCTTTGCGATGCTTTCCAAAGGATTCCTTTTGCGCGGCTTTCCAATAGAATCCTTGCGTGCGCTTTCCAAATGGTTCCTTTTGTGAGGCTTTCCAATGGAATCCTTTTGTGGTGCTTTCCAAAGCATTCCTGCTTTGAGGCTTTCCAATAGAATCCCTTTGTTGCGCTTTCCAAAGGATTCCGTTTGCGGTGCTTTCCAGTGGATCCCTTTGCGATGCTTTCCAAAGGATTCCTTTTGCGAGGCTTTCCAATCGAATCCTTTCGGGGAGGAGGAGGAGGAGGAGGAGGAGGAGGAATATATATAGTATAGAGAGAGAGAGAGAGGAGAGAGAGAGAGAGAGAGAGGGAAGAGAGAGAGGAGAAGAGAGAGAAGAGAAGAGAGGAAGAGAGAGAGAGAGAGATGAGAGGAGAGCGAGAGAGAGACGGAGAGAGAGAGAGAAGAGAGAGAGAAGAGAGAAAGAGAGAGAGAGAGAGAGAGATAGAGAAGAGAGAGACGAGAGAGAGAGGAGAGAGAGATAGAGAGAGAGAGAGAGAGAGAGAGAGAGAGAGAGGAAAAAAAACGAAGAAGTGATGGGGTTGAAGAGATGCGGGGGACGGGGAACATGTATGAACAGAACCCACCAAAAGGTAGGTATTGAGGTGGGGCGACCTTATCATTAGCATTAGCGTTAGCGTTCGCATTCGCATTAGCACGAGCAATGGCATTATCATCAGCATTAGCATTGGTATTCGCATTCGCATTAGCATTCGCGTTAGCATTCTCACTCGCATTAGCATTAGCATTAGCAGTCGCCGTAGCATTAGTATTATCAGTGGCATTTACAGTAGCAGTGGCATTATCATTAGCATCCGCATTAGCATCAGCATTAGCATTGGCATTGGCAGTAGCATTGGCATTGGCATTAGCATTGGCATTACCATCCGTATTGACATTATCATTGACATTATCACTAGCATTGGCATTATCATCAGCATTAGCATTAGCGTTCGCGTTCGCATTCGCATTCGCATTATCACGAGCAATAGAATTATCATCAGCATTAGCATTGGCATTGGCATTAGCATTAGCATTCGCGTTAACATTCCCACTCGCATTAGCATTCGCATTAGCAGTCGCAGTCGCAGTAGCATTATCAGTCGCATTGGCAGTGGCATTGCCATTAGCATTAGCATTCGCATTAGCATTGGCATTGTTAGTAGCATTGGTATTATCATTAGCATGAGCATTAGCATTGCCATTAGCATTAGCATTGGCATTATCGTTGGCATTATCATTAGCATTGCCATTATCATTAGCATTGGTCTAGCATTAGAAGTGACATTAGCATTAGCATTGGCATCAGCATTAGCATTAGCATTGGCATTGTCATTCGCACTCGCATTGGCATTTGCACTAGCATTGGCATTGGCATGGCCATTAGCATTGGCATTAGCATTGACATCACCATTCTCATTCGCATTAGCGTTCGCATTGGCATTAGCATTAGCATTAGCATTGGCATTACCATGGGCGTTTGCATTAGCATTAGCATTAGCATTTGCATTATCACTGGCATTAGCACTAGCATTGGCATTAGCATTTGCGTTAGCATTGGCATCGGCATTGGAATGAGCGTTAGCATGCGCATTCGCATTCGCATTACCATTGGAATTCGCACTGGCATTAGCAATGGCATTGGCATTACCATTCGCATTAGCATTAGCATTAGCATTGGCATTGGCATTGGCATTAGCATTAGCATTGGCATTGGAATTAGCATTAGCATTGACATCCCTCCCCACCCCCATGCTAGAACTTGACAATAGCATGATAAAGCAGAAAAAAAAAACACCAAATATTCATTCAGAAAAGAGGGGCGGAGGAGCGTTTCACTCGATAAAGCCGCGGGGCGCAAGGCCGCAGAGGACGGCTCTGGTGCCCTACGGTGCTGCACGTGGACCCGCAGAGGCAAGGATGCTTGAAGCCTTCGGGGCCCTTCCTCCTCCTCCTCCTCCTCCTCCGCCTCCTCTTTTTCCTTCTTCCCATGTAAGACCATCCGCCCCCAATCCCTGCACGAGTCACCGAACCCGTGCGCACCAGCATAGCAAATACAATCCGATTGCAATGTGACGCAATGCGATTGCAATGCAACCGATTGCACTGCAGAAGCGGCACATGCGATGAATTCGATTGCAATACAATGCAACGCAATCCGATTGCAATGCAATGCAATGCGATTGCAACGCAATGCGATTGGAATACAGTGAAATAGGGAGGGTCCAATAAGGCGGCTGTTGCAATGCGATTGCAACGCAGTGCACGCGACGTCTACGCATTGCGACTGAAAGGGGGGAGGCGTAGGGATGAGGGGGAGGGGGGGGGCGGGGGGGAAAGGGGAGAGGAATTGAGCGTGGCGTTTGGGGGGTGTGGTGGGTGGGGGGGAAGGGAGGCAAATCGCCCCCCCCCAAAAAAAAAAACTTCTTGAAATTCAACTTGTTTTTTTTTGGGGGGGCGCCCCCCCCCATCCCCCGAACCATGACGAACACCCCACTACAATCACCCCCCCCCTGGCGGCGGAGCGGGTGTCCACGCGCGGGAGGGCAGAGAGAGCGAGAGTGAGAGACTGAGACAGAGAAAGAGGGATGTAGAGAAACAGGATGAGAATGAGAGAGATAGAGGAGAGGGGGGGGACGTTGAGGAGAGAGAAGAGAGAGAGAGAGAGAGAGAGAGAGAGAGAGAGAGAGACACGCGCGCGCGTACTCTTGCCAAACAACGCCCAAGAGCACTACCCAGGGGAGTCCGTTGCCGCACAAGTCCATGGCCAAGACCTCGCGCCACCACTGCAGGGCAAGCATCAACGGCTCATGGGCCTTCGATGCCCCGCGATGCGATTGCGCGCACAACGGCCCGCGCGCACGAAGCGCGGCGCCCCGCCCCCCCGGGCGCGCGGGGGCAGCGCCGCGCCAGAGGAGGGCGCGCCCCAGGCGGCGGAAGAGATGCGACGCTGCCCAGGCCAAGCCCCCGGCCAGCTTGGACGATGCGCCTGCACAGCGAACGCAAGGCCCCGACACATTAGGGGGGGCGCGCGAGCCGCCTGGCGCGAGGGCGCGCGTCGCGAGCGCCTCGCCGATGACACGCTGCCACTTGGCGGTCTTCGCGGGTGCGGGACGCGCGCAGAACGCGCGTGGCAGCACCTGGCGATGCGCGCAGCCGGCCGGCCGGCGCGTCGCGCCAAGGCCGCCCCGCCTTGATTTCGAGGCCGAGGATGACCAGCGGGGGCCCCCAGGCGATCTTGTCCGGCGCCACCGCGCCTGGGCCGAGCATCAGCTGAATTAGCTCCGCCAGCTGCGCTGCTGCGTGCTCCGCCACTTCGGGGTGGTCCGGCCCAAAATAATCACCCACGTATCGCAGCGCGGCGATCCGCAAGAGCACGCGCGCCGCCTCCGCGATGAAGGCACCCACTCGCGCCCAGCTGTGCACCGACGACGTGGCCCCGAAGGGCGCTGCCGCGTGCTGCGCCGCCCAGACCTGCCCGGCGGCGCTGAACACGATCCAAGCGAACCGGCGGTGCTCAGCGCGAATGGGCACGCGACGAAAGGCAGCGTCGATGTCTGCCTTCCAGAGGGCGGGTGCCCGCCCCGCAACTTCCTGGAAGATGCGAGCTGCTTCGAAAAGCGCGTCCACGGCATCGTGGTGGAGCCGCTCCTGAGGCCGCGTCGCCTCGTTAATCCTAGCCTTGGTCATGTCGTCGACCAACCGGAGTTTCGAGGACCCGTCTTCACGGAGCTGCTCAACCGCAAACCTCGGAGCGATGACGGCCCCGTCCAGGCACACGTCGCGGAGCGGCACCGGGCAACTGATGCGCCCCAGCTCGGCCTCGTCCCGTGTCTTGCGGAGGATGGCGTCGCCGTGCGCGCCGTCGCGGAGGCCACAGGAAATGTCGCGATTTGTCGACTCGGCGTTGCCGAGCAGCTCCGCGATGCCCAGACGGGGAGGGAACACCTCTGGGCTGCCGTGGCCCGACCGCGGGAGCTCGCCGACGAGGGGCGCCCCCGTCCTGAAGAATTCCACGCAGCCTGGGTCGCAGAAGGCAATGCGCTCCGCGATCTCTGCGCAGAGAGGCCCGTTCACGTGCTGTGCGACGCGCCGCATGGCGGGGTCCACCCCCCGGAACCATTCTTCCACGGCGCCACTGGCCCGGAGAGCCCGATCCCTTTCGCGAAGCGCCGCGAGTTCGCCCTCGCGGAAAGCCACCGCGTCGGCGGGGGCGGTCTGCGCGGCCCACCGCACTGCCTCAGCGGCCGTGGGCGGCAAAGCCGAGGCCGCGGCGGGCCGCCACTTGCCCCAGAGCGCGGGGTCGCCGTCCAGCGCCCTTGCCAGAAAGGTAAGTTTCTCCGCGTCGCCGCCGCTACAGCCGCCGGCCGCGACGCAGATGTCGCGCCACGCGCTGTCGCTGCAACGCCGAGACCAATCGCTCCTGAATTGCGGCCCTGGTGGCGCTGGCGGCGCCGGCATCACCTGACGCGCGCCGCTGGCTCGCGCGCGACCGAGAGCCGGGAAAGCGCGCCTTGCGAGATTTGGCGACGACGCATGCAGCCCCAGGCGCCGCCCGCTTTCGCGCGCCAGATGCGGGCGGCGGGGGCGGCACCGGCACGGCAGGCATTGCACAAGATTGCAAACCGCGGACGTGGACAAGGCGCCAAAGCGTAGCGAAAAGCGCCCTCGGAACGCACGCTGCCCCGCGGAACTCCCCCGCACGCCCCGCCCAGGCTGGCCGCGGCCAAGCCGGGCACTCGCAGCGCGGCGCGGAAAGCGAAGCGGCCTCCGCGGCAACAGCGCACGCGGCATGTCCCAGCACGCGAGTGGGGGTCCTGCGCACGGCGCACGGGGCCATTTTTAGCGACAAAGCGTAGAACTATCGGGCGCGCCCGGGTCACGGCCCCGACCCGGCGCGGGCGGAGGCAGGCTTTTGCGCGCGAGCCGTTCTGACGGCTGAAGGGGCTCCACCCCTACGGGGGCTCGCGCGCGCCCTGCCAGGGCGGCGCTCAGCGATGCGCCGGGCGCGGCGGCGTCCGTACCTTCCTCGTGTCCTTTTTCTTCCAATCGCTGCCCCACGAGCGCTCGCGCTTCTGGCCCTTCGGCCAATCGCTGCCCCAGGAGCCGCTGCTCCAGCTCTGCGCGGCGCGCCACGGCTGGCTGGCGCCGCCCGCCCCGCGCGCCTTCTCGGGAGCGCGGGCCGCCGGTGCCTGCGCGCGCGGAAACGGCGGAGAAAGGTGGCAGAGCGAATCCGCGCGGCGCGACGCTCGCCGTCGCGTGGGTGGCGCCGTCTTCTTTGTCGCAAGCATCCCGCGCCAGCTGTAGGGCGCGCGGGTCGACCCGCAGGATCGTCTTCCCCAGCTTGAAATCTGGGTCCCCCGAGCGTAGCTGCTCGGCCCATAGCTGCCACGCGCCGGCACAGACGCAGGGCGCCGCGCAAGCACGAACGCAGGGGCGCGCCTTCCGCGCCTCCTCGTCGCACACGATACCGAGGTGCACGCGGCGCTTCGAGGCCGCCGCCTGCGCGGCAACGCGCGGCGAACAGAGAGCGACGAGAAATCGCGCGCGTGCAGCCTGAACCGCCGCCTTCAAGCAGTTGTCGCGATGCGCCTGCACCTCAGCCCACGCGAGCTGGCCCGTGGCGACCAGCGCGACCTTGCACCTGCCGCGCGCGGCGCGATAACAGGCAGGCGCGCGGGGGGGGCGCGCGACGGGCAGGTGGCGCCGGTTCCAAGCCAGTTGCCACTGACAGAGGGTTAAGTAGGCCTTCTTCTCGGGCCCTTTCTTCACCGCCGCCACTTCCTGCGGGGCGAGCGCCCGCGCGCGGGCCAGGCAACGCGCGCGCGGCACGAGCCTTGGCGAGGTCACGAATGTCCTTGCTGGCGCCGGACGATCCGTCAGCCTCCTCTTCGAAGTCGCGAGGGCCCGAGCGGGCCCACTCGGGCGCCCACTTGCGGATGTCCGAGTGCAGGAAGACGCGCGCTTCCTCGCTGGATTCCTTCTTCTGCCGCTTCAAGACTTCCGCGTTCAGCGCGTCAAGCATGTCGGAGCTACCGGCGCACGGGACCAGATGCGAGAACCAGCGCGCGCGCGCGAGCGCGCCTGGGCCAGAACTCTTGCGGGAGGTTGGCCAGCGACGCCTTGCCGAGGAGAGGGCCCAAGAGTGCGCGGGCCGGCTTTTCCTGCGAACGCGCCGCGCGGGGCCACGCGAGCCCGAGATCGCGTCGAGATCGCTTGCGCCTCGCTGGTGCCCGTCTTGAGCGCGGCCAAAAGGGCGGCCGCGTTCTCCGCCGCCGAGGGCGCTGGAGGGGCGGCCGCCGCCAAGCCCCCAGCCACCGGCGCCGGCGTGCTCGCCGCGGCGATCCCCGCGCGCACGAGGCGCTTCTGCGCGGCGTCGAGCTCCTTGTCGGCAAAAGAGAAAGCCTCGAATGCCGCGCCCTCTAAATCGGCGATCGTCGCCAAACCATGGCCCTTGAGCGCGGTCACCGTGACTTCGAGCCAACCGGCCTCGTGCGCCGACGCGCCGTCCAAGGCGCCAAGAAAACTGCCGAGGTCGCCCATCGCGAAGAGCGGTGCCGCGCGGCGCGAGACAGCTTGGGCGCCCGAACTCGGCGAGCTGCCGGCGCGAGCGCGCACAGGACGGAGACTGCGCGGGACCCCAAGAGGTGGCGACCAGGCCTGCGCCCCTCACGAGAGGGGGAAGACCAGGGGCCTGCGCCCAACCCAAGAGAAGGCCCGGGAGCTCTCCCAAGAAGAAGCCAAAGCCCAGCCAGACGGGGTCTTGGGGCCTGCGCCCTACCCGACACAGGGATCAACGGGACGCGCCCTCCCCCTTTGCACAAATGGGTCCTGGGGCCTGCGCCCTACCCAAGACAGGGATCTACGGGATGCGCCCTCCCCCTTTCGCACGATTGGGTCCTGGGGCCTGCGCCCTACCCAAGACACGGTACCAGGGGCCAGCGCCCTCCCCCACACAAGACGAAGAGCCAGAAGCCAGCGCCCTGCCCGAGACAAGGCCCGCGGGCCGACCCACGAGGACAGCGGCGCCCAGCAAGACGGGGTCCAGGGGCTTGCGCCCTACCCAAGACAGGGATCAACGGGATGCGCCCTCCCCCTTTCGCACAGTTGGGTCCTGGGGCCTGCGCCCTACCCGACGCACAGGGATCAACGGGACGCGCCCTCCCCCTTTCGCACCACTGGGTCCTGGGGCCTGCGCCCTACCCAAGACAGGGATCTACGGGGTGCGCCCTCCCCCCTTCGCACCATCGCGTCCTGGGGCCTGCGCCCTACCCAAGACAGGGATCAACGGGATGCGCCCTCCCCCTCACGCACTATCGGGTCCTGGGGCCAGCGCCCGACCCAAAACACAGGGATCCAAGGCCTGCGCCCTCCCCCGCACGAAACTTGGCCCTGGGGCCTGCGCCTTGCCCGAGACCAGGAGCGCCCTTGCCGCGAGCCTGGCGCACAGCCTGGCCGAAAGGCCAAGGCGACGCGAGCGAGGTGCCCACAGGGCCCGCGCCAGCGAGGGCCTGCGCCCAAGAGAGACGAACCACCGGCAAAACGACGAGGGAGCAGGCAGGCAACCGCCAGGCACGAAGGCAGAAGCAGCAAGGCAAGCGCCAAGCGGCAGGCGGCGGAAGGGAAAGCAAAGGGGGCACGCAGGGGCGACGGCGACGGGAAAGCGAGGCAACGCGACGCCGAGCGAGCGAGCAAGCACGCCGACAAGCACAAGCCAGGGCGACCCCACGCGAGGCAACAGCGACAGCCGAACGCGAGGGCGACAAGGCGACGACAAAGGCGGACGCGAAAAAGGACGCGGCGACGAGCAAACACAAGGGCGCGCAGGCGAGCGAAGAGCAGGGGCAGCCACGGCGCACGAGCAGGGCACGAGGGGGCAACGAGCACAAGCGAGCAGCGGGGGAGCGAACAGGCCACGAGGGACGAGCACGGAGGGCAGGCAAGCAGGAGAGAGCGAGAGAGAGACGAGGCGACCCGCGAGGAGAGGAGGAGAGGAGGAGCCCGCGAACGACGGCGGCGGCGCGCGCGCGCGCGCGGCGCGCCCCACGCTCAAATCCCGAGCGCGGGGCGCGGCCCAATTCCTGCCTGCGGCCAATCTGCGGGGCAGAGGGGGAGAGGAACCTGCGCGAGAGGGAGGGCGGCCCGCCGATGGAGCGGCGGCGGCGCGAGCGCGCGCGCGCGCGCGCGCACACACACACAAACACGCAACACACACACACACACACACACGCACACACACACACACACACACACACACACACACACACACACACACACACACACACACACACACACACACACACACACACACACACACACACACACACACACACACAACACACACACACACACACACACACACACACGCAACACACACACACACACGCAAGAGAAAGAACGCGCGCCAGGGAGGCACCCGCCGCGCGCGCGCGCGGGCGCGCGCGCGGCGCCTCCTCCAAATGCAAATCACCTGCGAAGCGCACGCGCCGCGGGGGCAGCGACCCCCCCCCGCGGCGACGCAACCCCGGCGCTAGCAAATCACCTGCGAAGCGCACGCGCCGCGGGGCAGCGACCCCCCGCGACGCGCAACCCTGGCGCGCGACGGCGCGATGGCCCGCGCCTGCGCAGCGAGGCCGCGGTCGCGTCGCACTGCCGCGCGCGCGACCTACGCGCAACCGTGGCCGATTTGTGCCCGCCCACAACGGTGAGCGTCCGCCGCCGTGGGCCTGCGGTCCCCTGGCGAGTGCATGGCATTCGCCTGGAGCGCCAAGTGGGATCACGAGCGACGCCGCCCGCCGAACCCCGAGGTCAACGACACGGTGCGCTGGTCACCCAAGTGGCTGATGGACGACGGCGTCCTGGTCGAGCCGCTGGTCGGTCTCAGGCCCTGGCTCAGCGCAGCCGACTGCGACGCGAGCATGAGGCGCGTCTGGGGCGACGACGCGATCAACGTTGACAATGGCGGAGGAGGGCACCTTCCAGGCAGAACAGCTGGTCTGGGGCCTCTACCTGGACGTGGACAAGCAGCGCTCGAGGCTGCCGGAGCCCAAGTGCGTGAAAGCCGCCCACCTCCTGGCGATCGATGAGCTCCGCTACGGGTGTCGTCGGGTCCCCATCAAGGTCGTCCAGGAACTAAGGGGCTCCGCCCAGTTCTGGGTGGCCACGCAGCCGGCTATCAAGCCCGAGCTGCCGGTCATCGACCGCCTCCTCGGAGGCGGACTCGGGGCGGCATGGGCGGAACCCCGATGGGGGCGCCGAGGAGATCGCCCTGGCCTGGGACGAGTGGGACCAGACTCTTGAGCTGCTGCGGGTGCTCTTTGACGCACCCGAGGCTTGGGCGCCCACCTTTGAGGCGAGCTTCATTTCCTGTCTAGGGCCGCGCGAGCGCCTGGCACTCCCAGGAGCCGCCGCCCGGACAAGATGGACCGGAGGCGATGCCACCACGACGACCATTGGCAGCATCGACTGGGGGCGCGCGGTGGCCGGCAGCAAAGCAGCGCCCCCCCACTAAATGGCCGTGGACGCCGCCCTGCTCCTCCGCCAGCTGGAGGACGTGCTGAGCTACCCGGGGGCCGAGAGGGACTGGGCCATAGCCATCGTTGAGCTGCTCGCGTTCGTGGCTCTGGCCGCCGCGAGGGGTGGCGAGTGGCAGGGCGAGCTGGTCTTCTATGTTACCGATAACATGAATGCACGGTCGTGGATTTCCAAGAGGCGGCCCAAGCGCCCACTCGCGAGGCACCCCATCCGCCTCATCCAGCGCCTAGAGGCTTGCCACGGGTTCAGCACGACCGCGCTATACATCCGCACCTACCATAACGACATCGCGGATTGGCTGTCGCGGGAGGAAGCCAAGAAGGTCCACTCCGAGCTCCTGCGCAAGGGGTGGACCCGCATCGAGCCGCCCGAGGAGTGGGGGAAGATGTTGGCAGAGGCGAAGGAGCACCTCCTGCGATCGCCTGGAGAAGAGGGGCCCATTGCGGAGTCAGCGCTCGGCCATCGGGCGCTGAGGACCCCCGCGGCAATACCGCGCAGCCTTGCCTGCAAAGGGCGCCGGGACCTGGAGCTTGGGAGCCCGCTAGGGACGCACGGGCGCGCCCGGGAGCAGCTAGGTGGTGAACTGGCAACGGGCAGCCCGACAGAGGTGGACTAGATCATGCGCACACTGTCCCTGGACCCGAAGGGTTTCGAGGTCGAGAAGCTAGTGTCGGCAGCCACCCGGGCGAGGCCGCAGGTCGTCGTGGTCGACGCGCCTGGCAAGCTCGACCTGACCCGCGTCGTCAAGGCGCTGCGCAAGATGGGATACCGCACGCACGACCTGGAGGTTGTCTGCGCCCACTACGGCGACATGACAGCCCGAACTCGGAGCTTGCTCGTGGCGGGCCGCGGACAAGCAGGCGCTAGCCTGGCGAGCATGCGCATGCCGCCGGCGCGCCGCTGTCCCCACGGGGTGAAGCACGCGCTGAAGGACAAGCTCAGCGAAGGCGAACACCACTGGCTCGACGACGAAGGGAGCATCACCTGGGACCCGGCAGCCTGCGGGGGCCCCGACCCCATGCTTCCCAAGGGCATCGGCCACATCAAGCTCGCTGGCACGAAGTACCTGGCCTGCTCGGTCGACGGCCCGATCGGCGCGGTTCGCTGGCCCACAGAGGGCCCGGGCGGACCGGGAGGAACGTTGATCCACGTCCCCGGGAGCAGCGGCGGGCGCGTCAGAGCGCTGTCGCCTGAGGAGGTCTGGATCGCGCAGGGGGGCGACGAGGCAGCTTGGGCGAAGAGGCGGGCCCAGGGCGACACTGAGGCCACCCTGATGCGGGAGGCAGCGAGGGCTTTGCCACCCGAGACAGCGAGAGCTGTCCTGGGCGCCACCGCGGACGCGCCGTTGCAGACCACCCAGCGAGCGGGCGGCTGCCGGGATCCAGCGGAGTCGGCTGCCTGGGAGACGACCCGGCGGTGGCTCAGGGCTTGGGCGCGGGGTGAGCTCCGGGCGAAGGCCGAGACCACCGAAGACGACCAACGCGCAGGAGTGCTGAGCGACGACGCCCACAAGGCGAAGCGCAAGAGCCAGGGTGTCCGCTTCAAGGCAATTGAGGAGGACCTCGTACGGGGCCCCGAGCCCCCTCCTGACGCCAGGGAGGTGGACTTGAACGCAACGGTCGGCGCGCCCAAGAAGCGGCGGAAGCGGAGCCCAAACCGGGGCAAGGAGGTGGAGGGGCTGGTCAAGCCGGTCGCGCTGGGCAGAGCTCGGGCCGCCATCGCCCTGCCGGACCACCCGACCCTGGGAGGGGAGGACTACGGCGGGCGGGTCGAAGAGCAGAAGCGCGAGGCGCTGATGCTACGGCTGTCCGAGGGGACCCGCGCCGGCTACGAGACCGGCTGGCCGCAGTGGCAGGGCTTCAGAGCGGCCCAGGGCGAGTCGCCCTGGCTGGAGGGGCGTGATCGCGAGGAGCGCCACGCCAACGAGGAGGCGCTGCTGGGCTTCGTCGTCGTGCTGGCCGAGGTGCTGAAGCGCACAGAAGGCACGATCAAACAGAAGTTGTTCGCCGTGCGCTTCGCCCACCTCGTGGTCGGATATCCAGACCCTCTCCTTCACCGGGGTCGCCTCTGGTCCACGCTCGCCGGCCTTCGAAGGGCCCAAGGGCCGAGCGGGCGGAAGCGGCCGGTGACGCCACGCATGCCCCTGTGGCTCCAGGGCTTCTTGAGGGGCCAAGCTGACCTCCCCGAGACGGACACCGCGGTCCTGTGGGCCGCCGTGGTGGTGGCCTTCTTCTTCATGTTGAGGGCGTCGGAGTATCTGATCCAGCCTGGGAAGACATGGGGCCGCGAGCGCGCCGTGCGCGGCGTGGACATCACGGGCCGCGACGGCAATAACCAGCCCTGCACCCTCAAGGACGCAGTCCCTGAGGACCAAGACTTGCTATAATAGGCCGCGAGACTCATGTTAGGAAAGCTGACGTTATTTTAGCACTCAGGTCTTAAAACAGCACTCAAGTCTCATAATAAGGCTCGAGGCTTATGTTAATACTTGAGTGCGCTATATGTATAGTATTATAGCTAAAACCTTAAAACAATCGTTACGCGCTATAGTGCGCGCGCGCGATGCGGGGCAACACGCTGTGAAAACACAAAAATCGTGTTCCTCTGACTCATTCCCTATTCCGTTGCCCCAAAATCCTTCGCATCCTCGGGAGATGGGGGCGGCGATCGACGCGCGACCGGAGACAGGCGACGACGAAGACGAAGACGACGACATTGACGTAGAACCGACCGACGACGACGAACACGACACTCAACACATACACATACACATACACACGCACACACACGCACACACGCACACTCAGGCACGCAGGCACGCACACGCACACACACAAAAACACAAACACACACACACACACAAACACACACACACACACACACAAACACACACACACACATACAAACACACACACACACAAACAAACAAACAAACAAACAAACAAACAAACACAAAAAAAAAAAAAAAAAAAAAAAAAAAAAAAAAAAAAAAAAAAAAAACGCAACGCGCACACACACACACACACACACACACACACACACACACACACACACACACACACACCACACACACACACACACACACACACACACACACACACACACCACACACACACACACACACACACACACACACACACCCACACAACACACACACACCACACACACACACACACACACACACACACACACACACACACACACACACCACACACACACACACACACACCACACACACACACACACACACACACACACACACACACACACACACACACACACACACACACACACACACACACACACACACACACACACACACACACACACACACACACACACACACACACACACACACACACGCACGCACGCACGCACGCACGCACGCACGCACGCACGCACGCACGCACGCAGGCACGCGGGCACGCAGGCACGCGCGCGCGCACGCACGCGAGCACATGCGCGCACGCATATCCGCAGCCCTCATGACCAAGGCCTCAGGTCGAACCTATTCTCCCCTTTCTCTGTCTGCCAAACGTTTCTGGAAGGCCCAGGGCTGGGCCGTCTCCCCCCCCCGCCGCCGCCCCAGCGGCCCAGAGCCCGCCGCCGCCATGGACACGGTCGTGGTCTCGGAGGGCAGCCTGGGCGCCGCCGACGGGGCGGCGGCGGTGGAGCTGCTGCTGGCCGAGCGGCAAGGCGGATCCGGTGCTCTCTTGCCGCGCGTCGTCGTCGTCGTCGTCGGGCGTCGTCGTCGTCGCTCTCCTCCTCCTCCTCCTCCTCCTCCTCCCCTCCATCCAAAAACCTGCCCCGATGCCATCCCCCTCCCTCTCCCCCACCTCCCATTTCAAATCTTCCATGTAGATCCCCGTCCTTCTCCAATTCTATCTTCCGCATCCTCCTCAGTGCTTCCTCATCGCCATCCCTCTCGTAACCCTCGCTCGCTCGCCTTCTCCTCTGCTCCAACCGCCCTAATCATCCTCCTTATCATCTTCCATGCGCTTGCCCTCCTCATCTTTCGTTAATTTCATCTTCACCGCCCTCCTCCTCCTCCTCCTCCTCCTCCTCCTCCCTCCTCGATTTCCCCCCTGGGGACGCGTCATCGATGCGTCATCGATGACGCATCGATGACGTGTCCTCAGCCTCTGCCTTCTCGTCCTTATCCTCGTCGTCGCCTTCCTTTCTGCACCCCTTCACGCCGTCCTCGGTGATGCCATCGTTGCCATCGCCCCCCGCCCTCCGCAATATTTATTCACGTCTCCTCATCTCCCCATTCCTCCTCGTTGATCGTCATCCTCGCCATGTCGCCCTCTCGTTGGTGTCGTCGGTCGACCGGTGGAGCCATTTCGGCTGGCCCCCCTGGGCCGAGGGGCCCTGGCGCCCCTGGCCCCCGCGGCGGGGGCATGGCGGAGGACGACGACGCCGAGTCGACTCGCGTGCGATGCGGCGACGTCGACGCCATCACATCGGCGCTTCGCCCATTCGCTCGCAGGCGGGGCTGGCTGAAGTACGGTGCCCACCCTGGCCGCGACAAGCTGGACAAGAGCTGCGCGGACGCGATCCTGGCGCATCACGAGGTTGCGCTGGGCTAAAACGGAGGAGTGGGATTAGGAGGAGGAGGATGAGGAGGAGGAGGAGGAGGAGGAGGAGGAGGGGGAGGAGGAGGGGGAGGGGGAGGAGGAGGAGGAGGAGGAGGAGGAGGACGACAACGACGACGACGACGACGATGACGACGACGACGACGACGACGACGGGCGGAGGGGGATGGCAGTGGACACATGCGAGACAGAATGGGGGGAGGGTGGAACATGGGGGCGATGGATGAGGATGAGGAGGAGGACGAGGAAGAGGGCGAGGATGGGAGGATGACAAGGAGGAAGTGGAGGAAAGGAATGAAGGAGAGGCGGACGCGGAAGAGGAGGATGAGGGGGAAATGGGAGGGGGGGAAGATGAACGAGATGATGAGGGGGATGAGGAGCATGGGCAGGAGGAGGGCGAGGGAGGAACGCGGACCCCCCCAGATGATCGCGGCTCTTGAAGCAGTGGCCCCGAACCTGAGCTTCAACTCAACGGCGTGCGTGAAAGCCTCCACGCAGCTCGCGCGGGACATCCCCGAGCTCAAGGATCAGGAGGACAACGTGATCACGGAGTGGGCCGAGCTGCAGGGCAAGATGATCAGGAGTATGTTCCGCCACTTGTACGACCCGATCAGAAAGGAGCAGATCGGCGGCAAGACGCCGAGCTGGCTCGTGACGCTGCGGGCCAAACAGCAGGCGGCAGGCGCACCGCGGCGGGCAGCTGCGCCGACGCCCCCAGCAGCGTGCGCCGCCGACAGCACCACCACGACGCAGTACAAGGTGGATTACGACGCCACCACGCGGGTCGCCTTCCGCAGGGCGAAAGGCACGGCGCCTGAGCCGACGGTGGACATCTACGCGGAGGAGGACGCCAAGGGCCACCACTTCATGTGGGCGAAGTGGCCCGATGGCTACGTCAGCGAGCTCTCGACGCTCACGGTGAGCGCGTGGCGCGGCATGCACGTGGCAGCAGGCGGCAAGAACTCCCTCAAGCTGCTGAGCGCGGAGGGGGCGGATGGCACCACGTACCTCGCCTCGCTGAAGCAGCTGGATCGCGATAACCCTGGAGTGGCGGTGAAGGTCGACGGGTCGCAGAAGGCGCAGCTCTCGTTCAAAGCCGTGCCCGAGGGCTATGCGAGGAAGTACGCGGTGACGTGGGTGAAGCTCCTGGCGGCGAACAAGATGAAGGTGGAGGACCTCAAGGCGAAGAAGGCGGAGGTCGAGAAGATCCACTCGAGTGGATCGGCGAAGAAGCGGCCTGCTGCCAGCGACGGCGGCGGCGGCGGCGGCGACGGCTGCGCCAAGCGGCCTGCCGCGGCGCAGCCCGCTGACGACGTCGGCGGCGGGTGCATCAGCAAGGCGGAGTCCGACCCTGGTGGCGGCGAAGACGACAGGAGCGAAGACGATGGCGGCAAAGCCAACGAGGGCGAGCCCGAAGACGAGGAGGAAGAAGAAGAAGAGGAAGAACTCGATGAAGAGGAAGAGGAAGAGGAGGAGGAAGATCCAGAGGAAGTGGAAACGAACGCGGACGACGAGGTGAAGTCCAAAGCGAAGCCCGCGGCGAGGACCCAGGCGACGCCCAAGGTGAAGTCCAAGGCGAACTCCGCGGCGAAGCCCAAGCCCAAGGCAAAGACGACGGCGATGAAGAAACACATGAAGAAGCCAGCCTGCGACGAGCACCCGCCAGAGGTCAGCCCCGAGCAGAGCGAGGTCGAGCAGATCGGACCGCCCATGCCGTTCGGCCTCTTCGACCAGATGCGCAACTTCGGTGGCAGCACGTAGCGCGCGCAGCCGTGTCCGGTGGCTGCCGCCGCCGATGAGGCCCGCGCGCGGCTCGGCCTCGGGCTAACCGATGGAAGAGGAGGAGAAGGGAGTGGAGGCGGCGGGGGAAGGGCTACGGGGGGTGGGAAGGAATGTGAAGGGGTGGAATGAGGAGGGGGGAGGAGGATGAGGGGGAGGAGGAGGAAGAGGAGGAGGAGGAGGAGGAACGGAGGAGGATGAAGAGGATCTGATCAGGGGGAGGCGGGAGGGGCGAGGACAGAGGATCGAGGATGGGGGAGGGGGGAGAAGGAGGAGGGCGCGGCAGAGGTGGAGGGCGGGGCGGAGGCTTAGGATGGCGCGGAGGGGGGATGATCGGGACGCGGAGGGGGTCGACGGAGGAAGGAGGGGCTCGAGGATGCACGTGGGCGGCGCGCTGCCGCATTGCATCGCCTCCGCACGCCGCGGATTTTCAAAGCCCGTGAGGCGACTCGGCCTCTCGGGTTGCTGGTCGACTCCGAGGGGGGGTGCGATCTGCGCAGGCGCGAGCGTGCGTCAGCGCCGCTGCTGTGTGCTCCGCGCATGCTGCAGCACGCGAGCGGGCGACCAGAACGAGTGCCTCCTCTCCATCCTCCTTCTCGCCGTCCCCCCCCCCTCGCCCCTTCCCCATTCCCCTTCCTCCCCATCTTCCTCCTCCTCCTTCTCGTCCTCTTCCCTCGTATCATCCCTCTCATCATCCTAGTGCCTCCTCCTCGTCATCCTCGGCATCGCCCGCCCCCCCCCCTCCCCCCTGTCCTCAGGGCCCCCCCGCCGCCCTTCCCTCATCGTCATCTGCTCCCCCCTCGCCTCGTTACCTGCAGCATCGCCCTCGTTCGCGTCCTCATCATCCTCCCAGCCGCGCCCAGCTTGCCCCGACCTCCCCCGCCCCCCAGGCCCGCCACTCCCCCTTCCCCGATCAATCTAAATGCCCCTCATCGTCGCCTTCGTCGCCGTCCACGCCATCAATTGCTTCTCCCATCTTCCTCGCCCGCATCCGCCTTGGTGTGCTCGCGCTCGTCCTCTCTTGGTTTGGATATCCCCTGCCCGCCCCCCATTCGCCCCTCCCCCCTCGCGACGTTATTCTTCCCCCCCTCCCATATTTGCAATGCCGTGCTCGGGGAGGGGCGGCGAGGGTGGCGCGGGCCTGGCCCCGCTGGTCCGGTCGATCTCCTCCACCGTCGTCCGGTCGCACGCCTGCGAGCGCGCGGGACAGCGTCGATGCATCGGCGATGCGGTCATCGATGCGTCATCGATGCGTCATCGATGACGCATCGATGACGCGTCGATGATCAGATATTCTCCGTGCGGACGCATCGGCCATGCATAAACTCGATGAATGAACGAGGGGGGGCGAGAGAGAGAGCGAGACCACCCCCCCTGCTCCGGAGGCGGCGGCGCGGCCGCGGGCGCCCCCGCGGACGGCGGCAGTCTGGCGCCAGCAGGCGCGGCAAGGGGGGGTGGGTGGGATGAGGGATGAGCGAGGAAGACAGCAGGTCGGCGGTGGAAAAGGATTCATGAGGGGGGCATGGTGGCGAAGGAAACGCGGTGGGGGGGCGAGGGAGCGGATGGGCGACGGATGATTTTGAGGGTGTCGAGAGGAGAGGGGGCACGACGGAGGTAGCACTGATTAGGGGGTGGTGGATGATGACATCAGGGGGAGGGGGATAGGGGGATCGCGGGGGGATGCGTATAATTTAAGGGGGAGGAGGGGGATGATGAGGATCAGGAGGGTAATCGGGACGATGATCAAGGGTTTGTTTGACGAGGGAGGAGGGAACATGACAAGATTGAAGAGTGGCATCATGCATCAGTATGATAGGAGGTGTGGCGCCGTCGCCCTCCCCGCCCCCGATCCCGCCGCAGGCACGCAGTGCGACCTCGACTCGAGCGACGATGCCCCCCTCGTGGGCTCACCGAAGTCCGAGGACGTCAAGATCGTCGGGGAATCGGCGACCAAGCCTGATCCAGACTTGGAGAAGGCGCTCCGCAGGAGCCTGCGCTCTTCGAAGCGTCGCCGCGGGCAGTCCGCGTCGACTGACACGGCCGATGGCGATGACGGTGACAAGGGCAACGGCGCGGCGGCGAGTGGCGGGTACGGCGAGCTCCTGTTTAATGCCGAAGAGTGGGGTGCGAAGCAGGCGGAATGGTGGCAAGACTACGAGAATGCCTCCGATGAGGAGAAGAACCGCATGGAGCAGGCGTGGCACGACGCGCACCCCGACCGCCAGGACTCGTTCCAGTACTACTACGACAAGAGTTGGCACGATCCACGCTGGCCGAGGGCGCAGACGTACGACGATAACCTCGAGGAGGCGCCGCAGTCCGAGGACGTGGGCGACAAGGGCGACGCGAGGCAGCTGGTGAGAGGGACGAGGAAGAAGAAGCGCCGCAAGAACAAGGTCAGATACGCTCCACGACCACACGTCCATACTCTAACGTGCCGCCCCGCCCCGCCACCCCATCTGCCGATGGCGAGGCGACGGTTGTGGGCGGCGCGGAGGGTCGGACTTAGGGTCGGCGGCGAGCGTCTCTTCGAAGGGTGCTATTGCGCCGAGCCAGGCGCCGAGTCTGGAGGGCGCGTACGTTGGCGCCGCGGTGGCGCCGAGTCCGGCGAGCGCAGCGGCGCCGAGTCCGGCAGTCGCGGGCAGGCGCGCGGGCAAGCCGCCTGACGACGACAGCGCCGCGCCAGCAGCCGAGGCGCCCCAGGCTGGGCCCAAGAAGAAGAAGAAGAAGAAGCTGCGGGCTGTCGAAGCTCGCGGACGAGTCACCCATGGGCAACGTCGAGAAGGTGCAGATGGCGCAGGAGCGGGCGGTGCCGCACGAGCAGCTGGATCCGGTCGATCCGCCCTCGTGCCAGAGGCGGTCCAGGCGGCCCACGCAGGTGCCGAGTTCGGCCTGCTCGGTCTCGGAGTCGGTGATCGAGGTGAACACCCCGATGGGGCAGATCGGCGCACGGACCATCGGCGGCGGGGGAGGGGTAGGAGGCGAGGCAGATCTCATGATTGTTAGGGGGATGGGAATAAGGGCGATGGGCGAGGGGGAGACAGGGCGGGCCGAAGGGGACAAGGGCGGCAATGAGGACATGAGGGGGAGAGGGTGGAGAAATAGAGGAGGGGGAGGATGAGGATAAAGAGGATGGGGGGATGCCTATGGAATGAAGAGGAGGGGGAGGAGGAGGATGACGAGGGGGGGAGGAGGAGGGGGAGGAAGAGGGGGAGGATGAGGCGGATGAAGAGGATGGGGAGAAGGTGGATGAAGAGGACGAAGAGGAATGATACCGAACTCCAGCAGGATGCCGAGCGACACGCCCGAGAAGTGCCTGGCCCAGTCACTCCAGGAGAAGCTGACGGCGGAGACATTGCATCTCGTGCGCGACGAGAGCCAGCGGGCGAAGTTCTTTAAGTCCAAGGACGGCGAGGCCCGCCCCGCGCCGCCTGATGGATCGGGCATGCAGAAGAAGTACGCGAAGGGCGACGCGCAGGCCAAGGAGATCGTCGAGAACAAAACGTATGCCTTCACCATGCGGTCGGCGCTGGGGCAGCGGTTGAATCGCGAGCTCCAAAACCCGAAGGTCAAGAAGCAGTTCAACAGCGCCCCCGACGTGGAGGAGTGGAAGAAGCAGTGGGTCGTGAAGCAGTACGCGGACGCCGTCAAAGCGCCAGCGGCAGTTCACCACCTCGTTGGATGAGAGCTGGATCAAGAATGGCAAGATGGTCGGCTTCCTTCGCATGTGCTACGAGGAGGGGGGGCCACGCGGCCAATGGGACGAGAAGACCATCAATGACTGTTACACGGCGTGCACTAGGTGCATTTCAATGGGATACCCGTTCGTTGCCGTCGACGAGCAGAACGGCTCCGTCAAGTTCATGTGGTTCAGCCAGGAGTACCAGGAGAAGTTCACGCAGCGCTGGTCGGAGACGGAGACCCAGTCGGAGAAGAAGGCGATCTGCGACAGTGGCAAGGCGGCCGCGAGGAAGACGCCAGTGATCAAGAACGACGGCGAGGCCGAGGGCCCAGATGACGAACCCGAAGAAGAAGATGACGAAGAGGAACTTGCTGGAGGGGGGGGGGCGCCCCGCCCGCGGGCAGCAAGACTGGCAGGAAGACCGCGAGCGAGGCCACCAAGAGGTTGCAGCAGGCTCGCAGGGTGATCGTCGGCCTGCAGAGCGTGCTCCAGTCTTCCACGTCGCTCCAGGCCACCATCAACGAAGACGTGGGCGAGGACGACGTGGAGTCCAAGGGTGACGACTGGGCCTGGGCGAGGAGTCCAGCCGTCATCGGCAGGATCAGGGACGCGCATGCGAAGATCGACGCCACGGTGAAGTCCAACAAGCTCTGGAACAAGATCATGCGGGGCACCGGGCTGAACACGGCTCGCGATGCTTGAACCAACGGCGTCGGCGGCGGCGCCGATGATGAGGAGGGGCGAGGCGGGGGATGACGATGGGGCGAGGTGGGTGCGGATAAAGGAGGACAAAGGGCATGAGAGGTTTGACGGGGGGGGGCGAGGAGGGATGGGCGAGGATGGGGGGATGGGGGAGGGAGGGGGGGGGGACTTGGGCGATGAGCAGGAGCAGGACGTGGGAGGGAGGGAGAAACGAAGGAGGGATGGATGATGCTCGAGGGAGGGAGGGGGGCTCGGGGAACGAGGGGGGGCCCGCCCCCGTCCTCCCCAGGCCAAGAAGGGCTTGACCGACAGCGAGATCGAAGTGCTCTGCAAACCAAAAGCCGTCGAGGCCTTGAAGGACGCCTGCAGAATGCTGGCCTCCTTCCCTCCCCCATCCCTTCCCTCCGCTCCTTTCCCCCCCTCCCTCCTCCCGTCCTCCACCCTCCCCCCCCCCTCCCTTATGCCACTGCCCCCCCCTTCTCTCCCCTCGAGGCCCTTCCCCCGCGTGCATTCTCCCCTCGATCATCCTCCCTCCTCATCGATCCCCCGCCCCCCTCCTCCCCCCTCTGGTCCTCATCTTCCTCTTGCTCCTCCTCCGCATCGCTCCCCCCCGTCCTCGTCGATGGCGTCGACGACGTCGACGGCGACGTTGCCCTCTCCCCTTGCTCGCTCGTCGCCCTGCCCGCCCCTGCCCTTGCGCCGCGCGCAGGAGGATGGCAACAAGCTGAATACCAACCTTCAGCAGATGATGGCGGCCCACGAGGCCCTGCTGCTGAAGAAGCTCGAGGGCGGCGGCGGGGGCGGCGCGGCCAAGCGCCCGCGCGCGAGGAAGAAGCATGACTGAACATAGCACTCTCGCGCGCATGTGCAGTGCATGGGCACGCGATGCGCTTTGCTGACGGCCGTACGGGCACGGCGCCTTCTGATTTTAAGGGTTTGTGGCCAGGTCGACTGGTCTGGCACGAATAGGAGAGCGTCGGCGGCTGCTCGGCATGCGCGCGTCGCTGGGATTCAGCAGACGCTCGCTTATAGTTCACATTGGCGAGCTGGAGCCAGGGTGATTCTGTGACCTGGGGACCCGAACGTGCGCGCGCGCGCGGTACGGCGTGCAGATTGCCGTTCGTGCGCGGCGAAACCGGCGCCTGGACCGCAGACCGGCCGACAACCGACCGATGACGCACCGATGACGCTCATCGATGGATCATCGATGATCCACCGATGAGCCCACTCCTCATACCCTGTGTTTTTACACGTATTCTCCGATGACGGCTGATCGATGACGGCCGACCGACCGATGACACACCGATGATCGACCGATGACGTACCGATGACGCCCCGCGTGATCGAATTTCCAGCGTGTCCGGCGCGTCTCGCGCATGCTTGTGCGCGCGCGCGTCGTTGCCCACGCCGTTTGCGCACGGGGGGGGCGCGCGCGCGGTCAGTTCGAGAGGCTCGCCCACCCTCCCCCCCATATCCCATCCACCCCATTGCCCATCCCCTTTCCCCCTCCCCCATCGACCCCTTTGGCATCTTCATTCCCCCTCCCCCCCCTTCCCCTCCTCTCCCCTCCGCCCTCCCCCCCCCTTCCCCCTCTTGCGCGCGCACTGCGCGGCGTGCGCGCGGGGGCGGGTGTAGGGGGGGGAGATGGGGGGAGGGAGAGGGGATGAGGATGCGATTGATCGATCGTGATGCATGACTGGTGTCTTGCCATAGGCGCGACTGCTCAAGCGCGCCACCGCCCCGCATGAGTAGGAAGCGCGCCATATCGCCACCTGCATCGCCAGATGAACGGGCCGAGTCTGGCCGAGTCCTGCTGGAGGAACTCCAGCGCCTCTTTTGCGTCGGGGACATCACGGCAAAGACTTTTTGCACTATAGCTCACCATTCGAGTCGGGCTGGGGCCGAGGGTGGTGGGCTTAAGCAGCGGACAGGGGCATTGCAGTCGGCACATCGAGAAGCAGATCCGCGCATCAGGCATCGACATAGTGGAGCCGATGCCGTTGGACGTGCCGTGCCAGTTCCGCAAATCGCGGAGCCGAACCACCGTGCAAGTCCCAGTGCGCCCATACCACGACATGCTGGCATGTGAAACTAACAAACCGTTGACCAACTTCACAGTGCGGCAACACATTCAGGAGACAGATTGGCCGCCCGTGTTCCGCGACCACGACGTCGTTCGTGGTGCTGGGCCTGGTGAACTCGTGGTCCCATTAGCTATATATGTCGACAGTGCCCAGTATGGAGGTAGTGCTGGCGCTGGGCGGACCAGAAGTGTAGTGAACGTGTCAATTGTCAACTTGTGCACGCAGCGGCGGCACGTGGGCATCGTGTTTCGCAAACAGGTACATTGCCGATGTGGGTGCAAGGGCCACTGCTCATACTCTAGGTTCCACACATTCTTGGCCTGGAGTCTGAAAGCGCTTGCAGATGGCACATACCCGTCGCTCGACTGGGACGGCAGGGAGTTTGCCACCACAGAGCAGGAGCGGATCAACCTCAGTGGTAAGAGCATCGGTTTTAAGGGCGCCGTCTGCTTTATCATGGCGGATTGGGAGGCAGTATGTCAGTATTTCTTGGTGCCGCCCTGGTCTTCCAACCAATTTGGTTGCCCTCTCTGCGACGCCAGTCGCCACAACATGCATCGATGCCGGACAGCGCCTTCGATTTATTTGGGCCACACAGTGATGGTGAGTGGATGGAGGGTGCAATGTGGTGGTGACGGAGGGAGGGATAATGAGCGAGTGGTTGGGCGCAGGGTGGAGGCCGAGTCCGGTAGGGGGGGGGACGGCGAGGGCGTCGGGCAGCGCGCGCAATGTATGTCGCGCGCACGAGGGGGGAGGGTGGGGCAATGCATCAATCTGACGCATGGCTGGCGGTAGCAGATCAGATCGCAGGCTCGCGCCGAGTTCGGCCGACTCGCCACTTGCGCATCTGATTGTCGCCGCCGTCCACGCGTCGGAGTGGCGAATTGCCCCCCCCCCCTGATGCATGAATGAGAAGTAAACGCTTCGAGCCTCCTCGAAGATGACGAGCTTGCGCCCTGGGTGGACCACGAAGTTGGCGACCACCTGGACGCGACGCATAGAGCAGAAATGTGGATTCGGATAGAGTCTGAGTTTGATCGGGCTCGATTGTGGGGCACAGCAGGTATGTATTTCGATAGCCGCATTAAGGGTGGCAAGGGCTTAACTGTTGGATTGGATGTGCCTGCGATGAACGATCGCAGCGCGGCCCTCGCCCCTGGGGACCGCCTTCTACCCCAGAAGGGCCTGGAAGATGTCTGCTTGTATGCTGTAGTTCCAACCCCGTGCTGGTTATGTTTCTGGCGGCCCTCGCGAGCGACGCTCACGACGGCCCCGCACCCACTATATATGAACAACCTTGGCCTGAGCTTGGTAGGCAATCTGGGTGTGGACTACCTCCACACGGTTGCGCTTGGAGTAATGGGGTCGGTCGTTTGTGTCATTATTTGGAGGTTGCTTCTTTCTGACGTGTTCGTCTGCCGTGGCCCGAACCAAGATGCGCGGTTTAGCATCGGGATTAGCCGTTTGACGGTCGAATTAAACCAGTGGTACATTGCTGAGAAATCGAGGGGGCACGCCCCGAACGAGATCGAAACGTTGTCGACTGGGATGTTCGGGAAGCCAGACAAACATGCGATTAAGGCCAAGGCAGCCGAAACACAAGATCTTTTTCGATGGTGCACGTCGACGCTGCTGCCGAAGTATTATAACCGCATTGTGCGTGGCCCAGCGTTGAGGACGTGTTCGCAGGCATTGCTTGAGTGGTACATCGAGCTGTCTGCGCAGCCAGATCTACCATCTGATGAGGGGTGTATGAGACTGAAAAACTTAGCTCTTCGACACCTACTTCACCTACGCAGGGCAGGTATCCCCAGGAAGCCCAAACATCATTTGTTTTGGCATATGAACAGCAGGACCCGTATCCAAACACTCTCGATCCTACCTCCAGCACCCTCGGGGGCTTTGCACGCGCGTGAGCGTGTCCGGTAGAGCAATGTCAACCGATCCACGATGCACCGTACACATGCGTATGATCGATTGTCACGGTGCGCAATTAGCCACGCCGGTCATCGGTGCGTCACCGATGTATCATCGATGGCGCATCGATGGCGCATCCACGGTGCATCGGTGGACCGGTCGGTTGTCCTCCGCCCTCGGTGGAAACGCCTGGAGACGTGAAACGTTATTCCCCAAGAGAATTCAACGCCCGCATGCTCTACGACGGTGGGGTCGGCAGACATGCGCAACGCAGCGAGCGGCGGTGGTGCCTCCATAATAAAGCTCGCTGCGTTGTCGTTGTCGATGGCCGTCGCGAAGTGGATGCGCCTTTGCCCGCGGGCGCTCGGGGGCCGTCGCTCTCGGGCGCGAGGGGGCGGGGGGCAATATGGTAGCGGCGCCCCCGAAGCTCTGGTCGAGGCGCAGCTGGGCCCCTGGGGGGAGAGGACGGGGCGATCAAGCATCGACGGGCCGCCCTCCGGGCCCGCGACGCCGCGGGGCTGCCACCCCTTGCACCTCCACCTCCCCTCCTCTGCGTCGTCTGCTTCCCGCCCTTCCCCCCGCCCCGTGCACCCCCGCTGGGCGGAGCGACGTGGGAATACGAGGAATCGCAGGAATGCAAGGGGGGGCGCGAGGAATGCGGGGAGAAAGGGGGAGGGGTAATTGAGGGGGGGAAGTCGAGAAATACGAGGAGGAGAAATACGAGGAGGAGGAGGTTTGTGGTTTAGAATTCCCCGAGGATGTGGATGCTGGGGCACCCTCGCCTCTACGCCACTTGGCGCGACGAAACCCTCAATGCTCTCCTAGCCACTTTGGCCGAAGTCAGTCACCCGTCGCAATTCGAGCGCGGGATCTTCCAGCGGCTCGACCTCCAGGCTGCCTTGGGCGTGGGTGTCGCCAGGACAGTTGCGATTTGATGGCATTGCTGCGAACGCTGGTGTTGGCTCTCGCCGTGACGGCGACTGCATCTCCTGTTCCAGAATGGGTATCCGAGCTTGCGTTGACGAATCCCGACCCGACGTACTGGGGCCAGGTGACGTTCGTGACGGATACGGTGCACAGACTTATCAAATCAGGCGCCTGACATCAAGTGCGTGTCGCGTGGTATTTGTGATTGTGTAAATGTATCGGCTGGGGTGCGCCACTGTGACGTCGTCGCCACGGCTGGGCTCGCCTCGACATCCGCCCTGCTAGTCCGGTCACAAGTGCCGCGCGCACTGCATTTGTATTGTTCAGGGCCAAAAGAGGCCGCATCGTCAGGGACCTGGATTTCGCGCACATTTTCAGTGGCATGGACAGCCCAGGAGTTGCAATGCGTCGCATGGGGCGCCGTGTAGAGTCCTTTGACATTTGCAACCACTGGTCGCAGGACATAGTATCGTGTGCTGGTATGCTGTGGTGCGCAATCATATGTTTTCGGGTCGTTCCTCGGGGGCTGGTTCACTTTGGCCCAGATTGCAGGACCTTTGCTTGGGTGTCTCGCGGGCACACTGGCAGGGCTCATGACATCATTGGCAACGAACAGGACTTCAGAGTTGCAGTGGGTAACATCATGGCGTTGTTCGTCAGTTGGATATGCACGAGATTGCACTGCACAAATGTGTTCTTTTCCATCGAGCAGCCCGTGTGCTCCTGCCTCAAGCACCACCCTGCGTTCTTGAGTTTGATGCATCGGGTGCCCACGCACAGGCTGTGCACTCATCTGGGCGCCTTCGGCGCCAACCTTGGAATTCCAAAAGCCGTTCACATTTTTACTTTGTGTTTCGCAATGCCGCCGTGTCAACCCGACGCCCCCAGTGGCATGGCGATCCCCCTGATTCGTCGAATGCCGCTACGCGCGGTATTTGTCCCAAGTAAGTTCTGCAAGCTTGTTGCCCGATATCGCGGGCGGTGGACACGTCAGTCGACAAAGATGTCGCGCTGCGTTTCTTGCGGCGCGGCAGGCCCCGCCAGATGAAGCCCGGGCGCGGGGGCGCCTGGAAGACCCAGGCACGCCCGAATGCCCAGGGCAAGAAGCCGTGGGTTGTGGGCGGGCCCAGCTTGAAGGCAACGAGCGCCTACCCGAAGGAGTTTGGGAAATGCATGGCCAATATGGCTACTGTTCTTTCAGTCGGGCGCTCGCGCTGACGCGCGCTCGACGCCCGTTGCTTGCCGCGCTCGAGAGCCGCGGGGCGCGCGCGCGCAGCCAGTGCACTTTTGGCGCTGTCGTTTCAATGTCGTTCGTTCGTGCCGCTCTGATCAGGCAGATATCGTGTGCAAACACGTTCGAGACTCGATGCTGTGTGGCGCGGGGAATATGGATGTGCGCCCTCGCTCACGCCCCTGCCGTATCCCCCCTTATCCTCGCCCGCCCCCCTCCCCTACTCGGTTCGCGCAGTCCGCTCGAACTTTCGCCCTCCGCCCCAAACGACCCCCCATAGTCCGGTCGGCCCGCGCGACGCATCGTCGATGCGCCGACTGCTATCCACGCGTCGCCGATGCACGTTGATGCTTCGCGCCCCCGACGACGCAGGCCCGATGCATCGTCGATGCATCGCTTGCCTCCGACGCGTTGCCGATGCTGGTCGATGCGCCTCTGTCGGGCGGAGCGGCTGGCAGAGGGCGGGCTGGACTCATGGCAAACGAGGCGCGGGCGACGACGGCGGCGGACGAGTCCGGCGAGCGGGCCCCATCCAGGGCCAAACGCGTCGTGGCCACCCCAGCCGCGGCGACTGCGCAGTCCAAGGACGTCCGAAACGATCGAGAGTTGCTAAACCATAATATCCCCGACGCCCCCTCGATCCTCGACCCCCAGCCACCGTAGGCAGTTTGGCTCGAGTCCGGTTCCCAGTAAGCTGGCTCATCGAGCCCCGCGCCCGAGACCCTCGCCGCCCCGCCGCCGAACGCATTGGCAGCAATGGCAACCGCCACCGTGCTGATCGACCTGAAGATCGAGGATCGCGCCGAGAGCGACACCGCGGCTAACGTGGCGATCGGCCATCATTACATGATCGCTGGTCGGGTGTTCTGCTACATGGCGGATATGGACTGCTGGCTCCCAGTGGTGACCCCGATTGCGTTCAACCCTGTTACCATGTCATGGACTGTCGAGGTGGCCACCCTCAAACGGTCCATCGTGACGGAGTTTTCGAGTTACCACGGCTCGAACATCGAGGTGTACAAGGCGTACGGGCAGGAGCGCTTGGGTGAGCCGCTGTCCGACGCAACGCATGTCTCTCTCGACTTGTGGCTGTTCGTGAACAAGGTTCCGCCGACCGTTGAGCCCGATCCGAACATGAACTTCACGGCCTACCCCCCAGCGGCGATGGTGAAGATGCTCAAGCTCGCGGCGCTCAAGTCCTTCGACTACACGTTCGATTCGACGGACGCCCGCTTTGGCGACATCTGCATCTACTCGAACGACTCGGGAAACGCAGTGGGCTCTGCCATGCAGAACAACATGCGCATCAAGGACCACGCGTGGTACAGCATGACGTTGACCGCCGAGACGAACCACGACGCCCTCGACCGTGCCCCGACCTCGCCAGACGGAGACGACTGGACTTCGTGGGAGCAGCTTGAGTCTGTCAATGGAGATTTGCAGTGACCGTCGTGCA
Organism: Prorocentrum cordatum; assembly: GCA_963575745.1. NCBI lineage: Eukaryota > Dinophyceae > Prorocentrales > Prorocentraceae > Prorocentrum > Prorocentrum cordatum. The sequence continues at coordinate 54,270 of CAUYUJ010016319.1, read as the reverse complement.
CTGCGACGTGGCAAGGATCAGGCGTGCGCGAACTGACGACTCTTTTTATGCAGGGCCGAGTTTCCAACGACGCCCTTTTTGCCCATCGCCCAGCGTGATCTGCTGGGCGGTTGCACGCAATCTTCGCTCGCCCATGCGTGGTCTGCTTGGGTGCGAGCGCACAACGCCTCCGCAGTTCGCTGACACGTACGCCGCCAAATAACAGCAACCATGCTTGAGAATAATCCAGAAGCCGCATTAAAGTGATCATTTGATTTTTTGGCCCCCCCTCTGTCACAGAGGGGGTCTGAGATGCCCCCCCTCTGTCACAGAGGGGGTCTGAGATGCCCCCCCCTCTGTCACGGAGGACCTCGTTCTGGGTGCTCTTCTGCCACGGGAGCTCCCGATACGATTGGAGACGATAAAATGTGATAGCGGGATGGGGGATTGGAGGGGGAGGGAGAAGAAAACGATGAAGGAGAGGAGGCAACGACAGCACCGATGAAAGCACCGATTCTTTTTCCTTCTCCGCTCGGGCAGCGGTCGCCGAGCACGACGGCGCGCGCGAGTCGCCGCCGCTCACGATGCATTGGCAAGGCCTCCGCTGCTGCGGAGGGTCGACGTTCGGCCGATGAGGCCTCCCTCCGCTGCTGCGGAGGGGCGGCTCCTGTGCGATGGTTCAACTAAGCTTTTCCCAGGGATTGGTTTCGGGGGGGGGTTCGACCCACCTCCAAGTCGTGGTCGCGACCTCCCAGTGCCCCTGGCCGCTACTCCACCCACTGTGGCTGCTCCACCAGTCACTGGGGCGTTGGTCGCTGCCGAATGCAACTTGCATGTCGCGCCAGGCGGAGTCGACCATGCGGTCCTGCAGCGAGGAAGCCTCGCCGCTCGGCTGTTGCCACTCGCGCTCCTCGCCCTCCTTGGTGCGCCACCACTCATCCCTGCGCCACTCCTCGTCTGTTGGTTGCTGCCGTGGCGTTTGTGGCCTCCACTGCTGCGGGGGCTCTGGCGGCTCGTGGCCGAGGGCAGCGATCGCGTCCGAGATGTAGATGGCGGCGCCGCGCTGCCCTCGCTGCTCCAGCGGCGCAGGCCCTGGAGATGGGCACTGCGGGGTCGGCTGCCACCTGGGGGGTGATAAATAATTATTTCTATATCCCCTCCCTGTCAACTCCCGCCCCTTCCCGACACTCATTTCCTTATGTCATCCCTCGTCCTGCTCAGCCTATTCCTCATTCCCTCTCCTCCCTCCTGCCCTCCCCGTGCTCCACCGCCCCTCTCCCCCCCTCCCCCTTTCAACCCCCCGCCGCGACCTTCCATCGCCAGCCGCGGGCATGTCGCGGCCGTCGTCCGCGCTTTCGTCTGCCCATCTTGGTGGGCGCCACGCCTGTTGGGCGCGCTCGTCTTGCTCGTCCCTCTCGCTGTGCTGCTCTGGTGCCTGGCGCTCGGGTCCGTGCTGCTCGGGCGGCAGCGGCGCCCTGAGCGCAGCTGCCAGCTGTTTCTGGGCGCGCCTGTCTTTCTTCTCTTTGGCTCTCTCCTGCTTCCTCCCCGGCGAACGCACGCTGGCCATGCGCATTTGGAACAGGAGAGGGTAGTGGGCGCCGCCGTGCCAGCGCCCCTCCACCTCCACGGTCTCTGGCGGGAACGTCTTCTGCAACGCGCGGAAGAGGGTCACCTCGCGATTACTAGAGAAGCGGTGGTCCCCTCTAGCCTCAGCCTCGGCGCGCCTCAGTTTCTCACTCTCCTTCTCTTGGATCTTGCGTTGGCATTCCTCTGACTGAGTCAGTAAATCCTGGAGGTGCTCGCGGGCGTCTTTTTTCGGGTAGTAGCAAGAGTAAGGCATCCCAGGGCCTCCGTTCTGGCTGTGGTGCCAGTACGTCGGCTGCGATGATGGGCTGGTGGCGGCCCCCGCTGCTGCGGGGGCCTCTGCCTTGCTTCTGTTACGGTACCCGATCTCACCGATCACCGACTTGCGTGCGAAGAGCAACCCCGTCTCGTCTCTGTCGTGCACGGCGCTCAGCGGCCAGCACAGGGTGTACTCGCCAGGCCTGTTGAGAACGAAGATGCCGCAGCTGTCCAAGCACGGAGTGCCGTCCAATCCGCGCCAGAAGTACGCTGCTGCCGTCTCCAATCGCATGCCTAGACCCCGAAGACTCGGCAGCGTCTGTGTGAGCGCCATGTTGAAATCCCCACAAAGGATGTCAACGCTGTTGTCCTGCAAGATGGTCGCTAACCTCGGCCACCACGTCTTGTGAGCCTCGTTAAAGCCTCTGGAATTTTTCGCCGTGTCGCGGTGGAGGTGCACCGCGCGCACCCGCACTTTCGAGCCGAAGTGGGCGTAGGTTTGATCGAAGTAGAGCTCAACCACCATGATCCTCGAGAACGCTTCCATCTTGCGCCCTCTTGCTGTTCTGTAGTGGCCGTCGACACTCCTTTCCCAGTGGAGCAGCCGCATTTCGTAACACAGATTTGCGCGCGCAGCGATGCACAAGGACTTGTCCTCACGCCCGCGCAGGGTCAAGTATTCGTACTCTGGTCGATTCTGGAGCTGTTGGCAATCGCCAACACTCGCAGCACGACTTCCTCTTGCTGTCGCCATCGCTGCTGCGGGGGCGACAAAAGGCCCACCGCTGCTGCTGCTTTGGCCCTCCGCTGCTGACGCCCCCGCTGCTGCGGGGGCGTCCGCCTGCAGCGGCGGTGGTCTCCCTGGCCGCTGTAGGATTGACTCCATCTGCTCCTCACATTCCGCAAAGCACGCCACGAGAGCAGGGCAATGCCGCAGCTGCAACTCAAGTCTCCGCCGCTGGTCCGCGTGGTTGGTCTCGCTCGGCATGGAGCCCCAGTTCCCGAACAGGACGGAAAGGTTGCCCACGTTGTCGTTCCGTGGCCTGTTCACGTCAGCCGCTCTTCTTTCGCGGAAGAACTTTGGCGGGACGGTGTCGCGAAGACGGCATTCGCGCCGCTCGACGTCGTTGGGCGGCCTGCAGCCCCTAAATTCCTGAGGCCCTTCGTCGTCGCTCGGATCCACCACGGAGTCGCCTGGGCGGGTGCGCATCGTAGAAACTTCTGATCGCGCCGCCGCTGCTGAGCTTGAGACGCCAGGCCGCGCAGCCCCCGCTGCTGCGGGGGTTCTCTCTGGCACAGTGGCCCAAGGACCCTTCCAGGGTTCTGCCTGACCACCTACAGGTCGCCAAACCTTCCCAGATTTCGCTGTGAACACTGCCGTCAGTCGGCCCCGAGGCCCCGCTGCTGCGGGGCCCAATGGGCTGCTGCTGCTGCTGGTGGCCGCGGCCATCGCTCCCTGCCCCCGCGTTGCAGGGGGGGCGGCCGTCAGAGCCGAACTCCTGGGGCCGAAACGGCGGTGGAAGGAGGGGGACGGGGCGAAGAGGAGGAAGACGGGGCGGATAGGGAAGGAAAGGGCGGGCAGAGAGAGAGGGAGAGAGAGAGAGAGAGATGATGATGATGATGATGAAGCGCCTTGAAAGGTCGGTTCTCCCAAAACACAAACCTGAGAAGCCACCAATACGCCAAATGCGCACGGTAGAGAAAGAGTGAAACGGGGGGAGAGGCGGGAGAGGAAGGAAGCGGGGGAAAGGAGAAGCCCAGCCCAGGATTGAAACCCATGATACTGAAAGAAGTCATGAATGACAGACTGTCCAATATCCCAAATGAATCCCACCACAAGGTCTCTCTTGCGTTGAATGAAGATGGGACAAATGAGAAATGTAATGCTAGATAATGAAGGAAGCCCAAATTGATTAAAAGCACCAGGACATCAAGACAACCGAAAGATGTGGAACCAAAAGATGGTGAGACAGAGATAAGATGCACTTTATCAGGGATCGGACGGCAGTCATCGTCCTGGCCAGCGAAGTGGGATTAACAATCCCAGGCCAAACCCATTTGTACTGAGGTGAAGAAGCAAACCAAGCACTGAACGACCCCGAGAAGAAACTTGCCACTTCGAAGCCTTGGGCAAAGATTGAGAAACAATCCCAGTTAGCCTCGTCAACCGAATTGAGAGTAACAGGATGCAGTCCCAGCTCGTGAGAAATGACCTGAAGGCCTGATGCAATGAGACACTTGTAATCCCAAGCATTCCCAGATTGAACCGAAAGCCATCATCCTGGCAAAGTGATGAAATTAACAATCCCATCCAAGCCCGTTTTGAACTAAAGTGAAGGACCAAACTAAGCGCGAAGCAATCCCAAGTTGAGAAATGTCCCACCGAGGCTGTGGGCAAAGAGCATGAAACAACCCCACTACTTTGGCTCTGACGGTCGTGCTGAGGAGAGCAGAACTTAATCCCTGCCCCAAAGAAATGGCCTGGGGCCCCACTGAAAGCCCTTGTAATCCCAGATTGAACCAGAATTGAACCAAAAGGAGAGCTGAGTGCCCGAAGGGAAGAAACCCTTCCGCTGAATCTTCTGAACTGCCTCGATCACATCAAGAAACGAGGCTTGCAAAGCAGATGGCACCTTACATTGGCGCCGTTATTCCCCGACTCCACCGTGATAAGATCTCCAACATCTTCAAACATATCCTTCACGTAAAGGAGTGCCACAATGCAGCTGGCAGCAAAGATCTGTGATTTGTCGCGTAGCCTTTCCTTCTTAGGACAGACCTCTGGGCCAATGAACGCCTCTTTGGTATAAAACCGCGCATTGAACAAATGAATGTCCTTGGAACGAAACGTGTTGAGCCCAAAGTGCCAGAGAATCTTCGTGACGTCCCTTGTAGTGAGATAGCCGTGCTCTCCCAGAACTGGAATACTGTCTGAAACCAGTGGGCCTTGATTGTCAATGATAAAAGGCGTGAGCTCACGAACTGTGATGATTTGGAAGTGTTCCCCGACCTTGGCCTTGAAGGTGTTCAAACCTGTAAGCTGGGGAACGAAAGCCATAATGTAACGTCTTGAGCTGGTGTGGTCTGTGCCGCCCTTCGGGGCGAAAATTGGGCATCCTGAGTGGTCGTATTCCAACTGAGACTTCAGCACTGGGGGGCCCAACTTGCTGATCCAGGGCTTCTTATCCTGTTCCCAGCTCTTTGGCGCAGGCTGCGACCTTCTGTCAGGCGAGTCGACTTCCGCTTCCGATCCAGAGGTAGAGCTCCTGGAGTCGGGAGATCCCGAAGACGGTGGGGAGGGTCTGACAGGAGCTTCCCCACGGTAGTCCTGCGTCTCCGGCAAGGCCTCATCCGACTCGGGCTTGGACCCTGACTCGCCACCCTGCAGTTGTTTCTTGAACCCACCTGAGTACTGCATCTTCCTGGCAATCGGTGAACGGCTCCTAGACACAGAGTCTCCCCTGCGCACAGGTGCTGGGGGAGGCGTAGGGAGTACCCTGGCTTCGCGAGGGTCAGCACCTGAAGATGCTTTGGCCTTGAGGCCCTGGTTCTTGAACTCAACTGTCCTTGCCTGGTCCTCCTTTTTCTGTTCGAGCTTCTTCTGCAGCTTGACTTTCTTCTCATTCGGGGTAAGCATGGGCTTCGTCTCCATCTTAACCAGACGCTTCCGAGCCCAACGATCTAGGGCGTGGCGATCGAACCCAAAGAAAAGGGGGATTGTCGGCTGAATCTGATTCCCAACCAAATCCAGATCCTGAGAGTAACAGGTGTCCGTGGTGAAAGTAAAGGTAGCCCCGCTGGGCACAGTACGGTAGCAAATATGAGTCTGGGACACACCAGACGAAGCCGATGGCTACTGAAGGCGGAGGTGCAGCGGTTGCCGAACCCAATCAAGCATTTCTTGAGCAAGACCCAAACGAAACTTTTTGTCCCGGGAGCCCTGAGGAGAGAATAAGGTGGTCCAGGCATCCTTGTCATACCTGAAAACGCATCCCCTATGCGAGCGTGAGTGGGTACGGCTGCCACCAAAGTTATCAAAGGAGCGATTCTGAATAACCCAACGCTTGCAATATTGAAACAGCCTCGACGAAAAATCTTCTGGATGTCTTTGCATGTGTGAAACCCAACTAATAGCTGAATCCAAATCCGAGAGAGAGAGAGAGAGAGAGAGAGAGAGAGAGAGAGAGAGAGAGAGAGGGAGAGACAGGGAGATAGTGAGAGAGGGATATATATATATATATAGAGAGAGAGAGAGAGAGAGAGAGAGAGAGAGAGACGGACGACGATAACGAGAGAGAGAGAGAGAGAGAGAGAGAGAGAGAGAGAGAGAGAGAGGGATAGATAGAGGAATGATATAATGACCAAGAGAGATCAGGGAGAAGGAGGGGGGAGAGCAGGAGGAGAGGCGGAGTGATCGACACCCGCGTGGTTTTCTCCCCCTGCCTGCTCTCCCCCTCCTCTCACCTCCTCCCCCGTCCCCCCTCCCCCCTGTTTCTTCTGCGCAAGGCCTGCGCTACGTCCGCGCGCGCGCGCGGCACCTCAGTCGCAGGCAGGTGGAAGAGCAGCGGCTGCTGCCCGAACTCACACCCCGCGCCTCGCCGCTGCTGCGGCGGGCCGCGCCTCTCAGAGGCCCCCAGCTGCAGGGAGCGCAAGCGCCGGGGAGCCAGACAGACGGCGTCGCGTCTCACTGTGCACAAACATGCTGAAAGCTCTCGGGTTGCCCCCCAAGTACTCGTCTATGACGTTCTGCAACCATGTGGCAAACGTCTCCGGCCACTTTCCACCGAAGTCCCCCATGCCAGCGGCGTCCCATTCCCGCCGAAACCAATCAAAATCTGACCGCTGAGCTGCAGAAAGCCCAGAACCCAAAATCGCAAGGCGATTCAGCGCGCCGCACCTCGACGTTCGACCCGCCGCGCCTCCGCAGCTGCGAAGGCCCGCGCCCAGCTCGGATAACCCGACATGCTTCATCCTGTGTTTGATATCTATGGCTGCCTCTGCGTCTAAGAGTTTGGCTTGATGTGTCCTCAGCAGCTTGCGCGCTTTCTTTACGTCGCCCCCCAGGCGGGTTAGCTCTTCTCTGCGCCGCGCCTCGACATCCCGCTGTCGTTTCTCGTTTATGAGCGTCGCCTCGCGGGCGTCCTCGTATGCTGCGAGGGCCCGCTGAACCCCGGGATCTTCCTTCGACACTTCACGCACTCGCCTCCGTTCTTTCCGTAATTGCGTCTCCATGAACGTGGCCCCCGCGATGTCGCCCCAGCTGCGCAACTCCTCAGCGATCGACGAATACGTTCTCATCAAATCAGACGTCTGCTCCGCAGTTTCCATACGAGACGTCGACAGGCCAGGCGGTGCCTCCAGCGCGCTCTCCCCCGCCGCTGCTGCGGTGAGACTTTGATTGGCCCATTCGTAGTCAAACTCGCCAGCGGCGCTCCACCCGTCGTCGTCCTCGCCCCCATCACCTTTATCTCCTTCGAGGGCGTCGACGGAATTGCCACCCTCAGTGCCCCCGCTGCTGCGGAGACCCTCGGCTGCGTCTTCCGCCCCCCCCATGCCATGCCAAATCTTGTCGCCCTCGTCCAGAGCCGCGTCGTCTCCAAGGTTTGCGAACACGTCGTCGCAGTGGCCGCGTCGAGGGTGCGGGAGGACCAATCGCATGATGTCTTTGTAAGTCCATCTCAAGCGCCCCGCCTGTACCTCTTCTTCGACCTCCGCTACTGCGGCGGCGACCTTCTCACGCATCCCCAACTTTCTCAGAAATGGCCTGCCTCCTTGCATATGCGCGCGTCCAAGTCCGCATCCCACAGATTTGCCTTGAAACCAGTTTCCCAGCACCCGTCTGCCGCAGCCAAGTGAAGACCCATTTGGGACATCACTTCCACCATCAAGTCAATGCATTCTAACTTGTCCAGCTGTGGGACGCACTGGCCCAGCCTCATGGCTCTCAGCAGCGCGGCTCCTTCTCTCTTCATGTACTCGCGCTTGGCGTGTTGATTCAGATGTGTGTCCACAGTTTGGAGGATTGGGGTTACGCCGCCCCCGTGCGGGATGAACACGTACCCTCGAGACCAACATAGCTTACTCACAAGCGGGGACAAGTGAGGGCCATGATCATCCGCCATCATAATTCTCCACTCCCGCTGCTGCGGAGGCTCTGGCAGATGAGGGAGGTGGCGGTCCAGGTACGCGAGCACGCACGGTGTCCGGTAAGACCCCTTGGTGCTGGTGGTCGCCGACACCCATCTGCCGAACCCTCGGCGCCGAAGGTGTTCGAGCAGGCGCGGCCTCAACTTCTCTCCTCCCCCCTCCGCCTTGAACATGCACTCCATCGGTGGGGGGCCTTCTCTCCGCAGTCGATCCTTGTCGCTCATTGTCATGAAATTGGCCGTCCACCGCTCCCGCACCGCGCCGTGGCACTCCACCAGTGGCACTTCGACCCCCGCTACTGCGAGGGTCCTCACGCCAGCTGATCCTGTTTCATTGTGGTGGAAAGGCGACTGGTCGAATTTCTCCATCTCGGGATCCTGCTCGTTGAGTAGCACGCACGCGGCGCGCACCCTAAACACGTTCAGCCAGCCTCGCTCGAGGCGCTCTTCCAAGACGGGCAGCGGGCACTTGCACTTCCTGTTCGGGTACCGCATGCTGAGGCCGTATTCCTTGCGCCAGGAGGCCCACCAGCGCGACCTCAACTCCACGGCGGCGGGTCGCTGCCCGATCCGCAGCTGCTGCGTGACGCACTCGCCCATGAGCTCCAACGCTTTGGTCTGGAGCATGCTTTGCGTGAACCTTGCTATCTTCGCTGGCTCTCTTCGGGCACTTCGCAGTCCACTTTTGATCATCTTCCAATCCACACTGTGCCGAATGGAACTCCACCATTCAAACAGAGCTTGCCGCAACCAAGGGCATTTTCGAGCTGGGCCCTGTCCCTGTTGTGGTATCCTTTTTCCGCCCTTTCCACTTCAGGAGGCGCCCCTGCCCGTGCTGCTTCTCGTGTCCCCGCGGATGCCGAACAGCCTCCGCTACTGCGGAGGCGTATTTCGACGACAGAAAAGCCTTGTGCCAGCGCCGCACAACGTGCGTGCGCTTCCTGAGAGGGAGACGTGACATGGAACCCCAGTCCCACGCATCCATGAATGAACGCGCCCCTCCATACGGAAAGCGGTCTCCAGGCGTCCAGCCTAAAGAGCGCATGTGCTCGTCGAAAGCACCCGCTATCTCCATCCTCGAGCACAGGAGCGACGGGACCACCACGCGCTTCTTGTTTTGGGCGGGGGCTTTGCGCTCGCAGCCGCGGTTCCTGTACCTCAAGAGCTGCTCCTCCCGCTCTGCGGGCATCAACTCCCGAGCTACGTCCAGGGCGCACGCAGCGTCTGTCAGTCCTGTCCACCATTGGATGGCTTGCACGAGCTCCTGACAGACAGCCCCGGCGTCGACTTCCACCACTGCCAAGTCCTCAGGTGGCGCCGCCGCTGCTGCGGCGGCAACGCCCTGTGCTCTCGGAGGGGCGGCGTGGCCAGGCTGCGGGGCAAGTTCTTCGTCGTCTAAGGCGCTCTGCAGGCGACGAAGCTCCTGGACGTCATCCTGCGTGACTTCTTGTGTCAGGACCATCGCGTCGAGGAACCACGCCAGCCGCACCCTTTGCACGATGTAGTCCGCGATGTCCTGGCGGGCGGGCATGGAGGAGGGGCAAGGAGACTCGGTGGGGAGGGCACGAGGGGAGAGAAGGGCGGGATGGGAGAGGCATGAATCGAGTAGAGGGTCTACTACATAATTGAAAATGCTCATAATTGAATGGGAAAGATCATTTTGCTTAGATTTTTTGGTTTTGGGGGATGGGGGCGCGTGCGCGAATTGCGCGCCCAAACGAGATGATTTCACGATTCCGAGTTGGCTGTCGGAGGCCGCGACGCAAGAACACGAGCAACGCCGACGTTCACCGAAGTTCAGTGCATGCGTCGAATAAAGTGCATATGCGAATGCATTTGGCGGAAGCCGCGCACAAGGCGCGCCCAATGCGACACTATTGAAGTAAGAACGAGCAACCCTGTCGAATGCGACAACCATGCGCAACTGCAAATGCCGCAAGATAGGTGCACATCAAAAGAAGACAAGGGTTCCCACTGGGAGATGCGCGTGTGCGTGTGCGTGGGCGGACGGGGGGGAGGGGGGGGCAAGGGGGGGGGGGGGGCGGGGGGGGGGGGGGGGGAGGGGGGTGGGGGGGGGGCCAACAGGGGGCAATAGCACGAGGGGCAGGGGCAACAGGCGCAACGGCACGCGCTGGGGCGCTCAACGTGGCCCAAGACGGCTCCAAGAGCGCCTCGGAGAGCCCAAGACGAGCTCCAAGATGGCTCAAGATAGCTGGAGATGCCTCAAGATGGCCCCGAAGATGCTCCAAGAGGCCCCAAGACCGCCCCAAGACGGCTCCATGATGCAAGATAGCCCCCAAAGGAGGCCCCCAAGATGCCAAAATCATTCCAAAACCTAGAAAAGAAACTTGTGATTGTTGGCTTCTCGCCTTTTCGCTTTCCGATGGCCTTCTCGCTTTTTCGTTTTTTGAAGCGCATAGCATGAAACATATCGGGCGCCGGAACGGCCGCACTCTCGTACGCAACGCCGCCATGTCCTCAACCTCGAGAACGAAAACCCCTTCAAAGGCGGGAACACAGCAACCCAGATGTTGCCATGGTGAAACGCGGTGAAACATAAAATGTTTAGGGTGCGGCCCTCCCCGCCCTCGCGGGGCGGCCTTGCTTCCTGGGGTGTGGGCGGGGATCGGCGGCGGTGCCGCCCCCCGTGTCGCTTGCGATTTAGAAAGGGAGCTCTTACAATTTCCATTAACAACCATAGTCGCTACTATATCCACTGCGTTTCGCCAAAAACACCCGCACGACCTTGTGACGTAGGGTGCGACACCCCCTCGCGCACGCCACGCTACGCTGCGACGCGTTGCAACGCGACCCCGCAATGCCCTTCAACACCCTGCGACGCAGACACCCGCGGTACCATGCAACTCAATGCAAAACAGCGGCGCGCCGCCATGCGAAGCCATGCAATACTGCGCGCGTGGCTGCGCAGGGCCTTGCAACGCCCTGCAACGACCTTGCAACCCCAACTGCCTCCCGCGTATATATCAATAATGTGCTTCTCCCCTCTCTAAAATATCGGGGGGGGGGGGGGAGAGGGCGCGGGGGGAACGGGGGCCGCGAGTGGGGGGGGGAGGGGCGGCGGAGGGCGGGCTGTGTAGGGCCGTGCGTTCGGTGACATTCGAGGCGCTGGGAAGGACCCATCGAAAACTCCGAGGTGCATTGCGGAAAGCTGCACGGATACACTAAAACAGCACACCAAAACGAGGCCGCAAGGAGGGAGGCCACCCACGGTGAATGGCGGGCCCGAGACAAACCGCACCAAAGACGGCCCACAGTATCATGGGGAGGAGCGGCAACTTGCACATTGCAATCGGGGTCTATGCGAGCCCGCTTGGGGCCCGCTTGCGCCCCTCTCGGTGCCCATTCTGGGCCCTCTTGAAATTTGATTAGTGCCCCTTGGGGCTGCGAGCGACATCTTCGGGCGGCGGGGGTGGCGGGGGTGGAGGGGGGTAGAGGGGGGGGGGGGGGTTTGAGTGGGTACGGGAGACAGGAGCGGGCGATTGGTGGACGTGGGCGGGACGGGGTTCGGGCGCGGGAAGAGCGCGGGGATGAGGGGTGAGGGGAAGGAGGGCTGCGGGAGGAGGTGACGGGTAGAAGGGCGCGGGGGCGGCGAGAGAGCAAGGGAGGTCGATGGAGCAGAAGGGATGCGCACGTAGCGATATGAGGGTCGGCGGGAAGCGAGGCGACGAGGTATGATGGGAGGTGGCGCGGCAGGGGTTGGAAGAAATGGGGGTAAAGGGGGTGACGGCAGGTTCTTGCAACCCGCCCAAGGCCCGAGAGGGCCTTAGATGATCCCACGAAGGCCCCAAGAACGCTTAGAGACCACCTCTGGAAGGGGCTCAGCAAGGCACCGCAAGGGCCCCATGGCCAATGGGGGAACGAGGGGAGGGGGGGGGGGGGCGTTCGCTGTCGGGAAGCATCGGGGGCCGATTGGGGCCTTTTTGGTGCCCGCTTAAGGCGCGTTTCGTGATCTTCATTGGGGCGCGCGTGGGCCTATCTTGGCGGCATCGCTGTTACGATGCACGATGGTGCGCTGCATTATGCTGCACGGCCATGATCAACGCACCTCGGCTAAGCATGTTGTCTGGATGGGCTGGCGAGGGCACGCGAAGCGCCGCGACGCCCAACGCAAGGATGCCCCAAGATGCCCCCCACGAAGCCCCCATGAGGCACTCAAGAGGCTCTAAGAGACCCCCGCGAGGCAGACACACCAACCCAAGACGCCCACAAGATGCCACATGAGGCACCAACACTGCCCCCAAGACGCTTCAAAACTGCTCCCAAGAGACACCCGAGAAGTCCACCCCGAGACCCCAACGAGCATTCAGCAGCCGCCTGGCCCACAACCCAGACGCGGGGGCGGGATGGGCCGCATGCCATTTTCTATACGGCAAGGCGGCTTTGCATGCGCAAGGAAAGTTACCGCACACAGTACAGTCTCAATGCATCGATGCCGACTGCCAGCATGCAAGCATCAAAGAGAAACATGATATATTATAAACCCTGGTGCGCTATTGCCTCCTGCAGCCACGTGTAAACTTGCAGCTTCGCTTGTTCCTCCGACCGCATCCTGCCAAACGTCGCTGAATGCGACTTGCTGCCCCTGTATTCGAGGCCATGCGGTAGCTTTGCAACCCAGTAGGGCGAGCGCATCAGCGGCTCGACCAAACAAACTTGACACGTCAGCGGAACGCGGCTGAAATCGTGAGCGCGAGCGCCAACGGCAACGCTGGCAGCTGGCTCGGGTGGAGTGTCTGGCCCTGGAGGGGCTGACACACTTGGTGAAACTGGCGGCTCAGGGCCAGGGCCAGATCCCGCCACTGGCATCGCCAACTCTGGAGAAGCAGGCGGGTCGGGCAACGCAGGCGGGCCAACCCCTATACAATCGGCAGATTGATCCCAAGGAATGAACACTGGGCCGTCCGAGTTTTCCTCGTCAGAGGTTAGGAGCGTAGGGTGGCGGACCTGCCCCTGGTCACCGTTGGGACTAAAAATGCCCCCAGGCGGCGACTGTCCACACACGCCCTTCACTGGTGACAGAAAGGGGCTCGGCGGAGACGGTGAGGGCGCTCGAGGGCGCTTGCTAGCTTGGCTGCTCACGGGCGGGCTCTTCTTTCGCACTCTCCTCGGCGGGCGAGATGCAACCTTCGCGTCGGCATGCAGCTTCAGCTGCTCGACACCGCGGTCACCCTCTTCCTCGCCCAGCGCCTGCCCCGCGGGGCAAGCCCCGAGTAGATAATCAACCTCCTCGCTGGCCAGTGCAACCAATTCGGGGCGCGCTTCTGCTCGAAGCTGTTCGGTTACAACTCCGTCGTGCAAACCAGGGTCAGAGGCATCGCTGTCTACATCGTCTTGATCACGTGCGTCCCCGTCGTCTGGCTGTCTGAGCTTTTCCGCTCTCCTCTGGCACCTTTTCTCGATCAATGCTTTCACTGCTGATATGGCTGCCTGTCTCTCTGGCTCTGTAGCGTCACTGGCTTTGACAACCGACGTTGCCACGTCGATGTGCGACGCCCCACTGGGCACCTTTATATCTAGCAAGTGTTTTGCAATGCTTTTGAGCAGCGGTGCAGGCCAGAGCGAAAAATACTTGCGAATTGCGTATCGGAGCACACCAAATGCCTCCCCCACGCGGAAACGAACCCTGGATTCATCGCCTTCTACGTGAAAGCCTAGTTCGACGTCCCAACAGATGAAATAGTCAACCGATGGCGGAGCTGTTACCTTGACCCGCTCAGGGCCGAAACCAAACCTCAGTATGCCTTCGGACTCTTCGACCATCTCCAACAATAACAAGCCCTTCGGCGCCACTTGAAGGATGTAGTAGTAGTTCAGTTCGGAGTCCGACACTATTGCATGAACCTTGTACAACGAGGACAACCACGAAAACTCCCAATGATCACTGTCAACGGATAACAACACTTTGAACAGAAATGCTTGGTTCAATTCGAACTTGCCAGGGCTTGTTGACCTCCATTTAGAACGAGCGTTCACCAGCTCATCAACGTCAAAGGTGAGCAAAGATGTTGCATTCGTGGAGCCTCCAAAAGTATGCTTATCTAGTGTAAGCGAATCTGGCATGGACGCGACATCCCCGGGCGACAGGTCAATGTGGGCAGAATGAGGGTACCTGTGCTTCAGAGTAGCGATCCCTAGAGCCATGAGAGATGCGTCGCAGCGGCTCTTGTGGCGAGCCGCCCGCGACTCGTTGTCCCTCGCGTCGTTGAAATACAACTGGGGAGAGACGGGCATGCAAACCGCAGAGGGCATTGCGCGCGCGTGCGCTTGCGCACAGACGCACTCATTGCAGGAACGACGCAACGGGCCCCTACGGCACCCCACAACGCCACGCATAGATGCATGAGGCAGCCACGATATGACACGAGTGCCACAATACGTACACCGAGCGTTACAGTGTTGAATTAACATTGGCATGTGACGGCTCAGAAGCTCATAGAACGCACAAGTGTACTCACAACGCTACATGCATGAGAACGCGCACGGCAAGCGTGCGCTCACATAATTCTGCGCCCGCGCTACACGCGTGGAGGATCCATCGCAATAGCAAACCAGAAGTAAAAACAACAGGAGACGCGCCGCCTCCAGCGATAGACTGCTACCCATATGCTCAAATAGAGAACGTATGTATTGCTCCAGGCGGTCAGTCATGCGATACCCACTTGCCTGCAACTTATTGAACGGCTCTCGAAAAACAACTGCTTCTCTGATAAACAACGTTTTGGCGAGTTCCGCGTGCACAGGGCTTTGCGAACGCTCTAGGAAAAGCACGAGATCCCACACATGCTGCGCATGGTCGATCGTCCTCTGCCGCGTTTCGTCGGAATCTGCCAGAGCACCCGCCCACGCCCATGGGAATGTTGAAGGAGTGAGAGAATACCCACCCAGCTGCCTGCAGTGCACAAGTGCCTGCCTGACATGCGTTACCAGGAGTAATTGCAGCTCGTCTGGGTCATCATTAGATGCAACCGCGCCATCTAGTGCAATGGGGAAAAAATCGACAGTCTCTGTCAGCCCGATGTACACGAACGTAGAGAACAGCTGCAACGCGTCAGAAAGCGCAGGCATGACCATGCTTCGCACCCACTCCTGGGAGAAAAGGCACCAAACCGCGAGCGCCAAAACAGCGCCCCGTCATCTATTGAACCCTTCGGAAGACAAAAAAAAAAAAGCCCACGCCAACTCCGCCACCGTGCCTCGAGGCGCGAAACGGAGTTGCATCCAGGCGTCTGGTGCTCTCTGTCTTGAGTCCTGTGCTCTAGGCTGATGAAGGCTGTGATCCCAAATTTCTACATGCTTGACGCTTCGCGTACCTTCACCAGCCCATTTAAAGGAGATGCCCAGGCGAGTTGCCTTGGACTGAGAGTGCTCGTTAAACGCACATCTGCCTCTATGAAACACTACACGAATGCACAACGCTTATACACTACTCTAATACACTACCTGCATACATCACACACATGCACCACACTATTTCACACTGCCCCAAATAGACTACGCTAGTACGCTCCGCTAGTGCACTTCGTTAATGCACTACGCCAGTACGCTACACGAGGACGCTACAATGATACATTACACAACAACTCCCCGCGGATTTGCTACACCGACGTACTACGCCAATTCACTGCATAATACAGCATCAAATGCACTACGTTGTGTTGCACGGTTCCAAGAGGTATTCAGAGAGCCCAAGATAACCGTGAAGTCACGGGGCTTCCCAAAGGAAACACCAAATATGTCAAAACCAATCAAACACTTGATGGGCATCAATATCAATTGTCGTCCCACCTTTTCGCTTCCGGTGGCTTCCCGAGACCTCAGGGTTGCCTATAGGTAGCCAAAGCGAGCCCCAAGAGCGGGCCCAGAGAGCCCCAAGACGGTCCCAGAGTCGTGTACTAAATATCGTGTGGTAAGTGTTGCGTATTCAACTTTGCGTTTTCCGTGTCGTGTATTTTGCGTCGGATATTAAGTATGGTGTAACGGTAAAGTATTGGAGGTTGTGTTGGCGTAGTGTATGCGTGCAGTGTATTAGCCTAGTGTATGAATGTAGTGTACTAGTGTAGTGGGCCTTGCGCTGTATTAGTATGGTGTGTTGGTATGGTGTGCCAGAAGAGTGTACCAGTATCAGTATAGAGTCATTAGAGTCGCGCATTCGTTTGGCGCCTTGAGTGGCAACCCGTTTGGTGTAGCAGATTGAGAAGTCTCTCTAGATTGATAAATTTCGGGAAATATATGTAGTGTGGTACATGTTGTGCCATATATTCAGTGTAGCGCATGTCGAGTAGCATCTTACGTGTCGCACATTTGGTGACGTGCATTACATGTAATGTGTTATTAACTCTACGGTACGAAGTCTGATGTATTAACCACCGTAAATGAAATCTAGTGTATCGTTTGTTATGTATAAAGTGTCGCATCCTAAGTATGCATCGTGTCATTTGTGTGGTGTTGTTAAATGTCGTAACTTGCGTGTCGCGTCTTGCATGTTGTGTATAAAAATGCCGTGTGCGAAGTGTCGTTTGCAGCTTGCCGTGTGTAAAGCGTCGCGTTTAAACCGTTGCGTATATTAGATGGTGCGTACTGAACGACGTACACCCATTGCCACATGCGATTCGTCGTGCATTGAGCCTTGCAAAGTCTTGTGTATTAAGTGCAGCGTGTCAAGTTTGGTTGAGTGTTGTGCATGCATACAGCGTCGTGTCTCAAGCCTGGACTATGAGTAAAGCGTCGTGCTGTACAGCTCGTGCATAAGATGTCGCGTATCAGCTGTCGCGCAGGGTCGCGCATAACCGTGCATGAACTGTAGGGTACCAAATGTCGTGAAGTAAGGGTTACACTTTAGTGGCCACGTATTTTCGCGCATTAAGTAATGCGCATGACATGCCGCGCGCTGAATGTAACGTAAAGTGTGCTAGTATGGGGTAACGCATTTGCGCTGTGTATTCGTATGACGTGTCAGCGTCGTGCATCAGCGTAGACGTGTCGCGCGCATTAAAGGTCGCGCGTTAATAATGGCGCATTAAACATCGGGCATTAATTAAGTGTCACACAGTGTGGGATAGTGTATCCGCGCGGTGTATTGGTATGATGCATTCGTGTGATTCATGCGTGCGGTGGAATCGTGTAGTGTCGTGTGCTAGTGTCGTGCATGTGTGTAGCGCATGTATTGCATGGGCTGAAAAGTATGTATGTGCCGCGTGTATTATCAAGTTTGTCTGCGTGGTTTAGAACACCCGATGCTTTGGCAAGATAGCCGCTGTAGCATCCCGCGCAGCAGCGCGTCGCGCAACAGACAAACACCACGCGAGGGGGCTCAAGAGGGGCCCGCGATTGCCCTGACGGGGCTCCCTAGAGGAGCCTTGAAATGGCCCCAAGTGGCCCCAGGAGGGCCCCAAGACGGCCCCGAGAGGACCTTAAGAGAGCCAGCTTGCCGTCAAGAGGGCGACCTTCGTTCAGAACGAGGCGGCCTTGTCGGGGCCGCTCAGAAGCCGCGGGAACGCCCCTAAAAGTCACCAAGCGGGCACCAGGATTTGCCCAGGAGGGCCTTGAGAGGGGCCCGAATAATACCCTTTTGCTGTCAAGAGGGCGGCCGTTGTCCTGGACAGCAGGGGGTTCATCCCGCGGCCCTCTCGGCGCCCCCTGAAGGCTCCTTCAAAGCCCACATTGGCTCCTGAGATGGGGCCCGAGAGGGTCCCGATGAGATCCCAGGAAGGCCTTAGGACGGCCCCGAAGGGCATCAAGATGGCCGTCTTGATGCCAATATCGCGGCCCTCGTCCTCGACAGCAGGGTGCCCATCTTGGGAACGCCCTTGAAACGGTGCCAACATATGCACCAAGGTTGGCCTAGAGGGAGGGGGGTGGGGGGAGGGGGTGAGTGGAGCGCCCAGAGCGCCACCTTGCTGCCAATGGCGGTCCTCGGCGTCGGCAGCAGGGGCGCATCTTGGTGCCACTTTTGGAACCTTCCTGGGCCCCCTTAGGAGATTCTTGCGACCCTTTATTACCCCCGCTCTCGGGGCCCTCGAGGCTGCGTCGCAACCTCGAGAGCACCCCGAGAGGCCGCCAGGGACGCGATACCATCATGACGAGCATGTACCCAGCAAGTTGGTGGGGTGTCAGAGCCATTGCAAGGCGTCGCAAGGCAGTTTCCATGACATTGTCGGATTTCGGATGTATAGACACGGTCGTTTTGCAATGTGATGTTGGTGTCTGCTTTGCGGGGTATTGTAGGGTCGGTTTGCAAGGTATCGCAGGGCAGCGCAAGGTCCGCGCGAAATGTTTGCATTTATTTCTGCGGGGCATCGCATGGGTTGTTGCGAAACCCAGGGGGGTGCAGGGATAGGTTTAACATGGCTTGGAACATAGAGTACCGAACTCTCTAAACCATACGCCCAGCAGGCTGGTGAACTGTTTCCGCGCGCGCCCGCGCGCTCGCGGGCTCGGCCGCACGGATATTCAAGAGGCCGAATGGCACCGAGCATGGCCGAGAGAAGGGCGGGGCCCACAACCGCCCAGGCCCGAGAGGCCTCCGAGATTGCCCGAGACCGCTCCACCACGTCCAACAGAACCCCAATATTGCCCACGAAGCTTCCGAGAGGCAACTGGACAGCTCCAAAAAGCCCATCAAAAGGGCACCAGCATGGCACTATCAGGTATTTCCTTTGCGCTTGCCTGCCCCACCAGCCCCCTGGGCGTAGGTGGTCTAGGGCGCTTCATGTTCTAACCTCCTTCCTTTCCCTGCTCGGGAGGTAAGCCCCCCCCACCCCCCCCCCCCCCCTCACTGCTTCTAGGCGGGCTCCCCCGCGAGGGGTCAGAGCGTCCAACATGGTCCACGCTAGCTTCAAGAGGGCTTTAGCTAGCCCGAAATGTCCTGAGATCGCCCAATATCTACATCAACATGGCTCACGATAGCCTCCAACGCGTACCCAAGAGGCCTTGACACGGCCCCAAGAAGGTGTCAAGTGCCTTCCGAGCCCTCCAAAGACACCCCAAGCGACCAACATGGTTTCAAGGCTTAAGGAAAATCAAAGTGGTTTGCCTTTTCGTTGTTGTTCGCGTCCGATTGGCTCTTGAGGCGTCAAGATGGCTCCAGGGTGGCACAACACAGCCCCAAGAGAGGCCCAAGAGGGCCCCTCGACGACCCCAATAGCGCCCAGGGGTGCCCCAAAAGCGGCCCAAGATGACCCCAATGCGCCTGCGTTTGGTTTCCGACGGGGAGGGGACTGTACGCTAATTTTAAGACCAACCTCTGGGTGAGCAAAGTGTCTCCACACGGCCCCAAGAAGCACCCCAGAACCCTCAAACGAGCCCCAATAGGGCCCCACGACCCCCCCCCCTCAAAAAAAAAAGAGAGAGCCCCAAGAGAGCCCCACGAGATCCCCAAGAGAGCCCCAACAGAGCCCCACGGGGAGCGCGAGAAAATCCGTAATATGGCCCCAAGCGCTCCCCATTAACACCTCGCAAGAATATGCGCCCACACTTGGATTGCTCATCCTTCTTGTCAGTGTCCTTTTCTTCCGACCTCCTTTCCGCTTCCCCCCTCATCATCACACCCCTCGTGCCGCATACAATCGAAACACTTGCATCCGCGGCGGCTTCGCGGGATGTGGGGAGGGGGTTGAGCACATGTACGAAGGGACCACCATATAATAGAACACCTGATCTTACGACGGATTCAAATGGAGAGGGGGTCGAGCGGGACGGCTTGGTGCATTGACTTTCATCTTAAACTTCAATTTGGGAGCCAGTTGTGGCCCTTATTTTTGCTGAATACGGCCGCGCAGCTGCATGCGTCCAGCAGTTCCTGATTTACCCGCTCCCGTGCCGGTCGTTTCTAGATGGGTTGGTTGGGGCAAGCGAAGCGTCAAAAAGGTGATGGGGCCCTCGCCTCCTCGAGCTTCCGACGCTCCAAGACGGACCGCGAGGTCATAGAGACCGTGGCAAGGTGACGCAGCATGCCCCTATGAGAACACAGAAGACGGCCCAAGCACCATAACGGCCCAAGAAGCGCCGACGACTGCTCAAGAGAGCCCCAAGGGAACCCCAACAGAGGCCCATGAGTGAGAGGGATCACAAACCAACACGTTGAAACTCCCGTCTCAGAAAGCCCCCAGGACGCCCAAAGAGGCGCCCACGAGACCCCAAGAGGCAATCAAAAAGCCACACACAGCCCAAACTATGTCCCAACATTATGCCCCATGCCTCAAAACTGTCTCCAAGAGGCCCCCGACGGGCTGTTGCAATACGTTAGCGGGCAGCCAAACCCAGACACGGTGGCGGGACAGGCCGAAGGCCGTCAGGTATACAGGATGGCGATGTAAAGCGCACGCTGACAGGCACGCGAGTGCCAAGGTGAAGGCAGGGAAGAGAATATGCGAGGGGCTGAGACAAAAGAAGTGCGGGGGGGAGGGTATCGCGACCGCAATGCTTCAGTCAAAGCGAGAACCCAACGCAGAAGGGTCGGCAATGGCTTGGCGCTGTGTAGAGCAGAGCAGCACCACATGTATTCGGATGGCGAAACGCTACGCGGTCCTGGACAGAAGGGGGCATTGCCGAGAGGAGTGCCGACGACCCGACCAGACGAGCTTAGCGATATAAAAATGCCCTCGGTAGACCTGATAATGGAGCAGGGAGCGGCGGGGGGTAAGGTAATGCCGCGTCGCGAAGCGCAGAGTGTAATGAATGGACGTGGGTCGGAGTAGCGCCACGCAGAATAACGCGGACAGGGGGAGGCCCAACACATAATACATTTACGCAGCGATGTACATATATGAGGGTGTATACACACGCGTCAAGGTCGACGGCACTTGAGTCGGCATCACTCGTTGCGCTGTACCTCCTGTGAGTGATAATGCAAGGCCTCTGGGCGCAGGCGGTCTCAAGCGTTGGACATCCAAGCCCCGTGCTTCCCCTTCGGGGAAAGGCGCGCCCCGCCCCCCTCCCCCCTCCCGACCCCCTCCCCTGGCTCTGGGCGGGGTGCCCCGCTATCGACCAGAGCGCCCTAGATGGCCCAAGGTGGCTCCAAGAGGGCCTAGAAGAGACCGCGATGACCTCCAATATGGCTCAAGATAGCGCAAAATCGTCCAATGTGGCTCCTGTTACGCACCAAGATGCACCACGACCGCCCAAAGACGACTAAGACGACACCCAGATCCCCCATCCATCCAGACTTCATCACCTGTCGGCTATGCATTATTTCACTCGGCTTGGTTGTCCCCTTCTTTGCGCCAGCGTCCCCGTGATTACTTCAACTCGCTTGGGCGTCGTTTCTGGATGAACTGGCGGGGATGCATGCGCGAAGCGCCACGGCGAACACGCAGGTCGATCTCGCGAGAACCCTTGTAGGCCAACATTGCGATTTAAAGCCCGTCTCCTGAAGGTCCGACCACAGGACGTGAAACCGCAGAGTGCGCCCTGGCTTCAAATGATGCTCGATAAACTCGTTGTGGTGGGTGCGAATCCGTCGGAACGTCTCAAGCTGGGAACGGAGCATATTTTGGTTAAAGCTGGACATAAGTATTGTCAACACAGTCTGCTTGAAACAAAATTCTTTGCGCGAGTCATCGTCGTCCCTGTCTGGTGTGTCGACGGAGCTCCTCTTGGCTATTACCCAGGGGTCCACCCCAGCAATATAGAACTGCATTATCAAGGCTGCGAGAAGAGTGTGCCACATTTTGTCGAGGTGCAAATCTGCGTCCCATTTTGTCCACCACCTTCGCGTTTCCACTCGTTGTCCTGCGCCCGATGCTGAAAATGATTGCAACAATCTAGTCATCACCTTATTGTCGTGCAGAGCTTCATCGACGCTCAAGCCATGATCCCTAGCGATGGCGGGCGCAAAATCATGTATAATTGGATGGCGTAGGCCCAGCTTCTGCACCAGAGCGATCGTTTCCTTTGCCTCTCGCCAAAATCTGCCTGAGCCGTATGGCGCACGCCTGTATTTGTGCACCAGAAGCACGTCCATTGCAGCTTTGATGCCCTGCTTGACCCCTCGCATGCTGTGCACGTACAAATTACTGATCCGATGGGGTGGATCTCGGAAAAACATGCAGCGCAGGCCACAATACACTCGCCACCACCACAAACTATACCCAGTTGACCCCTCGTCCGCCAAGAAGACAAGAGAACGGACTGCCCCCTTGCCAACTTCCCATAGAGCTGGGTCCAGCACCCACGTGGACTGTCCTGTGCGCGCGCCCCAATTGTAGAACTGGCGTACATTGTCGTCCCACGCGCGCAACGTGCGCGGTCGCGGAAGATCTCGACACAACGGGACCCATACGCGAGCGTTCTCATAGGGGAACACTTGGAACATTGCCGACACAACAGCGCAACACAACACTTGTGTAGCCATCCCAGCAGGTTTTTTCAACGACTTTCCACGAGTTCCCTGTTTTTGCACAGCTTTGCTGAGGTTTGCGACTGCTTGAGAAACGTCAAGCGTAGCTGTTTGATCTGGTAACACCTGCAGCGGGAGAGCACTGAACACGCCGTTGCTATGAGACTGGATGGCAAGGACTTCTCTGCACGCAACCCTGGACGCATCAAACGCAACGATGTCAGACGTGACGGCGGCGTTATCCCGCAATGTCGCTTCCACTGCGGCCTTGTGGTGTAGCCTAGACTTGAGCAAAT
The DNA here is from genome assembly GCA_963575745.1 of Prorocentrum cordatum. NCBI lineage: Eukaryota > Dinophyceae > Prorocentrales > Prorocentraceae > Prorocentrum > Prorocentrum cordatum. The sequence goes on along the minus strand of CAUYUJ010016319.1, from coordinate 31,651 downwards.
ACATCATGACCATCTTTCTCACCACCATCCTTTGGTAAAATCTGTAATGGTCGCGGTACGCAACTTCCTGTACACAGCACTACCCGACGCCATTGCTTGACAATGAAAGGACAGCGGGCGCAAGCAAGAACGAGCGGTGGCATGCATGCGCTATGCTCATTGCGCGATGCTCCTGCACGCACCACACTCTCTAGAACAATGCACGCACGCACGCAAACTTTGGCACTACACCTGCGTTGCGTTGCATGGGCCACCGACGACGCCACAGCAACAATAAACGCACTTGCTAGCTGTCAGCTGCACCAAAACCAGCACCACGAAGACTCTGCCAAATAATGCGAGGGCGGCCCCGACAATCAACTGCAGATGCAAGGCCCCAACCCCTGCCCCCTTACTATTGTGCCACCTACTATTACGACTACTACGATTGCACCAGTAACGATTCCATTGTCTATCAGTTCCTACTCCATTTGACGCGTTGCTATTATGATGTTGTGTTGCACTACCCTACTCTAGTTTACCCAGCGCTCCGCGTCTCGACTCTGTGCCGCGCTGGTTTAACGCGATCGAACCTAGTTGTTCTGCAATCCAAGCTGCACTGCGCCAGTTAACACACATCTATCTAGCTTCATCTACGCTACTCGACACGACTCGATTAGTAAATAGGTTATTTCATTACAAATGTTATAGTCATCTTTGTTCGTTGCGCAATTCGAAGCGACGATATTCTACTCTTGTTTACAATGGCGTATAGTGTACATCACCACTACTACCACCACCGTTGCCATATTCTATCTGCACAGTCATCCTACCCCTGTCATGCTCGAACACACACCACTCTGCGACACTCTAGGTTGTACTAGTCGGGTATGCAATGTGCCTTGGTGTGCCCCATGCTACACTACACCGATGGATGCTAATGCCGATGCGGCAATGTGCGTGTTACTGGCATGTTGCTGTTAATATGCGCCTCTCCGAGCCGCGGTACACTGATCGCGGTCGCCTTTACGCTGTCACATGTCTTTATTTAGCCTTCTGCCACGGGCCCGCCTGAGGCCTCACTGGAAAACACCACCGTAGTCAAGATAACCATGAATCAATGCAAAAACTGCGTGGGCAAACTAGGGGGCAATGCAACGCACACGTAAAGCAATGTGCACCTATATAAACCACATCGGGAACTTGCAAGTGAGCGTCAATACGCCAAGGTGAACATGGCCGCGCAACGCCAGACCCGAGACATTCCTGTGATCGCACGCAGTGGGGCAGTGTTGCTCAGAGTGGGCTGGGCCTCTATAGGCCAGCCTATTCGGAGCACAACGGGAGAACGCCACTGTCCCGACATGTCGGCACCAATTGCGTGCGCCAATCGCCGCAGTCAGCGGCTGGCCCGATCACGCGGATCAAGCGCCGAAGAACGACATGAAACGCGCGACATCACAATTATGTCCGACAGTTGCCAAGCACTGGAGGCGCATACTCATGTCAACCCCCGCGCCCGTTGAATTGCTTCCCCATTGCGATGCCAACTCATCTGGTCGCCCGTCATACCTCCCTTCCCCGCCCATCACCCCGCAGGTCCTGGAACAAAATATCCTCGGACCTGCTGTAACCAGTGCGTCTGACTAGAAAACGATTCACCGTCACCAAGAACTTATCGCCCCCCCGCGCGGCAGCTTGAACGTTGAATGCTGAATCACAATCACGGGGAAGGCGGATAGCAGGCAACTCAGAGGATAAGGTACCACCCCAACTACTTGCATCAACCATCTTAGCAATTGCTGAAATCCAAGTTTTGCACACCCTCATGGCAGCAACTCCGCTGTTACTGGCGCGCATCACTGCAAACAGCACGCAATGGAACGGAACGTGCCGAACTGCGTCCAGGCGGGGCAACTCAATTCCAAGATCATGCCACGATGCAGCACGCCCCACATGCGCAAGCACAACCAGAACAGACCCTGAATCCATGTGGCGCCCGTGCACTGGCAGCCAGATGCCGTCGCCTAAGTATATTGTAAACGCCCCAGGAAGCACGTTGTCTAGCTGCTGCAGAAAAAGAAAAGACGCCCTAACTAGAGAGAGGACTCTCGACTTCCACTGCAGGATCCACGACAGAAGGCCTAGGAAATACAGCACTGAGCACATAAACATCCTGAAGAGCGGGCGACGGCCATTGCTGCATGTGCCCGTGATTGGTTCAGCGGCAGAGCCAGATTGCACTAAGCTTCTCAAAGGCTTGTGCAAGTGAGATGGTGGAACCCCCAAGCCTTCTAGAAACTGCCACATATGTACGTTATTGTTGTTAACCATGAGCGCTAGCGACCCCGTGTCAGGCAGACCGCCACTCATTCCTTACGAAGTGAGCGCAGGTTTGCAGGCTGGCTGGGCGGCGGTGTTGCGTTTGTGGGCAAGTTTGGCTAGATAGGTGGCTATGCTGGTTGGGTTGGTTGGGCTGGCTGGTTGGGCTGGCTGGGACAGTTGGGCTTGACCAGCGCGCACTCCCGTTTCGCTCCCCGACGCGCGCATTATTTTGTTAAATCACGTCGGCGCGTTTGGGCTATAGCTACTACTCGGTGAAACGTGGATGCGCGACCAAATGAACAAGCGCAGGGGGGAAGGGGGGGAGGGGGGGTCGGAATCTGTCTCGACAGAGCCACTGTCTATATGCCACAAAGCCGTGATAGAGATGACGTGTTCATATTCGCATTGGTTGGCCAAGCCCGCGCCTAGTTTAGCAATCGGCAGTGGGAACGTATGATGGCGCGAGCTCTCAGACTGAATCCACTCAACGCCCATGTTCCACCATCGCCAAGAATAAGAAAACGCGTCGGGTGCGCAGCGTTCAACAAGCTTACTGTCAATCTCAAACGTGCGGTTCACATCTACTGGCAGCCGCGGTCGAATCCCACGAGCCTTTTGGCCCGAAGTGGCGTGCAGCGTTGTTTCTTTAAGCAACCGCCTCACCACCCAAATTATGCAACGAGGTTGTCCCCCCCCTTCCCCATATTCTTCACCTACCCACGCCCCTGGGGAAATTACATTGCCTAGGGCTGCCTCAGCTACGCACCCAGAACAATGCGTGACCGCGCGCCCAAACCAACTACAAACAACGCGGATATGGGCCCTGGATGAGTTGGCGAAAGCACGCGAAGCGTTCCGAAGTGGAAACGGCACCTTGTCTCTGAGCACATCAACAATATCCTCCAAAGCGGACCTGGTCAGCTTCGTCCGCTGATCGTCCACTCGCCGCGCAAGAAGGGTCAGCACACACTTAAAACCATCTTCAGATCTTTCCGCTCGGAGTTGGAGAAATTCGCGTTCAAATGGCTCCAAATGCGTTGGCAGGGCCGCCAGAACTGCCATGCTGAGCCAAATAGGCCCCAGGCTGAGTGGCATGGAATGGGGGGGGGGCTGGCTGGCGGGAATGCACTGGAAGGCCATGCGCCAGTGCCAGGGCCAATCTGTTTCACCAGCAATTCAGGGGCAGGCGGTCAATGTCGCTTTCTCCCCTAAGCCTCATTCTCCCCTGCGGGAAAGGTTTAGTCTTTCCCCCCCGACCACCCACTGTGAACCTAGACGAGGTGGTCCGCGACGCGTCGGAGCGCCCAAGATTGCCCAATATTGCTCCAAGAGTGCTTCATGCACTGCAATGGCACATCCAATATGCCCCAATAATATAACGCAAGATTGCCCAATATGGCTTTCAAAATGCTTCGGGGGCCCCGAGGTCGCCCCGAGTCGGCTCCAAGTGGCCCAATGGCCCACCAGGAAGGCCCACCACTAGTTAGACGTGTTCTTACATTTCAAAAGGGCGGAACTGTGGAAAAGATGGGCACGGGCGAAGGTGGCAAGAGATGGCGGTAATCAGGAGGGGGGCAGGGCAAGAGAAGAGGAGGTGCACCTAGGAGGACACGTGCGGCCAGGGTGCGCAAGGACAAAAAACGCGCCATGAGGTGGAACGGGCGCTGGGCGTGCGCGGTGGGGGGGGGGAGCAAGCGGGGCGGCAGGCGGGCGGGTGGCGGGCGGGCGATGGGGGAAGGGGAGGGCGGGTAGATGGGAGACGGAGGGGGGGGGGGGGGGTACTTAGGGCACGCGCGGGCAGTGGGCAGTGGGCATGGGCGCAAGGGGTGCGTGGGGGTGGGTGGGTGGGGGGTGTGGGAGATGCTTAACTCGCGCGCTTGACAATTTGCTTAAAAACACGACGCGCATGAGTCAACGCGAGTCGTGGTCGCGTCATTTTGCTAAAAAAATGCGGGTGCGGAAGCAAAACGTCGTTGGCGATCGCGCCACTTGGCTTACATGTTGCTTACAGTTTGCTTACATTTTGCTTCAACGACCTTACATTTTGCTTCAACGACCTTGCATTTTGCTTAAAAAACACGAGTGTGGAAGCAAAACGTCAAGGTCGTTGAAGCAAAACGTCAAGGTCGTTGAAGCAAAAAGTAAGGTCGTTGAAGCAAAAAGTAAGGCCGTTGAAGCAAACTGTAAGGTCATTGAGCTTAAACAACGCGGGTAACCAGCAACGCGACGCATGCAACAAGCTAAACCAATGAAGCAAATTGAAGCAAATTGAAGCTAATTGAAGCTAATTGAAGCAAATTGACCCCGTTGAAGCACATTGTGCTTCAATTTGCTTACTTTTTGCTTGCAATTTGCTTACAATTTGCTTCGTTTTAGGCGTTTGCAGGTGTTTGCAGGTGTTTGCAGGTGTTTGCAGGTGTTTGCTGGCGTTTGCGGGCGTTTGCAGGCTAACGCCCGCAAACGTCGGGTGATTCTGGCGCGCGGGGGTTGCGCAAACGCAAACGCGGGCGCGCGGCAGGAGCGGGCGGACGAGGGAGCGGGCGCGGGCGCGGGCGAGGGGCAGTGGGAGGGAGGGCATCGGCGATTAGGTAGGACGCGCGGGAAAGAGAGCGAGGTCAGGGGCAAGAAGAAGTCGGGTGGCGGAGGACGCAGGAAGAAGGAGAGAGAGGAGAGGGAAGGGGGAAAGGCGGGGAAAGGATCATGGAAAAGAAGAGGAACGAGTCACGCGGGTTCCTAACGCGTCTCCATTATGGTTCCAAGATTGCCCATATGGTAAGGGTATGGGGTTGTTTCATAAGCTTCAGTGCATCAGGGCTTCACCGCTTTAAATTAGCATGAGTGTAAGCGCTATGCGAATGCGACTCTCGCTTCAGCGCCGACCACATTCGTCTTAACAGCCCGCCAAGTACCTTGCACAATGCGACCCACACGGGCTTCAGAACTGGAACCCCTGAGACCCTGAGACTCATACCACCATGTGATCCTGGCATGCCGTATACGGCCATGTATATGCACCAACTACACACATATCCTGGGGCGCCAGAAGAGGGGATACATGTTTCAGCCAATCGTGTCGGCCGAGAATTCGTGCCTATTGGCCAAGAGCGCCGATGCGAGCTGACACGTCGTCGCAGCGGCGCTGCTGCAGCACGCCACTGACGCGTAAAAGAGCTGCGCTAGCAATTATTCAAGCACTGCGGATGCATCGATCGATGCAAGCAACCGTGTCGTCGTCGTCGTCGTCGTCGTCGTCGTCGTCGCCGTCGTCGTCGTCGTCGCCGCCGCCGCCGCCACCGTCGTCGTCGTCGTCGTCCTCGTCGTCGTCGTCGTCGTCGTCGTCGTCGTCGGCGTCGGCGTCGCCATCGTCGCCCGATGGACGGCGCGATGCATCATCCGATACGCCGTACGTCTACTGGTGCGCCCGCGGCGGGGCATCAGCCCCCTGCATGGCCCTCACGGCCTGCACGGCCCCGCGCGGCTGCGCCGCGCTGATCAGCTGGTTCGTCTCCGCGAGGCGGTCGGACACGAGCGCTAAGCGGTCGGCCACGAGCTGCAGGCGCTCCAAGACGTCATCGAACTTCCTCTCGATGCGCTCGATGTGTTCGGTCTTCGTCTCCATGATCTGCTCCATCGCGTCGGTGATGGTCTGCGTGTGCTGCTCCAGCGCGTCGGTGATGGTCTGCGTGTGCTGCGCTGCCGCCGCTGGTGCTGGCGGTGCCGCCGCTGGTGCTGGCGGTGCCCCCGCTGGTTGTGGCGGTTCAAGTCCTGGAGCTGGCAACGCTGGCTGATTCTGCTGGTAGTTGTAGTCCGTGTAAGCTCGTACGATCTGCTGCCGTCCGCGCGTAAATTGGCCCAGCTGATTCCACTGGCCCTGGGTCCTGCTAAGATGCCTGTTCCCCGTCAAATGGTCCGCTGTCACCCGGGTACCTGCATTCGAACACAAATAGCACCGCCAGAACTGGTCGGTGCGGCTCCACTCCATAAACGGCGCATCGGTCCACGTCCCGTCCTCAAACATCACTGACTGCGGGCGCGTCATCTCGGTCTCCGTGTACAGGTAGGCGGCCATGCCGCCGCACTCCACGAACGAAAAGCACAACCTGTGGTCGCCACAACGGCTTGGGCCCAAATGGCTGTCATCGTCGCCACGGCTGGATCCACTGTGTGGCCGAGGACCCCCATCCTGATCCCCCTCATCGGCCCTATAATCATACTCACCATCATCGTGTCCCGTGTCCTTACCACGCCCCGAAGCGGGGGCGGAGACGCGCGGCGCTGTGCATTCAACAAACGAGGGCCAGCGAGGACCCATGCTAAGCATCATAGGCATGTGCCGCTGCGGATTCAACACGACGACCCACATGCACGCTGCGGGTAAACATATTCACAGCAAAGGCCGAACGCGCGCAGCGGGTTCAAAACAAGGAAGGCCCAGACGAAGGACGAATGCGCAGGGAGCGCATGGCGCTGCGGGATCAAAACGAGGACCTAACCTGCGTGTGTTTGGTGCTGCGTGGTTGTATATGTGCGGTGGGTGATGTGTGCTTGTTCGAAGCTCGGCTATAGCGCATGCGTCCGCCGACCACGCGCGGGCCTCGAGCAGCATGAGTTAGGTTTGTTCGACGGTGCGGGGGTTCTGAGGTATCCCCAAGATAGGGGTATTCCCAAGATAGTGTAGCAGTGGATGGTGAGACGACACGACGATAAGACGATACGACGACACGACGATAAAGACGCCCAAAGACCGCCGAGATCGAGCGACATTTGGCCCACAGACCGTTTCCTTAAACGTTTTTTGAAGGAAGGGGGAGGATGCATTTTTTGGCTCGGTTGTTGGAAGGGGCCCCAAGGCGAGCTCCCAAGTGATGCGCCTTGATGGGCGGAGACCAAGGTGGGGCGCTCGGGCTTCAGGAAGGGGAGGCCCTGAGGGGAGCCAATCGGGGCACCGTTGAATGGCACAGCGCGGCATAGCTAGCTATGAGCCAGGGGTGATAGTTACAGCGCTGGGCGGTGGGACGGCACAACGATATGACGATGCTACGGTACATCGTATCGGTTTATCGGCTTGTCTGTTGATCACCTGGCGGTACCATATATCGTCTTATCATATTATCGTTTGGCGGCTTTCCACACCGTTGTATCGCCTTACCGTCTTGTCGTATTATATCATTTTATCGTTGTATCGTCGTATAGGCGCATCGTCTAGCTTTGAAACAGCAGGCCCCATAGTTGCCCACAATGTGTACATATATGTGTATATATATATGTATATGTATGTGGATGTATGTGCGTGTGCGTGAGCTTTTCTATCCACGATGACCAGTGACAGCTCCTACCATGCCTCCAGGAGCCCTCCATGTCTCCAACGCCCCAAGGCTGCTCCCAGGAAGTCCCCAATGCTCTTGCACTGGTTTGAGACAGCCACCCCACGAAACCACACCCTGCAAAACCACTGACAGGTTTAATGTGTTGTGCAGTTCCACCGCGTCATGCCCGATTGGCCTTCAAGACTCCACGCTGGCTCCAAGATGGCCCAATAGAGCCTCGCGAGGCGTCCAGGGGGTGGGTGAGGGAGGCACGGTGAACCCACGAGCGCCCACTACCACCCGCAGCCCACGAGAGCCACATCAGGAACACGAGCCCAGACGAGCAAATTTCCAACCAGCAAAGGACATTGATGTAGTGTGGTTATGATGCAAGGGCAGGACAATGGCATGGCCTTCGGGCACTGCTGGGCGTTCTGGCGGGGGGGGCAATGAGAAATAGGCCCCACCAATAGGGTTGGTAGGCAACCGTGCCAGCACCCAAGGGGCATTGCGGGAACAAAAAAATGAAGGCAATCGAGTGAGGGAGTGACGACGCGCACAAGTGTGCGACTGGCGAGGCACACGCAATCCAAGTCAAACTGCCCCGCTCTAAATGGCGATGCGCAGAAGGAGGCCGCTGCCGCGGCAAGGACGCTCTCAGCTTCAACGCACATCTCGCATGGCGCGGCGGATGCTCATCAACCCGCCTTGTGGGCATTGGCCGCTGACCAAACGTCAGACGATTAGACCAAGCGCCAACCGCGCCGTCGTACTTGGTGCCAAACACACACTCACCAACAAGAGGGGCAGCCTTAAACATGCGCATCTGGTAGAGGAATAGCGCGCCGCGCAACCCTTGCGGGAGGCGCCATGCCATCATCATGGCAATGCGTGGGCGAACTGATATCTTCGCCCTCGTCGCAGTAGTAGTCTGCCGAGACGTTGTCAGACTGGTCATCTTGCGAATCAGACTGGTCACCCTGCGAGTCGAACTGGCCGCGCTGCTCCAGCAGCTCCATCGCGGGCTCTGCGGTCCGCTCTAGCAGCGGCAGCACCACGCCCCGACGCCTCTCGTTCAGCCTGTCCCGCGACGTGCTCCTCAGCTCGTGCAACAGCTGACGCCTCAGCCTTGTATTCTCGTCCGTCAGGCCGTCGATCCTCGCTCTGTACATGGCTGCCATATCGAGCAGTCGGTCAGCCGCCGCGCTCTGCATACGGGCGGTCCTCTCCGCCGCGCGAGCATGCGCCTCGACCGACGACGACGACGACGACAACCCTTGTCGCTCGCGTCGGTCGTCGTCGCCGTCGCATTCGCTGTGGATCCCTTTCGCATTCGTCGCCGCCCTATGTCGTGTCCGCCATTGCCGTCGGTCGTCGGCGCGTCGTCGTTGTCGCCCCTCGTCGTCGGTGTCGCCCTTGTCAGTCCTCATAGTCATCGTCGCCGTCGTTGGCCCCTCTCGGTGCCCTCGTCGTCGCCGTCGTCGTCGAGCTTTGTCGTTGCCGCCGTCGTCGTCGCCGTCGACGCCGATCTTGGTCGCCGATGTCGTCGGCCATTGCCGTCGTCGCCGCCGCCGCCGCCGTCGACGCCGTCGTCGGGCAGTGACGAGGGCCGACTGTCGACGACTCCGACGGCGTCGGCGCTGCATGGTGACGAAGACGACGGCTCTGGCGACGACACGCACCGCCGACGACGTGCACGACGGCCGACGGCGACGAATACGGTTGGAGCCGACAAAGGCAACAACCGTATCCGTCGCCGTCGGCCGTCGTGCACGTCGTCGTCAGTGCGCCTCGTCGCCACAGCCGTCGCTTTCGTCAACATGCAGCGTCAGCACCGTCGGAGCCGTCGCCAGTCGGCCCTCGTCTCGTCACTGCCCGACGACGGCAACGACGGCGGCGGCGGCGGTGGCGACGGCGGCAGCGGCCGACGACATCGGCAACAAGAATCGGCGCCGACGACGACGACGACGACGATGGCGACAACGACGAAATTCGACGACGACGGCGACTACCGACGACGACACAGAGCGACGACGACAATCGCCTGCCACTCGGCCAGCGTCGGCTGGAGCGCCAACGCGTGGCGCAGGCGCTCGTCGTATGCAGCGCCGCCACCCTGGCGCGGCGATCTCGAGCGGCTCGGCTGGGCGGCCGCCGAGGTTGGGCCCGCGGCGCCAGCCGCGAGCAGCGGCGACGCCGTCTCTGCCCCGCGCCCCGTCACCACCATCAGTTGCCACCCCTGCGCGAAAGGGCAACCAAGCACCGTCGGGCTTGCAAGGGGCGCAGGAGTCGCCACAGCGGCCGCTTGCCCGTCGTCTTCGGCGGGCGGCGCTCCAGGCAGGAATATTGCCGCACTCATGGGGCCTGCGCCTGGCTTGGTGCGAATACCCTCGCACGGTGCGCAATGCTTCGCCCAAGGCACACAGCGCCCCGTAGATATCTGAACAAAAAATATTATGCTACATAACGGACAATGGCTTTTGGGGGGTTGTGGCTTTGAGGCCCAAAGTCCAGAATCCGATGCAATTGCTACGTTGAAACCAGACAGGTATATATATGATAAGCCCTAGAAGCATGCCCAACGAACAGCGCGTGCCACGTAACCAATACATGCGCCATAGAATGCCAGCCATATACAGTCGGCACGCCTTACGAGCCACATGCACCGATAAACCATGAGCAATGCATACACCATTATGAGCCACATCAGCCGTACATGCCCTGGACGTCCTACGCGACATGTTTACAATATCAATTGTCTGACCCTCATACGACATATGGGCACATTGCACCCTATAACGTCGGTAAGCTCCACAGGCCCTGTATATAGGCCTTGCTAGCCCTATATGCTTGGTCATCAGCACGGCCCTTGCAGGCCTCATGGCCTTCATGCGCAGCAGCCACACAAGGCCCTATATGCACCAACTAAGCACTGACGTCACAGACGCCCACCGTAAACCCTAGACATGGCCCCACAAGGTCTATGACCCCACTTCACCGTAGACGGCATACACGCAGATGCTACAGATAAGACGTACCAGCGCGACCAAGACTCCCAATTATTTGAATCATATACGTCGCATTGAAACCACATATAGACCACGTAACCCACGTGCACCGTCTAAGACATCAGGCTTATGAGTCTTCTGTACAAGCCCCGCGAGCCTCATCCAGCCCCGTGAGCCTTACAGGCCTTATAAGCCACTCCAGCAATGCAAAACCAGCGGGCGGCGTCGAGGCCGCGACGAGGCGTCGGCGGCGGCGACAGAGCAGCCGCCAGACCCGCACCCAAGCGCAGTTTATCATATAAGTCCAGCAGTCTTCTGGGCACAGGTGGTTTAAGTAGCTAGCCCTTGCAGCTTGCAATCGTAACCCCTCACACTGCTCTATCCCCTAGACTTCGCCGCAGCGTCCGCAAGACCCTGCAGGGGGGGGGGGCGCAAAGCTGGTCATGCGATATCCTGAAGTCATTGCTAATCGACCCTGCTATACTTTGCAAACCAGGCCCTAGCAGACCCTGCAAACGAACCTGCAAAGCATTCCAACACCCTGCAATACCATGCACATAACCCTGCCATGCCTTGCAATTGCCCTGCACCTCCGCTTCTGGGCGTGGATCGTCTATGAGGTTAACTCTTCCCTGGCGGCCTCTCGGGGCACTCTCAAGGCTTCGGGGCGAAGGAGGGGGGGGGGGGGCTAGGTGGCCCCACGAGGGGGGTGCGCCAAAAGAGCCCCACGAAGGTCCCAATCGAGCTACAGGAAGGCCCCACGAACGACCCCAGACTGAGCACCCCTGCTGTCAAGGGCAAGGGCCGTCATCTTGACAACCCTCGGGGCCCTCATTGAGCCAGTCTTGGGCACCATTCGGGCCCTTGGGGCGCCTTCCCAGGAGGAACCACTTGCTGTAAATGACGATAGTCGCCGTTTCGACAGCTGGATGGCCCTTGAGGCCTCGATGGGGGCTCTCCTGGGGCCCTCTTGGGACCCTCTTAAAGCCCTTCGGGCGCCCTCCCCAGGCACCGAAAAGGCCCTCAGAATGCTTCAAGAGGGACCCACAATGAGCCCACCTGCTGTCAACGATGAGGGCAAGGACCTTACCAGCAAGGAGCTCCCTTAGGGGCCCATATTTGGGCCCTCCTGGGCACGTCTATGAGCCTGGCTTGTACCCTTAAGGGCCCCTCCCCCAGGGCCCTTGGGCAAGCCCAAGAGGAGCCCCCCCCCCCCCCCCTGCAGCCAAAGACAAGGGCAGTCACGGCCAGGTGGCACTCGTGGGGTCCCCCTTGAGACCCTCCTGGCGTCATCCCGCGGCCTTATTGGGGCTTATTGGAACCATCTTAAGGCTCATCCCAAATCCCCTTTGATGCAACATTGCCCCCCCCACACCACTACCACTCTCGGGGCCACCCCGGGGCTCTCGGTTGCGCTGCATGCTGCCACATTGCATGTTGCAACGCATCCCTGACCAAGACATCTTGTCTAGTCATCTTATCTGGATGGGCTGGTAGGGGCACGCGAAGCATCACCATTAAATGCAAACCAATAGGTCCATGCACCGCTTCGCTACCTTAGCAGCACAACCAGGCACAATGCACCTCCAGGGCGGGAGCTGATGGGGGAAGTAGACATAGGAGAAATGCATGGGATGGGACAGGAGGCAGCGGAGAAAGGCCGATGACAAAGGTGAGAGGTGGTGAGCCAGGGTGAGGCCGAGCGGGAATGACACGTTCTCTGGCGCAGGGCATCTCAAGACGCCGATGTCTGCACCCAACGTGTTTTCCCAGACGGTTGTGCACCGCCTGTGCTGCATCAAATATCGGCGCCTGCTAGGCGCAGGCGGCGGGAAGACGAGCAACAGACAGCAAGCTGCAGCTCTGAGAGTACACGCGCGGGCGGCCACGACACGATTGCCGCGTGCATGGTTGGGCAAGCCATGCCCTTGCACCACGCAGCTCGCGAGCAAAATGCACGCGATGGTTAAACTGCCAGTCCTCTGGGCCAAAGTGGCCTCTGGGCCAACGCTTGCATCACACACCTTCTACCCTTTCTGTACGTGATGTTCCTCCTCACTCCACCTACCTGGGGGGGGGGGGGGCACACTGTGGCAGCGCCCAAAGTGGCCCCAGCAAGGAGTGGCCAAAGACTATCTCGCGAGCATCGGTTCTGGATGGGGTGTTCGGGGTCAGCGGTGCGGTTCTGAGCTATGCGCCGTACTCATCACAACAAGTGCGCGCGGCCCCGCGCGCGAGCAACCCCAGAACCTCTGCCCACCATGAGACGGACTGGCTGCAAGCATTAACGTCCTACCTACATATCTGGCGATTGCTCACTCATCACTTAGGCTGCTTCGCACCTGCCTGATCGTCCTCTGGGCCGTCACCCTCCTCATCTTCATCTTCTTCGTCCTCATCATTTGCGCCGTCACGCTCGCTCTGGAGGGCCTCGACGCCAAAGCCGCCGATGTCCTTCTCGTCCCCTATGGTGATCTGCTCGGGCGCGGCGCGGGCAGCCTCGCGACCGCCGCCGTCGCGCCCGCCGGCAGCAGGACGATCGGAGCGGCCCGCAGCCTGCGACAACGCAGCGGGGGACAAGGCGCCCACGACGATCATAGGCACAAGACATGCACTGGACGCAATCGCTGCAACCACTCGGCAACTCACAAGCCACCGTCGCACAATACAAATCAGGCGAACATTGCACACTAGCAACACAGCAACGGCGGACACGTTGATGACAAGTCTCACCAACTCTTCAGGGCGGCATATGAGAGGACGGCCACACCGAGCAAATGAGGGAAGCGAAGGACGAGACTGGACGCATGCATGAGGGAGCTGGGAGACGGACGATGAATCGCATGAGGAGGATGGGACGGACCATGAGTAGAAGGATGGTGCTGACACGGGTGAGGGGAGGACATCGGCCGAGAGAGGGGAGGGTTGCAATTCCCACCCCCGTTGCAACCCCCCTCCCCCTCCCCGCCTCCCCCTTCGCACATCCCCCAATCGGAGCCAGAACCACACGCACCTCTTGGGTAGCTCTCAGGGGGGCTCTTGGTGCGCTTCTGGGCGCTCGCGGGCCAGTCTCGGGCTTTTTTTTTTTTTTTTTTTTTTTTTTTTTTTTTTTTTTTTTTTTTTTTTTTTTTTTTTTTTTTTTTTTTTTTTTTTTTTTTTTTTTTTTTTTTTCTGGGGCATATGTTGGGGTTATCTTGTGCAGCTTTGGATCCGTCTTGAAGCCTCGGGAGGGGTCACCGCAAGCAAAAAGGCAACGCAACACAACGCATTGATAACCATTTGGGTTTTGATGAAACCGTGGGCCTCTTGATGGCCCTCCAGTGGGGGGCTCTTTGACCATTTGTGGCCGTCTGGGGGGCGGTCTTGGGGGCTCTTAGGGCATATTGTAAGCAGCTCGGGCGTGCGTGCGTTGTAGTTGGCCATCTTGGAGGCCCAGTTGCAGTCCGATGTCGTTTTGGAGCCGTTGCGGGAAACCTTGGACGCTTCAACCTAGCAGACCAATCTCCAGGTCCAGGGGAGCGGGGTAGGGCGAGGGTGTTACTTTCCTCGAAGGAGGGAGGGGTTGGGCGAGAACGTGGTTTAAGCCACTTCCCTGACCACCCCAACTTGTCAATGCATCGTTTCTGGATGTGCTGGTGGCAACACGCTAAATCGTACCACTGTTATCTAGGACCATGCGCCTGCCTGAACGCACGAGAGATGCAAATCAACAAAACAGGGGAACAACTCAGCCTCAGTGTCATCCTTCTCAGCGCCATGCTTCTCAGCATCATCGTCATCATCACGGGCGTCAGGAGCAAGCGACGGCAATGGGGTATCCTGGATGTGTTTGTGCTTTGCTTTCTTCTGGCCGCCGTCGCCCGTCAGCTCAGGCTTGCGCTCCTCTCCTCCTCCTGCTCCTGGCTTTGCCGCCTTCGGCTTGCCTTTCTTGCCCTTCTTGGTGCCGTCGGCCGCCTCCTCTGGTGACGCCTGCTTCGTCGCTGCCATCTCCCGCGCCTCTGCAGCGCGCAACTGCTTCCTCAACTTGTCAGCCTCATGCTTTGCGTTCTTCTGCTCTCGGGCCCTGATGGCCTGCTCCTGTGCTCGAATCGCTTCGATCTCCTGCATCCTCGACTCCTGAACCTGTCTGTTGAGCCCCTCTGAGATGCTTCTCCTCGCTGCCCACTGCTCCTCGAGCCACCCCTTCCCCAACGTAGTGAAGAGCGCGTAGCTCGCGGTCTTCGTCGGGTCCCACTTCGAGACGGCCAGCAAGCTGTGAAACTCCGCCTGGCCCCCGCCCCACCCCCAACGAGCGCTGCGCGCACCCCAAAAAAAAAACGCACGAGGAGACATGATAAACACCACAGGGCAACCATACAAATGCAAGACCAGCGCCACCTGTCCAACACACGTGACCACATGGGACAACCAATAAGCCACGAAATGCACGCCGCAGGTGAAGCCGCGCGCGCGTGAAGCGCACGCAACTTCACCTGACCACGCGCCACGGAGGCATCCGACGCCCTTTTGGGCACCCTTGGAACGACCAACCGACGCGAGCAGCCAAACGAACAACGATGCAACGGATCGGGGCAAGGGCATTCGCGGACTCGTGTCGTTCCGACCCGATCCTGGATCGGGTCGAAAAGACGCGAGTCCGCAGAGACCCTCGACTTCCTCCTCCATCTCTCCCCTTGCTCTTCCGTTCTGTCCACTCTCCTCCTTCTCCTCCTCTTCCTCCTCCTCCTTCTCTTCCTCTTCCTCCGCCACCCTCGCGCCCTCGCCCTGATCCTCAAGTCTGTCTCCTTGTGCACATGCTCCGCTCTCTCGCCCGCCCCGCCCCTCCATGTTCTCGATGTACTCATGCTCCGCAAGGTGCTGCAGCGCACGCTGGTCGGGCTTCTTCAGGCCCTGGATGGTGGCAATCCATTTTTGTATCTTCGTGTCATCGCCAAGCTCGCTGGCGTACTTCCCGAGTGGGCGGCCGTTGTGCTTCATGCTGTCGTCGGAGTCGTCGCAGTCCGCGCTGTCGTCGGCGTCGTCGCTGTCGTCGTCGTCGTCCGAGGCCGCCTGCAGCGGCTGCCGCTGCTTCAAGTTCTGCTTAAAGGCTGACCGCGGCCGCGAGTCCGAGCGACAGCGCTTCTTCTCCCTCATGTTGCTGGTGTGGCCCTTCTCGCGCTTCTGACCGCCGCTCTTCTCCCTCTTGCTGTCGTTGCCCTTCTTGAGCCTGTCGCCAATGTCGATATTGTGCTTCTCGCCCTTGCTGCGAGCCTTGACTGACAGCTCGCTTCGACGGTGGCCTTTGACAGGGGTCTGATCCTGCTTGTCGCTCTTGCCGACAAAGCCGCCCTCCTTCTCCTTCCTCATCTTCATCTTCTTCGTCTCGGCCGAGCCGATCACGCCATTGGAAGCTGAGTCCGACATGTCGCCTGAGTTCTGATCGCTGTCGCTCATGTCTGAGTTGTCGCTAGCCTTGGCCTTCTCCATGGCCGCGAGCGCACTCTTCAACCACGGGTGCTGGCACTTCATCTTGGCGAGCTCCTGCGCGGGCTGGCGGGCACGCCGCCTCTCGGTGGCAGTTTTGACGTTTCCAGGGGTTTCTTAGTGGGCCTCTTGGGGGCCTCGTGGGCTTCTGGAAGTCTTTTGGAGTCTCCTGGGCGCCTCCTGTGGCCTCCTGGGGGCATCGGTTTGGCGGGTGTCTTGCACTGTCGCTTTGTGCTCCCCCTTTTGGCTTTCTCTTGGGGTGGGCCTCTGGGGGCCGTCTGGTTGGCCTCAGGGGCCGCCCTGGGGCCCTCTTAGGCCGCGCTGGGGCCCTCTTAGGGGTTGCTTGGTCCGCCTTAGGGCGCTGTTCGGAGCCTCGATGTCCGGCATGGAGCGTCGAGGCACGAAGAAGCGAGAATCCCAATCACATAGGAACCCTGAGTAAACATCAATGGTTTGACATCTTGGCACCTTCTCGGGTGGCCTCGTAGAGCGCCCCCGTGGCTTCTTGGAGGTCTATTGGGCCCTCTTGGGGCCACTGGGCGTTTATATTGGGCGCTCTCGGGCCGCCTTGGAGACTTATCGGGCCCTCTTGGGCAGCGCGCGTGCACGACGGTGTGCTCATGTCTAGACCACCTCGCCCAATCTACACGAAGCGCTGCTTTGCTGGTCTACTCACCTCAGCTTAACCCTGTGCTGCGCGCGCAACTCAGGCTCGAACTACTCTACTCTGACCTACATGCTACACCTGTTATTTACGCAACTCCATGCTAGATAACGCTTCCCCTTAGGCATTCCACCACATACTTTAGTGCACCCTATGCCAACCTACTTTCAACTCTGCAATGCCCACCACGGCGCCACGAGGCACGAAGTGGAGTTACCCCCATGCTTCTGAGGCCCCCTGCCCTGAACTCCAAGATGCTGAAGATGGCCTCCAAGACGGCCCAAGAGCCCCCCAAGACGTCCTCCAAGAAGGCCCGAAAGGATCAAAATGGCCTCCAGGCTGCCAGGATGACCTTCAAGATGCCCACGTGTTCCCCGAAGGCTTTTCAAACCGATTCGGGGACCACGTGGTCCGATAGCTTGGCAGGTCTGGCCTCAACGTTCGGCCACATAGGCGCTTCCACAATTGCAGGGGGCGGCGATGATTCGCCGTAGGCGTCTTCGATACAATCCTACACGACGCTCCCCTCCCATTCCCCTTGCACGCTCCTCTTTTCAGCCGCTGCCTCTTCCCTCCCCTTCCCTCCCTCCACGTCCTCGTCAGCCTGCCTCTTCAATGACTCGTACATGTCTTTCACCTCGCGGACGCCCTCCTCGGCGGCCAGACATTGGCATGGCGAAACGGGGACGCCGAGGACGACGGCGACGACGACGACTACGGCGAGAATGGTGCTGATAATGTTGCTAATCGATAGTGGGATCGATAGTGAGATCGATAATGAGATTATCAGATTGACAGTGAGATCGGCAATGGGATCGATAGTGCGATTGGTTGCGGGACCCCGCGGCTCATAGCAACATGACCGATGATTGAAGTGCGAGGGCCGATGCACTGTGAATGAGCATCGGAGGCTGAGGGTCGAGACTCGGGGGTCGAGGATCCGAGGCCAAAGTGCGGGAATCGAGCCGAGGACAGAGGACTGAAGTTCTCAATCGACCGCCGAGGGCCCGTATTTGACGTTTGCGGGCCACGGCACCAGCTCCTCACCATCCTCATCCACATCATCACCCTCATTCACTTCCTGCTCCCCTCTGCCCCCCCCCGCATGCCCACATTTCTGACAAGACCTAGCCACGATTGCTCAAACGGGTGAGGGGTGTGGACGGTGAGCGACACGCAGAGGGCAATGCGAGCGATCACACTATCGATACCATCGACCATGCAAGTGGTAGAATCACCGATTTCATTATCGATCTCATTCCTAATATCACTATCGATCTTACTATCGGTTTGAGTGTGTTGATCGCCGGGTGCACGTTCACTCGCGCGGCGCAGTGCGCAAAGCACTTCCCAGGGTAGCGAACGCTTACGCAACGCACTCGACAATGCAACGCAACGCAACGCACTACAATGAACGCAGCACCACATCATTTACTGAGACCTGAGGAGAGGGAGGGCATTTGCGCTAATGCACGCGGCAGTGCAAGCAAAAAAGGGTCGGTCCTTCTTGCGCTTGTTCCACTGCTCTTGCCACACGGTCATCTGGTGCCCCATCGTAGTGTCTTTATCTGCCCTGAATTGCTTTGAAGCTGGAACGTTCAGAGCACAACATAAAAGCTTGAGGCACCGTTGTTTGTAATTTGAGCCCTGGGTCGCCCGAAGGTGTGCCAATGCTTCGCTATGCTCTTTTGCTTTGTTTCTGTCTGTGTAACGATTGATCATGGCCCCTCGAACCTGCCTCATGTGAAACGAACTCTTGGATCCAAGCTCACCGAGATCTTCTGCTGTCACTCCGACACCTTTCAAATTCAGGATAATATACTCTACCTGTTTGATCGTTAGTTTGTCGTACTTGCGGTGGCGTGCTCGAAGCTCGATCTATGCCTCATATATGTAATCATCAGACTCGTCGTCTGAATATGAGCCCTTTCTTTTTTTAATATCATCACTTTTACCATAATACGCCGTCATGCCATAAGTCAACAAGCTCTGAATCGGATCTGGGCCACTGCTCGATTTGCTACGCCTTTTGCCCATCGTCTGTCCTGTGTTCGGCATGCGGACAGCCCCGTGCGCGGCGAAGACGTGCAGGCTTAGCTGCTGAGCCAAACAAGCAATGCGGATCATGATGCACCCCTGCACTGACGCGCATCGCAATGCACTTCAGGCAACGCAGGACATGCACTGATTGCGTGGACAATGCAAGCCTATGCAACACATACCACATCACATGAATGCACCGCCATGCAATGCCAGTCTCACAATGCAGTGCACAATGCAAGTACATGCAACGGGCGCAGATCGTGTATGAATGTTCGCCGACGCTGGGCCCAACCGTACAGGCACAACCGCGCGCTGCACATATGCGCACCCCCTCTTGCTGTGAACGGAATGACGAGGGCAAGGCGTATCAATTCACCAAGATGTGGCAGGGCAGGGGACGCGGGGGCAAGATAGTAATTGTACACACACGGCAGAGCAACCTGCAACCTGGTCTGTCGAGGGCAAGGTTGAGGATGGCACGGCGAGGGGGCAAGATGCGGGAAAGCGGATGCATACTTGCACACCAGGCGGAGGGGTGAAGGGAGCGGCGGAGTCGAGGTCGCGGGGGGGGGGGGGCTGAACGGGGGGGGTGAGGGGGCGAGAAGCATGAGGGCGAGGGCATACGTATAAAGAGACGGGCTGGCGACGGCGGCGGCGACGATGACGATGGTCGCGGGGAACAGTAAGGGACAGATGGGGACCGTAGGTGGCCGTAGGGGACCGCAGACGACCAAAGCGACAATAGGGCACCGTAGGGGACCGCAGGGGGCCGCAGGGGACCGCAAGGAACCGTCGGGGTCCGTAGGGGCCCGCAGTGGACCGCAGGGGACAGCGGGAGGCCGTAGGGGACCGACGGGGCCGCATAAGACCGAGGGGACCGTAGGGGTCCGCGAGGGGCAGCAGGGAGCAACTGGGGACCGTATGGGGACGTAGAGGGCATCAGAAAACAGACTGGACAGTAGGGGCCCGTAAGTAACCGTTCTCTGGGAAGCCATGAGGAAACCTGGGGAATCACAGAGGGCCCCTGTGGATCCTGGGGGGTGGCCACGCGAAACCCAGGGGGTTCATGAGGGGCTTTGGGGGTTCCAGAGGGGCCCACGCCCAAAATAACCCAGCATAACCAAACCCCAACAATATATTCACTGACATGCATGGGAGTGCGCTGCAGCCACACCGAATTCTCAATAAAACACGCATGCGCGACTTAGTACACCACGCGAACGCACTACACCAAAACATTATAACAACGTATTACACGAATACACTAACACCTGATACTACGCGAACACTCTGCGCTAATGCACTACACACATACACTACAATAATACACTTCACTCATGCGCTCTACGAAGACACTGCACGACAACGCTACGCGAATACGCGACACGGACGTGCTACGCCAATTCATGCCACGACATCAACAATTATGATTCGTGTTGTTGCATGGTTCCAGGGAGGCCTTCAGAGAGCCCAAGAAGTCATTTTTCGAGCCGCGAAGCCTTTCAAATGTGAGCCTCCGAGAAGCCATAACCCATCGCAACCATAAAGGCACTCACTGTTTGTTGCCTTCCCGCCGTTTCGCCCCCGTCAGCTTGCCAATGCCTCAAGGAGGCCTGGGGGTGGCCAAAGAGAGCCCCGCGAGAGGCCCCAGATTGCCCCAAGACGGCACCAGCGTCGTGGACTAGGCAGCGCGTCGTAAAGTGTCGCGTACTAAACATCGCGTGCTCAGTGTCGCGCATTAATTAAGTAAGTGTCGCGTAGCGGTGTACCATTAGCTGCCGTAATAACGTAGGGCCGGCGCGTCGTGTAGTAGCGCAGGTTGATTACGCAATAGGTTCGTGTAGTGCATTGGCGCCGTGCAGTTGTATTGTGTACTATATTAGCGTGTTAGCGTTGTGTATTCGCATCGTGTTGTAATGTAGTGTATTCGTTTGGCGCGTACTGTAGTTGCAGATTTAGCGTCGTTCCTGTCGTATTACATTTAGTGCAGCTTATGTCGTGCCTTCAACTTAATATAAGCTCGTGTGCGATCTGTAATGCAAAGACATTCGCGCCTCATCTTCAGTGCCGCACGCCTAATGCATTGTAGCAATTGTAGCGTATATAGTGTAACGTAAGAGCCGTAGTGTACCAGGTCTCGCGTGGAAAATGTAGCGCGTTAGCTGTAGTGGGTTGCCCATCGCGTTTAAATTGTTGTGCCTTACGCGTCGTGCCTTTTAGTGTCGCATATTAAGCGTAGTGTCCTAGGTGTCGTGTCTTGAGTGGCGCGCGCGAAACGTCGCGTGCAAAGTGTCGCGTATACTGTGTAATTGTCGCGCGCGGGATGTCGCGCGATGCCGATATGTGTAATGGGCCGAGCGCCGTGCGCTAATTATCGCGTGCTCAGTCTTAGTCATGCGCAGTCGTAATGCACTACCCATTGCCGTGGTTGAAATGTCCTATATATACTGTCGTGTATTATGTGTAGCGCACGGGCTGTAATGTAGAACGCGTTGTGCTTCAGTGTCGCGCATGAATGAAAGCATCGCGCATTAAATGCCGCGTATTATCGCGCATTAAGTGCTATGCAGTTCGCTGTTTAAAACAGTTGACAATGTCTCGTAACATGTGCCGCGCGCCAAGCGTTGCGCGCTGAGTATCGCGTACGAAAAGTCCCGCGTTACGTGCCGCGTAGAATGTGCTAGTGTGGAGTAGTGTGTTCGAGCGATGCATTTGCGCGGTGTGCTAATGAAGTGGAATCGTGGATAAGTGTCGCGCGATAAAGATCGAGCGTTGAACGTCGCGTATGAATGGTTCCGACGTAAGTGTCACGCGCACAGCGTGATAGCGTGGATTAATGTAGTCGCGTCGTGTATTAGTACGGGGTAGGTGTGCAGTGTATTAGTATATTGTGTTCGCGTGTTGTAATGTATTAGAATAGCGTAATGTATCAGATCCTGCATCCTCTACGCATGGTTATTTTTTCTTTTTATGGTCAAAGTTGCCCGAAGATTTAAACGCATCGTGAGTTCTATTCTGAATAGCATGCCCCCCCCACGCCGAAGAAAACCCAATGATATCCTCGGCGCACCAGGAACACCCCGACTAACCCCCAATAGTTTCAACAACCCAACGATATCCCAAAGAAACTGGACGTCCTGAGCACGTGCGACTGAACCTTGAAAGTCCTGCATATCCCTGTGGGATCCCGAGGAACCCAAAGGCAACCTGAAAATTCCTTGACGAGGATGAGGAAAACATGCAGAATCCGATTGAATATTTAGACATCCTGGAATCCTGAAGAAGTTGAAGGGGAAACTAAGAACACCTGGGTCAGTCCCTAAAAACCGAACTCTGATACATCCTGGGGAAGGCAGATGAATCCTGAAGAGCCCTGACGTACAAGCAGGCACCCAAGTAAACGTCCCATATGCACCCCGAGAAACCACCACGCTTCGAAGACGCCTCTGGCCCACAAACCAGGCGCGCTTTAGGATGAGCCGCGGGCCCACGAACCCAAAGAGCGCCCAAAGGAGACCAAGACAAAAAAATAACAAAAAACTAAGTAAAACGGCAATTATGAGGATTTTCAATTCTGTATACGACTCACTTCTCAAATAGTATAGACTGGTGTGCACCCGCGCTTGCTGACCCGTGGGCTTCGTCCACGACAAGCTGCCACGAATTGGCAAGTGCTTTGCGCTCGCCTCCCGCATCTCGCTGGGCAGGAGGGGCGCCAGGCAGCACTTCCGCCTGCCTCGCCTGGCCAGCGGGCGCGAGGGGGGCACTCGACGACACGGTGAGCAGGAAACGCGGAGGAGGCAGATGCGGAGGAAGAGGAGGAGGAGGAGGAGGAGGAGGAGGAGGAGGAGGAGGAGGGGCTTGAGCGGCCCCAGAGCGGCCCACGTGAGCCTCACGAGGGCTCCGAGGGGGGGCCGGGGCCTAGGAGTACTGCACGACTATGCCATACTCTTGGGCCGCTGTTGAGGTCTTCGTGGAGCCCTCTTGGCGCCCTCCAGGAGCCTCCTTCAGGGCTTCAGAGGGACCAATGAGCGGCCCTAGAGCGGCCCACGTGAGCCTCAGGAGGGCTCCAAGGGGGGGCCCCAGGAGTACTGCACGGCCGTGCCATCCTCTTGGACCGCTCTTGGGGTCTTCTCGGAGGCCTTTTGGGTCGATCCTGGGGCCTCCTTCAGTGTCCCAGAGTCGGCGGTGAACAAGCCTCCATTTAGTAAACCTCCCTTAAGTGAAAACAGCCTAGGACCCAAATCGACGGACCTGGACCCGCAGAAATGACGGCCGCGACGCCCTCTGTAGAACCGAAAACAGCCAATTCGCTAATCGACGTGTCAGGGCAGGAGGTCTGTCTACCTCCGACAGAGGGGCCAATGAGCGGCCCCAGAGCGGCCCAAGTGAGTCTCAGGAGGGCTCCAAGGTGGGGCCAGGAGCACGGCACGACCACGCCACACTCTCGGGCCGCTCCTGGGGCCCGCGAGGGGCGCTCCCTAGAGCCCGCTTGGAGCATCGTGGGGGCCTCTTCGGCCAGCGGGCGGCTGTCGTGGGCGTCATCGAGCGCTCGGGGCCTGTCTCGGAGGCCCTCTTGGACCGTCTTCGGGCCCTCTTGGAGGCCTCCGGTGGCGGCTCGGAGCGCTCTGACGCCATCTTGGAAGCGCGCCGGGGCCCCTGGTGCCCCTCGGGAGCGCTCTCAGCCTGTCCTGGCCCCCTGCTGGGGGCCGCCATCTGGGCGCCTGAGGAGCCGCCATGGCGCAGTGTCGAGCCGTCGGGGGGGCCCGCTGGCAGCCTCCTGCGGCGTCTCGGGACGATGCTCAGGGCCTGTGTGGCCGTCTCGGACGCTGCGATGGCGAAAGGCACGGGGACCCCGAAGTGTACACCTTTTCCCCAGGGATTGGGACGACTTGTCCTTGCTCGGGCTCTCCGGGGGGCTCTCTGGGCCTCTTCGGCCGCCGGGCGGCTGTCTTGGGCGTCATCGAGCGCTCGGGGCCCGCCCTGGAGGCCCTCTTGCACCGTCTTCGGCCGTCTCCAAGCGCGCTGGGGCCCAGGGCCGCGCCCGTGGCCGCCGAGGGTGCCAGGCCACGGCCTGGGGCCGCGCCGATGGCCGCCGGAGGGGGCCAGTCCAAGGCCACTCCTCGACGCATGTGGCGAGCGGCGAGCGCCGCATTACATAATAGAGATGATGTTGGGCTCCAGCTTCGCCTGCCGCATCTGGCGCAAGAGCGCCAGCGCCCGCTCCCACTGCGTGCCCTTCTCGCACGCGCTGATTCCAGCATTGTAGCTGACTAGGGCTGACCCGCGGCCTCCGGCCGCGTAATTTGCCCGCCCTGGCGTGGACGTGGAAGTGGAGCGTCTCGGGGGCCTCGCGGGTAAGGGGAGGTTGGAGGGGACGGCGTGGATGGAGGAGGTGGCCGCTTGAGGGGAAGGTGGGCGAGGGATGCAGGCAAGCAGGCCTGAAGGCAGGAACGTGGTGGTGGAGGCGGTGTCAGTGGAAGCACACCCATGTAGGCATGGCATGTTGTGGACAGAAGCTGTTTCTGACGCCGAAGTCTGTGTTCATCATAGCTTCTGCGGGAAAGGTAGCCGTGAGAAGTTTATCTGCTCTTCGCCGGGGCCGAATGATAATGTCACCTGGCAGTGTGGTGACAATGGGGCCAGTGGGCGCGGCCTAGGAGGCCCGCAAGAGGGCGGCGAGACGTAACTCACTAAGAAGGGCCTGTGCGAGGACACGAATCGACTTTTCGAGCGCACCTCCCCAAGACGTCCCCAACTAGCGCAGAGATGGCTCCCAGAGGGTCCAAGAAGCCTCCAAAACGATGCTGGAAGGCCTTGGATGCTTCTCGAGAAACATCCAAGGCCTCTCGGGGGCCGCTTGGGGGCCTCTGTTCGTCCTCCTGGTGGTGGGTCTCTCGGAGCCCTCTTTGGCAGTCTTGAGTGCTTCTTGGGCCGTCTTGGAGCGATGTGGGGCCGTCTTGGGCGCCTCTCGGACCATCTTGGGACAATCTCGGACCCAATGTGCTGTATTCTGGCACGCGTTGAGCCTGGTATTACCGCCGACGAGTGCCAGTGCTGGGAGTGCGCTTGCTGCTGCTCATCGCTTTCGGGTGTGCTGTCTGCTTGATGATTCTGACGGCGTCCAGGGCAGCGCTAGCAGTATCAGCGGCAGCAGATCTAGGGGCATGGGCAATAGTAATAGTAGTAGTGGAAATATGAATTACCGCAGTGCGGCTCTAGTAGCAGCGGCAGCAGCTCCAGCAGCAACGGCAGGAGATCCTGTGGCGGAGGAAAGCGAAGACGGGGAGGAGAGGCCCAAGATGATTGGGAAAACACACGCACACATACACGGACACGCACCACACCTTTGGGGACACGCTCGGCGCGGGAGGGGTCGCAGAAGCAGTGCTCCAGGATGTCCGCGGTTACATCGGGGAACTATTTTCTGAACCCCCTCCCGCGCGAGGGGTGTCTCAAGATGTGTGTGTGTGCGTTTTCCCTTCAGATTATCCAAATAGGCTTGCCCTACAGGAGTCCTATATCATCAGAAGTAACTGGTCTTTAGGACCCCCCCTTTTTCCAATGGCCACCTCCCCTTTTTCTAATGGCGCCCCCCGTTTTTCCAATGGCACTTGCACGCTTGCTCTTGCCTGCTTGCTCTTGCTTGCTTACTCTTGCTTGCCCTTGCTTGCTTGCACTTGATCGCTGGCTCTTGCTTGCTTGTTTTTGCTCGTTTGCGCTTGCTTACTTCCGCTTGCTTGCTTGCGTTTGCTTGATTTTGCTCCTCCCGCCCTCCTCCCATCCTGTTCCTGTCCTCCTTTCGTCCTGCTCCCATCCTCCTCTCGTCCTCCTATCGATTTGGAGCCAACGCTGGCTGATGTGGTGATTTCTGGGAATCTATCGGAGCTGTTTTGGGGGAGCTGCTGGGAGCCTTCCGCTGGCCTGTGAGGTAATTTCTGTTCCGCAAACTGGGCCTTCGGGGAGCCTGTCCGAGCCTTTTCGAGGGAGCTGCCGGGGACTGTCCCCGGGAGGCAGGGGAGAGCGCCGCAGCTGCTGACCTTCACGAGGGTCGAGACAGCGATTTAGACACGCGAACGGGTGCCCGCTCTCCTTCGCACGCGCTGGTCCCAGCGCTGTAGAAGATGACGCTGGGCTCGACCTGCGCCTCCCACATCCTGCTGAGCAGCGCCAGTGCCAGCTGCCACTGGCCGCCCTTCTCGCACGCGCTGATCCCGGCCCCGCAGCTGATGACGTCGGGCTCCAGGCTCGCCTCCCGCATCTCGCTGAGCAGCGTCAGGGCCCGCTGGAACTGCCTGCCCTTCTCGCACGCGCTGATGCCAGCATTGTAGCTGACTGGAGCGAAAAACTGAACGTTTTTCGTTGGAAAAACAATGATTTGGGCATGTGGGGGCCATCCTGGGACGCCTCTTGAGCGTCTCTGGGGCCTTCGTGGAGGCCTCCTGGGCCTTGTCGGGGCCGTTTTCGGCGGTCTGGAGCTCTCTTGGAGCGCTCTTGGGCCGTTTTGGGGGTGTCTGGGGCCGTCCTGGGCGCCTCTGGGGCCGCGTGAGCGCCTCTGGGGCGTCCCCAGAGCCGTTGTGGGGCATTTTCGCTCCATCAAGACAGGGACCCTTCCCGCACGCACGGGTCCCTGCATTGTAGACTGGAGCTGACCCGTGGACTTGCGTCCACGACAGCCTGCCCGCGTGCAGAAGTTGAGATCGCTTGCCTGCTTGCCTGCTGTTTTGCGCGCATTAGCTGCTAGCCAGACAGTTGTCTTCCCGATGTCACCGCCAGCATGCAGGCAGGCCTGGCGGTCGCAACTGACCCTCTGCCGCACGCCACGGCAGCGGGGATGGCCGCCAGCTGGCCGCGGGTAATGCAGTAGCTTCTTGTTTTCTGCTGCTCGCTACTAAGCTACTAATTGCTGCCGCTGCTGGCTTGTGTGCTGCCGGATATGGAGGCCGTGCTGTGGGGCCCTATGGCCGAAACGATTGGGGGCCTCGTCGAGCCCTCTTTGGCCTTGTGGCCATCCTGGACCGTCTCGGGGTTCTCTGGGGGTCTGTTGGGCCATCGTGGCGCTCTCTGGAGGGCGTGTCGGGTCGTCTGGAAGCTCTCCGACGCCTTCTTTAATATTCTGGGTGCCCTCTGGGGCCGCCCTTGGGCTCTTTTGAGGCAGTCAAAGACCGCCCAGAGGGCCCTAAGACGGCCCGAAGTCGGACCGAGACGGCCCAAGGAGGCCCCGAAGACAACCCAGGAGGCTCGATGGAGGCCCCCAGAGGGCCCAAGGTGGCCCGCAAGGGGGCCAAGAGTCTCCCCCGAAGCCGTTTGAGCTGTCTCGCGTCGAAATGCCTGCGAAGCAAGCAAAAGACATACATCTTCCCTTGGGTGTTGGAAAGCTTTGAAATTGCCGTGGTCTCCTGGGCAATTCCTGCAAGGCCTCTTGGGGCGCCTAGGGGCCTGGGCCTTTTGGAGGCCTCTTGAAACCGCTTGAGATCTCTCGGGGGCCCTGTCTGGCGGCTGTCGGGGCCAATCCTGGCCATCTCGGACATTACCGAAGGCTGTCTCTGCGACGTCTTGGGGACCCAGAGCCCACAGGGACCCGGAGGCACTGCCGACGCCGCTGGAGGCCGAGAAAGCGATTGGCCCACGCGCTTGTCCCAGAATTGAGGGGATGATGATAGCTTCGGGCTCCAGTTTCAAAGTTTTCAAGAGCCTCGGGTTGAACAGCTTGCTGTGTCACCGCTCGCTCTTGGGAGCCTTGAGTTGAAAAGCTATTTACTGTACCGATCGCTCTTTTATTTGGCGTCTGTGCGCCTTATCAATGGTCCTTGTGGGGGACTTTCGGGGGCCCTTCAGGGGCCCTTTTGGGCCGTTCTGTTGCCGTTTTGGGACGTCTTGGGGCCGTTTGGGCTGTCACGGGGCGTCTTGGAGGCCTTGGACCGTCTTGGAGCTCTCTGGAGGGCTTCCTGGGGCCCTCTTGGGAGCCTCGTCGGGCCCTTTTGGACCCCTCTTGGAGACCATGTTTGCCTCTTTGGCGTCCTCTCGGAGCCCTCTCTGAGCGTCTTTGGGGCCTCTTGGACCGTCTCGGAGCCATCTTCTGAGGCCTTGGACCGTCTTTGGGATCTCTGGAGGGCTTCCTGGGGCCCTCTTGGGAGCCTCTTCGTGCCCTCTTCCGTCTTGGGGCCCACTCAAGCCATTTGAGGGCCCCCTTGGGCTGTCTTTGGACCCTCTTGGACCGTCTTGGGGCCCTCTTGGGGGCCGCTTGGGTCGTCTTTGGGGGTTTGAGGGGGCCGCTCGGCCTGTCCTGGACAATGTAACAACACAAAAAGCGGCTATGCTGAACATGTACGTTTTCCGATCGGAATGTGACCATTGTTGCCTCTTTGGCGTCCTATCGGGGCCCTCTCGGAGCGTGTTTGGGGCCTCTTGGACCGTCTTGGAGCCACCTTCTGATGTCTTTGGAGTCTCGAGGCCCGTCTCGGGAACAACCGAAGCCGTCTTGGAGCGCTCTTGGACCGTCTTGGAGCGCCTCTTGGGCCCTCGCGGGCGATTCGACCACGTGGTGAGGCCGTAAAGGGGCGAGCTTCTGCACAGGAGTTCCTGCAGGTTTGGCATGCGCTCCCTCCCGCCGTGTAGGAGAGACTGGGGCTGACCCGCAGAATTCGCCTGCGACAGCTCGTCGGCACTCGGAGCGTAGCCTTGAAGGTCGGCACGTGCAAGTGGCCGGAACCGCCGACCCCAGAACGGAGAGCAGGGCAGCGACGAAGCGTGTTGCGATCCCGTGTTCGAAGCGTGCTGCTGGTGCTGCTCAGCTGCTCTGCTGCTGCTGGACCATCCTCCGCCCTCCTCCGCCCTCCTCCTCCTCCTCCTCCTCCTCCTCCTCCTCCTCTTCCTCCTCCTCTTCCTCCTCCTCCTTCTCCTTCTCCTTCTCCTCCTCCTCCTCCTCCTCTGTCGATTCCTCCTCCTCGTCCTCGTCCCCTTCCTCCTCCTCCTTCCCTCCTCCCCTTCCTCCTCCTCCTCCTCCTTCTCCTCCTGCCTCTCCTCCTCTTCCTCCTCCTCCTCCTCCTCCTCCTCCCCTTCCTCCTCCTCGTCCTCCTCCTCCTCTTCCTCCTCTGTCGCTCGATCGGACTGTCCAACACGGCTCTGTCGGGCTTGCGCTCCGCTTCTCGCCCCTCGTCCGCTCCCCCCTGTTCGAGGCAAGTTTGAAGTCACTGAGGGTCTCCTGGGGGCCGTTTTGGGGCCTCTTGGCCCTGATTTACGGCTTCCTGGGGGCTTCTTGGGGCCTTTATGGGCAGTCTCGCGTGCCTCTGGGGCTGTCTTGAAGATGTTTGGGGCCGTCTCGCGTGCCTCCGAGGCCGTCTTGGGGCCGTTCGGGGCCGTCTTGGCTGCCTCTTGGGCCATCCTGGGGCCGTTCGAAGCCGTCTTGGGTCGCTCTTGGGCGGTCTTGGGGCGGTCCTGGGCCGTCTGGGGTCGCTCTTGACGCGGTCTTGGATGCCTCTTGGGCCGTCTTGGGCGCCTGTTGGGCCGTCGTGGAACTGTTTTGGACTGTCGTGGGGTCCTCTTGGGGGGCCTGTTGGGTCGCCGTGGAGCGATCTGACTAGGTCCTGGGTCCGTCCGTCTGGGGCCTTCCTTGGCCCAACTTGGCGAGACGGTGAGCATCTTTCAAAACCGTTGAAAAACCGATGAGGGCCGCCAGGGGCAGTCAGCAAAGGTTCTCCTGGGTCGTTTTGGAAGCCACCGGGCTTGTTTTCAGGCGCTCTCGGGTCACCCTGGGGCTCCTATGGTTGTGGATGCCATGGCGATGGACACCCTAACAATCCTGACATCGATTCAAGCATGTGCTAAACATGTGTGGGGAATGTCCTAAACTTGTCGCTTACATGTCATCTACCATGTTGAAGACATGTTTTGAAACATGTGTTGGGCATCTGGACATTCGTTGGCAACATTCGTTGGCAGCATGCTTTCCCTCCGCTGATCGTCGCCCACAGCGCTACGGGCCCTCTGCGGCCGTCGGGGCGGCCCCTGGACTGGCCATCGCTCGGACGTCCATTTCCTGTGTTCTTTTTAGGTTTCGTGCGTGGTTCTTTCGCCAAATGATCGAGGATGCTCCTCGATGGTCCTCGCCGAAGGAAAAATTCACGCGCCCCTGAAGTGCACAGTCATCGACCTGACCTGAGGAGCGATAAATAAGAAACGAAGCTCTTATTTAACCCAATGGAAAAGAAACGCATCAGGAACGGTAAGTAATACATAACACATCAAAAACAAAAAATAACGCATGCAAGCCTAAGGAACGACCGAGCCCCTTTTGAAAACCAAGGTTCCTTATTCAAGCCGCTCACTGTAGAAGGGATGGCCGTGCACCCGTGGAGCACATGCGCAGGTGCACTTGCAGGGGGGGCGCGGCGGGGCTATCCCTGGGCCACCTCGGGCCGTCCCGGGGCGTTCCGTGGGCTGCCTTGCGGCTCGCTCGGGCCGTCCTGTAGCCTTGCAGGAGGCTCTGGGGACACCAGGAGGACCTTGAACGTTGCCCCTAGAGGGGCTCGAGAGGGCTCGAAGACGGCCCCAAAAGGGCCCTCCGAGAGCACCCGACGGATGCTACAAAAGAGGGGGTACGTCTTAGCATCCGTTGGGAGGCCTCTCCAGGCTCTCTGGGAGCGCTCTTGGGGCCGTCTTGGGGTGCACCTGGGGCTCTGCTGGGCCATCTCTGGGCCATCTTGGCTCGTCTTGGGCGCCCCTTGGGCCGTTTTGTGAAAGTCTCTTGGGCCGTCTTGGGCCGTCCAGGGGCTCTCTCGAGCCGCCTCGGGATCCTCGGTTGAAGCCTCTTAGGCCGGCTTGTTGTGATCTTGGGGGCTGGTTGGCCGTGCTGGACGCCTTCAAGGCCCCCAAACCCGCATATGCCAGAAATGCGTTCGTTACTGTTACTGCTATGTGTTCCTAACTACAGGAGCCCGTCAATTGCTGCACCGGGAGGCCCTGCCGGGAGTACTCTTGAAATGCTCTGCGAGCCTCTTCGCAGGTCTCTCGAGCGTCTGGAGGCCGCCCCAGGCAATCTTGGGGCCCTCTGAGGCCGCACGGACGCCACCTTGGGCCATCTTGAAGCCATCCTCGAACCCATTGAAGCGTCTTCGGCGAATCTAACAGTTTTTTTTTGTTTTTTTTTGTTTCCACCCGCCGAGCGTTACGTTCGGCGAATCTAACAGCCTCTTGGATTCGCCTGGCGCCGTCTGGGAGCCGCAGGCCCTGGGAGGCCCAGGTCCTCCTGGCGGGCCCCCCCACGGGCTTTGCCGCGATAGCCGGGTACCACGCGCTGCTCCTGGCATCGTGCGAGAGACTCTGGGGCCGTCGGGGCGGCTTCCGGAACGCCTCCGAGCCGTCTTGGGGCCGTCGGGTCGCCCTCTGGAGCGTCTCGGGCCCCCCCACGGGCTTTGCCGCGATAGCCGAGCACTACGGCCATCCTCGGCCGCGTGGAGACAGCGACGGCAAGCTTGGAGGCCTCTTGGCCTCGCCCGGGCCGCCTGCGAGGCGCAGGCCCGGCGGGCCCTCCAGCGGCCACCATGTGCCACAATTGGCACCCTCCGCGCGCTGCTCCCGGTACTGTAAGATAGAAAGCTCGTCGGCGAGGTTCGCGGGGTCTTGGCGGAGACGTTGCCGACAAACTTTCAGGATGATTTTGGGGCCGTGATCGCAGTCGCCACCGTTGTCCTTGTCGTCCTGTGCGGGCGCCGCGGACGGTGTTAGCTCCACCTTGATGGCCCTGAGGGGCCTCAGAGATGGCCAAAGATGCCTCGGGGATCTCGCATGATTCGCCGCTGCGCGGACGAAGTCGTCCACGCAGCCAGGGCCTCCAGGGATCCCAGACGGTGCGATTCGGCCCC